>OX016540.1:94793921-95233654 GCA_943590905.1 Sphaerophoria taeniata
GTGTTTTTAGCCTAAGAGCAATGGACTTGTGTCCGCGACATTTTGTCGAAAGACAAAAAGTTCGTCTGTCCGCTTCGGTGTGTTTTTAGCCTAAAGCTAGCCCTAAACGACAAACATGTTTGCCGAATATGCTTGTGCACGCTTTAAATTTGTCGTGTAGGGGATGGTTTGCCAACTGTTCGCTGTTGGCAAAAATTTTCGATTTTCTTGTGTTCGCCCGTTTCGTTGTTTGCCATGTAGGGAGATGTTCGCGAACAAATCTCATTTTTTCTATGTGATAACTGATAACCATAAGCGTAACGACTTGCTTCTCCTTTTGACACATCCTCACACTTTCAAGAATCAACACGAAATGATGTTCGCCAATTATGTGTTTGCCGTGTAGGGAATAACGCAAACGAGCATGTTCGGCAAACGTGTTTGTCGTTTAAGGCTACCTTAAGGCTTCCAATTACTGTACTTAAGAATAGAAACAAAAATAAACAGCAAGAAGGAAAATTGTAAGCGAATTTAATTTCAATTAGTTGTTGCCTTGGACTTAATAAAAGATGATGGAGACGAAGGATGCTAAATATTAAACAAAATAACAAAAAATAGAAAATGAGTCTTCCCATTTCAGCAATAATATAAAAAGGTAACGAGGTGAAGCAAGATGGAAAGGAAATTAAAATCAAGAGCCCGAAATGGGTCAACGAGTCATGTAAGACAGCAATTTGAAATAGAACTGTTTTCTTAATTGGTAGGTACTAGAAAAAATGAACATAACTTTGAGAGATATCTCAGATAATCGATAACATTTATTTGAGTTATTGGTTTTGTTCTTTTGCAACGAACTTCAAGTTAAACCGCCCACTTTGGTTTAATGTCACAGTGGTTTGGACTTAGGGCTCCTTTGTGTCTTCACACTGTCTTTTCAGTCATATCCTCAAAAAATGTATCACGTCATATTTGTAAAGCAAATTAAATTGAAATTTCTTATCACTTTTTTCACTCGTTTTAAAGATTGCTTATCAAAATCAATAAATTGTTTACAATATCCTTTAAAAAACCAATACATATTGGTTGCAGTTCCTTTTTTCATTTTTTCACTTCAGTTAGATTGCAGCTAGTTATCGCTTTTCTCCACAATGCACACAGAAGAACCATTGAAGTCAAAGATCGATTTTTTTTAAATCCAGGCAGATATAATAGAATTCACAGTTGGTTGATTTTTAAGAAAGTTAAAACTCCAAAGCCCCCGAGAGAAGCACAATACCCTTAATACGACAGTAAGCGAATGATGTGCATGTATCGTGTCACTTAGTTTATGTTTGTTTTTCGCTCCATATTGTCTCCCCAGGATCAATTGATCATTCTTTTCGATGTTTTTTTTGTACCTTGTTATGTATGACACTATAAGTGTCATCCTGTCAGCGTTGCAGCTTGATTTTTGACTTGTTTTTCTTTTTCGTTTTGTTGTGATACTTGATCCAGGTCCTTGGTGCATCTTAACTTAAACAACACGAGAGTGTTGTGTTATGATGACACAACAAAATCTTGCTAATTGTATCTTTTGTTTATTACTTCTCGCTCCCCTTCAAACGAAAGCAAATCGTGTGTCTTAGATGATGTGAGAGTTGAGAACTTGCCTGCAGTTGCAGTGTGTTTTTTTGTTTAGTTTTCCTGGATCCCTATGGCTTGTAGGATTATAATAATCCTCGACCTTAATTTTTCTCGATTGTGCCGCACTCCCCCATACTTTTTCTGTGCCAAAAAGACAACTTCGACATCGATGAATATGACGATGGTTGGGTTGAAATTGTATCTCACACTTGACGTCTAGACGGCGGCGGCGCCATAAACTTTATTTTGACAGCAAGGAAATTTGCCGTCTTTCGAAGTGGAAATAAAGTTCACTTAGTATATTCCTAAGCAGGAAGATTTTTAAGGAAGAGGGATCGATGTGGTTGGAGTGTATTGAGTATTCGAGGGTTGACCCTGTTTTCAAGAGAAAAAAGTGAATTTTTTCATGGGGAATGTGTGTGTTTTGATGAAGAGGCACTTCAACCGTCGTCATTTCGTCGCCATATCGTCCACGAAAAAAGTACCCATAATGACTGCTGATTGATGAGTGTGCAATTTATTTAAATTGTTGTGAAATAATTTCAAGTGGTTTACCGGCAACAAGTCCTTCATTAGCCGCGTTTTATTATCCTCACTAACCCATATGGGTTTATTTTTTGTACACAAAACAAAAACAATCTGAAACCCCGATAGCTATCGGGGTTTATTTTGTAACTCAAAAACTATGTTCTAAATATGGCGGATAGATGGCGAGTGTGAGACAAAAAAGAACTTATTGTAGAAAGATTTATTAATTTCAGCCATATTAGCCGCGTTTTATTATCCTCACTAACCCATATGGGTTACCCCTTGATAATAAAACGATGTGGGTTAAAAAGGTAAAAGTTTAAGCTATTTTTGTTATCCGAGACGCAACCCCCAGTAAAATTTTATTTTGCTTTTCCACAAACAACTTGTTTTTATTAATTTATTGGATTGACTCTTATCCTTTGGCATTATAAAATTGTGACTAAGATTGGAATACGCGTAATTTGTTATGAATATGGCTGATATTAATAAATCTTTCTACAATAACTTCTTTTTTGTCTCACACTCGCCATCTATCCGCCATATTTAGAACATAGTTTTTGAGTTACAAAATAAACCCCGATAGCGGGTCGGGTATAGAAGATGTTTAGACACAAGATATTTGTACAGAAGATGTTGGTACAAAAGATATTGGGACAAAAGATATTGACAGACAGAAGATGTTTGGACAAAAGATACTGAGCAACATTTTTGCTAGCAACATTTTGTGTGAGTGTGGGTTTGTATGATACTATGTTCGGATTTCATTTTGAACTTAAAATGTTTTTTTTTTTTGTGGAAATAATTTTCTTTATTGGCTACTGATTGGTCGTTGGTTTAGGGTTTTGTGTGCGAGTTGGTGTGAATGCAAATCTATACATAAGCTTTTTCTGTTGTTGCGATCGTGTATTTTTGGTTTGTGTTATACAACTTTTAATTGGCTGTTTTTTAAGGGTTTTGCAATGCGTTGTGAATTGTGATGCTTATCGTTTCGGTTTTAGAGATTGTATTTTATTAGGGGTTGAAAAGTTATAAAACCGATTTTGTGCGTCGTCGCGTCGTCGTGCGTCGTCGTCGTGCGTCGTCGTAGTCGTAAATAAAGAAGAAAAGCAAAGCTGTTGGCAAGTGTTTTTTGATTTTTTATTGTTGCAAGATGGTACGAAAAAGAAATGCAAGTTGTTTTTGAATAATGATAGTTGAGAGGGATGATTATATTATGTTGGTTAATCATTGTCCTGCATTTATCTATGAGTGGACTTTGCGATCAGTAAAAGGTAGTTTTATGTTATTTTTATCTCAATTTTGAGATTTTGAGGAAACAAATATAAAACTTGATATGAATGTTACCACCATTTTTAATTTTTATGACATACAAACACCAAAATTAACAATCCTGCAACTGAGGTAAGTCTGCGAACTACTATTTATATCGTAGAGATCCTACAAACACTTACCTACCAATAATTTTTTTTCTTCTTTATTGACCTGTAGCTAATAAAAAGACCAATAACCCATCATAAACAGATGATCGGCGACAACACACCAAATCGGTTATCTAAATTTTCAATCCCTAATAAAATTATAATCCATCTAATATTTTCTACCAAATGTCATTTTTTATGAATTACAAAAAAAGCAAACGCATCAACTACCTGTTTTATAAGAAGCCCACTCATAGATATATGCAGGACAGTGATTAACCAACATAATAAAATCATTATTTTCAACTATCATTATCCAAAAACAACTTGCATTTCTTTTTCGTACCATCTTGCAACAATAAAAAATCATCAAACACTTGCCAACAGCTTTGCTTTTCTTCTTTATTTACGACGGAATTCGCACATCTAGCGTCATTTTATTCAAAAAATGATATGGTGCGATTGATGCCAAAACCGGTTTTTCTTAAAGCTTATATCCACTTGAATTATTTCAGAAAATTATTTAAAAAAAATAGGTTAACACAAAAAAAATGAGCCATGATGCTGCAGTTTGGCAAAATCTTTGAACAGAATTGTTCGTGGAGGCAACCTACAATTTTATTTTTTTGTTCTTATCTGTAGTGTAAGTTTTATTAAAAGTTTTATTTTTTGTTTATTGCATTTACATCAAGGAATATTAAAGTAAGTAAATATATATGTATTTTTTGTTCTTATATTTTTGTGTGGGTGGATAAAGTTAAAAATTTGCGTTTTTTAAAGTTATTTTTAAGTTCATTGGAGAAAAAAAAGCAAAGCGTCGCAGAGTTCCGCCCTAAAATTAGGTTCATTGTAAAGCCTGACGTCTTCACTAATTGAAACTGCAAAAAAATGTTGCGCGTTTCTGCGCGCCTTTGAAATTAAGCCATTTTTCGCCATAGCTCACGAGCCAAAAAACGCTCCGGGACAAGCTAAATAAGAGAAAAAAAAATGTTTTTGTTGCAATATGATCTATACGTGAATATAGAGATATATACAAACGAGTATAAGCAAACATAGTTGTAAAAACTTAATAATTTTTTTTGACAGGGCCGGATTCAGGGCGTCTCAGCTCTAAGGCCTGTCGTAAAATTTTATGAAAGTTCTTTATTTGTAATGCTGCAGTTTTGAAATTCGGATGGTAGATCATAGTTACAAGACGATATCCAACAAAATATTTTAACACAGGGCCGAATTAAAGGGGTCTTAGGCCTATCGTGAGCTTGTATGGAAAATGTTAATTTCTTATGCCACAGACTTGAAATTTGGATGGGAGATAGATCATAGTTTCAAGACATTTAGACTCGACACAATGACAGACCTCATTCACAGGCTGCTTATTACCTCAGACCCATATATTGCTGGCTTAAGAAGCATTTAAAAAAAAGGAACAGTATAGAACCTGAGGTTGTGGAACTTTTAGAGTTTCGTTTTTAAGATGTTTATGCATTTTTTTTTTGTGTTTATGCAATTGACTTAAAATAGAAGAAAATTTCCGTGTAAGAAATCATGGCTAAGGTATCTTAATTTTTAAATATAAAAAAAACAGTTTTTTGGTGTTTTTGACACATACATTTTTTAACTTTCCCATCACTTTAAAAGGTTTTGACATGCAATTTTCAGTTTTTGACTCCAAATTTATAAGAGCATTAAACATAGAAAAAAAATTTGAGTGTAAATGAGAAAAAGAAGAGTAAAATTGCATTTAACAAGGAAAATAATTTTTTTTTACAAAAATTTCGATTTAGAAGACTGCGCTGTTCAGACCTATGATTTGTAATGAATAAGAAACAGTAGTATATTGGCTTCCAGAAAAACTATACCAAATTATCGTGGGCACTTATCATCGCTTTTTACAAACCATTTTTTTATTTAACCAAGTTTTTCGAAAAATGCCCCTTCCGCCTAAACGGGGGGAGATAGACCCCCCTCCTAGAACAATTATTTGCTTGTTTTAATGTCAGTTAAAAATTTTGGGCATTAATAAAAATTTTAAAAATAAATTTCAAAAATGTGAAAAAACGGCGGATTTGTGACTCATTTTTCAAGAACTTCGACCAAATAAGAAAAAAATAACTATTACATTTCATTTCATGGGTATTTTGCATTTAACTTTGAAAAAAAAA
The DNA here is from genome assembly GCA_943590905.1 of Sphaerophoria taeniata. Lineage (NCBI taxonomy): Eukaryota > Metazoa > Arthropoda > Insecta > Diptera > Syrphidae > Sphaerophoria > Sphaerophoria taeniata. Next base: position 94,799,635 of record OX016540.1, read on the forward strand.
ATATCAAAAACTTCAAATCACAAGCGTTATTAATTTAATACCGCTAGATGTGCGAATTCCCACACTGTGCGACGCACGACGACGACGCGACGCACAAAATCGGTTTTATAACTTTTCAACCCCTAATAAAATACAATCTCTAAAACCGAAACGATAAGCATCACAATTCACAACGCATTGCAAAACCCTTAAAAAACAGCCAATTAAAAGTTGTTTAACACAAACCAAAAATACACGATCGCAACAACAGATAAAGCTAATGTATAGATTTGCATTCACACCAACTCGCACACAAAACCGTAAACCAACGACCAATCAGTAGCCAACAAAGAAAATTATTTCCACAAAAAAAAAAAAACATTTTAAGTTCAAAATGAAATCCGAACATAGTATCGTACAAACCCACACTCACACAAAATGTTGCTAGCAAAAATGTTGCTCAGTATCTTTTGTCCAAACATCTTCTGTCTGTCAATATCTTTTGTCCCAATATCTTTTGTACCAATATCTTCTGTAAAAATATCTTGTGTCTCAACATCTTTTGCGATGACGCCCCCGATAGCTATCGGGGTTTCAGATTGTTTTTGTTTTGTGTACAAAAAATAAACCCATATGGGTTAGTGAGGATAATAAAACGCGGCTATTCATAACAAGTTACGCGTATTCCAAACTTAGCCACAGTTTTATAGAGCCATAGGATAAGAGTCAATCCACTTAATTAATAAAAACAAGTTGTTTTTGGAAAAGCAAAATAAAATTTTACTGGGGGTTGCGTCTCGGATAAAAAAAATAGCTTAAACTTTTAACTTTTTAACCCAGATCGTTTTATTATGATGGGGTAACCCATATGGGTTAGTGAGGATAATAAAACGCGGCTATTGTCGTCTTTTCTCTTTTCGAAGTGTATTAGAGGGTGGTTGCAAGAATTATGTTCGTTATTTTGTTATGAGTGATGTGAACCCAAAACCCCCTTGGATGCAAGGTGGCGTTAGTGTCGCTGAAGGAGAAAAGTACCTGACACTGCGATTCCTGTCAATTCGGATGACAATTTATGTTTTGTTTTTAAGGAAGTTAAATTCATTGTGTCAAATTTTACGAGTGGTAGAATATTGACAGCAATATGCCTTTTGAATGTGCCATTTTCTTAATGGGGCATAAAATCGATGGAGATTAAGCAAAAAGTCAGATGAAAAATATTAAGTGACAAAGACATTAACAACTTTGATGAAGGAGATTGTTTTTAAACCGCCTTTTGAGCAACCAAACAGCAAAGATATTAAATTATCTTTTCGAATATTTTCATAGCTAAATTCTACTCAACTTTTCTTTTCCAAAAATGTGGGTACACTTTTTTTTCTAAAAATCCTGCAACTTCAATAGATCCCAATTAAGTGCGAAACTTGGACAAAAATAAAACTTGCAACTTTGTTTACAGGAAGAAAAAGATCCTCACAGGACCCACAATCTTGAGCTGATTCTCAAAACTTTTCAAGACATTTTTTCGTGAATCGCCCACGTTATCCAGTCATTTTCAAGACAGTTAATGTGCGCTGGTACTTAACTTCACCAGCAAGAATTCATTCGATATAAAAATTTGAACAACGACGAAAAAGATAAACTTTTATGAGAAACTTTTACCCTTCGACAACTTTAAGTTATTCGTTGAAAGTTTATTTTTGTTTGCATGTTTTCTTCTTCCTTACACAGTTTTGATCGTGGACACCATAACATACCAGCATCTATATATCAACAGAATGCATCCTTCGGCTGCTTTCCGTTGTTGAGTTGTACTGGATAGGACTAGGACAGCCAACTGAAATTTTGTGTTTACTATTCTGGTTATTGGAGAAAGGTTCTGATAATTGCGAAAGAAATGATAGGAAAAAGTTCACAAAAAAAAAAGGATGAGAAAGAAAAACAACAACAAAGAAAATATCGAACTATCTAACGAGAGGGAAGTTGTAGCGAATGTTCTTTTTCGTCTTTCGGGATTATCATTTTTCTTTTTTCCTTATTTTTCCTTTATTTTTAATATTGAACTTTTTCCAGTTGTTCCCCTTCTTTGCATATACACTATTTCCCTCCTTTTCAATTTTTATTATTTTCAGCGCTTGTAGGTAATTTTTTTTGATTTTTTTTTCAACATAAATTTCGGTGAGTTAATCGATTTCGAATAACTTGGTTTGCTATGGAAAAGTTTGATTTAACTGATTTTTCTTTTTGTTTAATTTGAAGATTTTATATTATTTTTGGAAATTTTCGGAAATTTTGTGGAATATGGTTTACAATGGATTAAAATTTCATCTTTCTGTTTGTTTCTTATTTTTCTTTCTATCTTAAAGTCCGACACAAGGTTTTTTAGCTTTGTGGAGTCGATATGCTTCTGCGATTCTATTAATAAATTGGTTTTGTTTTGTTTGTGAGGAAAACGTTGTTGAAAATTTATAAACAAAAATAAGATACATTGCAGTTAGCATTTATTTGGGTTGAAAAGTTTCTAGATAAGTTTTGGGTCTTTCATGAGATGTTGTGGAGTATTGAATTTCAATTTTGATAGTTGACAAAATTTCGATTGAAGGATAGAAGTGTATTCATGGAAATAATTCAAGCAAGAGAATCCAAAAATTATTTTGAGCAAAGTTTATAGGGGGACGTTTTTATGTTTAGAGCAATGACAAAGTTTTATTTCAGAATAGAATTTGGCTGATTTCATCTGTGACGAGTTTCAACCAGGTAATTGCTGAAATTATTGAAAACTGATTTTGGAAATTTCTGTTTTTTGTATTTCAAAAGTTTTTCGAAATCGATGATGCAAAATGTCTTTGATGTGCGATGGAATCTTTTTAAGGATTTTTTATGAATGTTGAAATAAAATTTAATGTTGTATCAGCAGCGAATATATATGCAAAGCATTTATAATTTTAAGTGCTCCATTCAGCGTAAGCCAGCCAGCGAAATAATATTTTATATGCCAACAGCGAAAGTTATTCATTGTTGAAAAAACAAAAAAAAACAAGTAGTACATTTCCGACTGGATGCCATTGGCTTGGTAGAGCCACTGTCAGCCATCGTGTGTCGGTCGTCTGTAATTGGCTCTGTTCAGTAACTTCACTTCACATCACTTCGTTGTTCGTGTCGGGGGATTAATGAGAAAGTTTCTCACAGAAAATTGACGTTAATATTCGTTTTGTTCCGTTTCTAAGGACATTCAAAACCGAACAAAAATCAACCGGCCCCACACTCCCTTCTTTTATATTGTTTCATGTTTCCATTGTTTGAGCAACAAGAGCGCATAAGTTTTGCGCTAAATGAAAGATTCAAATGAGATAATGCAACGTGCGTCACTGACATGCAACTGAATTGAATTTCTTCTTTCTGCTTGTGCTGGTGCTGCTGCTGGTGCACTTGACTCATTAAGAGTTCTCCTCCTGCTTGAACAAACTGCACTTAACTATTTTTTTTTTTTTTTTACCCTTCAACAGGCGTGTTCTAAGTCAATAAAGCCCCATCCTTATGGAAAAGAACTAGATGAGTGGTGCATACATCAGCGCCGCGGTGAGAGTGACAGTCAGTGCCATGCCATCTAACCAAACAGCCAACACTCATTCATATCTTGAAGGAAGTGTAATCAAAAGCAATTTAGTTCTGCCAGGCACACTAAGGAGTTAAGTTAGAAGAAGTTCTTCTCGCCAAAGTCATTGCATCGTTCGTTGTCGACTCGACGAATGAGTTCCTCAATTTTTCCTTTCTCGTTTACTATACATTCTTGACTCTACTGGGTGTTATTTCTTCTGTTTGCTTCCCTTTTCATCCTTGGGGTAACTGGGGTCTATTTTTTGTTTAAAATGATGGCGCTGCTCTTGTAGGAGATAGAAACCAAGAGCTGGGGAGTCGATATGTTAAGATGAATGAGCCTGAAAAGAGAAAAGGAGTAATTTCTCTTAAGCGTTTAAGCAGATAATCTACAAGGATATTGCAGTTCCTTTGTTTTGCCAGTCACTTCTGGTTTTAATGAGTAAAATAGTGCAATGGAATGAAACTCCGACAAGATGGTGTACGATGGAGAGGTGTTTTTTTAGCGACGGAAATTGATTTGCTAAACAAAGAACCTCAACCGTTATTTTGTACAGGATATAAGCTTAGCGGTAATCAAAAGGATGAACTAGGTTATAATTTTTAATACACCACGGGAGGGATTTTAATCAGCAAAAAAGTTGGAGAGAGGGTATCTAAGCTCTTAACCTGGAAAATAGGAAATCGATCTAAACGATAAGGTAAAGTGTTTTAAGTTTGGTTTCTGGTTGACGGGTCGTCGGTCGTATGTCGCGTGTGCGTCCGCCGCGCGCCGGCCGGTCGCTTTGGTTATAAAGTGAAAACGAAATATTTCAAGTGATTACCTAAGCTTAACAGCTTGCTAATGTTTATTGAGCGAAAATAATTTTATGAGATTTTAAAAACACTTTTAGAAGCAAATGGTTCGAAAGATATAAAATTCTATGAGTTAAATAAAAACTAATGGGTTTTTTGGGGACAACCATAACAATAACAATTGTTGTTTATTGAACATTTTTGAAGGCATAAAACACTGATAAAGCAAGCTTAGGGATATAGTGTTTTATTTTACATTGTGATGGAGGCGTTGCATACAACTACACTTCGAACCAAAACTGTTAATACTTAGCTATCAGTTTCAGTTTCCTCTGTTGCAGTTATTATTTTTTTTATTAGATTTGGCTTATGGAGAATTTGAATACTTTCATCTCCAGTTCTTCACAGATGACCTATTGCAATCATTTCTCGATAGTCCAAGTTTTAAATAATGTTTTCTTCATAACACATTTTCAATATCCTTTTCTCAAGAGTTGCTCAAGGAAATAAGAAAGATATTATTAAGGTCTTTTTTCGAGATCAATGAAATTTAGTAAGTTCCGATAATATAAGCAATAACGTATTTTTACGAGAAAACAGTTTTTTGCGATTTTAAAACGAGATATTTTTTATATTTTTCGATTATATTTCACGTGAAACCACATTTTTTAGTAATCGATTAAAACCAAAACCAGGTGTAAGGTTTGGGTAAAAATACGTTTCGCAGGTTTTAAATTTTGTTGTCCTTAAGATTTTTGAAAACTTCATAGGTATTTTGTACACATTTTACGGCTTACCTACTTCTAGATGATATAAAAATATCGGTTTTGAACTCAAATTGCATGGATCAAACAAGTGTGAAAAAGGTCTGAATTTTTTTTTTTGACAAAATCCTAGATTAACTCGGTGTCATAAATATGGACACAGGTTAAAACTATGCAGAAATACGACTTGGAATCTGAGATCTGTGTTTTAAATCAAACTGTTTCCTTGGAAGCTTGGTATCTGAAATATAAACAATATCGTATTTCTACGATCAAATAATTTCTCGTTATTGCTAATTTCTCCTTGTCACATTTATAATAATTTTATTGATTGATGCACCCAAAATGATCTATCTATCAACCACTGAAAGCTAAGAACATTTGAAAGTCGGGTTGTTGCGTCCTAGAACGTACTTAATGCATGTCATTATTGAGTATTTGGAAAAATTTCTTCTAAGTTAAATATCTCTACAAACAGAACTCAAAATTGTTAGTATCCAATTTACTTGTACAAGTTATTATCGGAAATATTTTTAAAGATTTTCGTCGAAACATTTTGACACGATAGAACTGTCGTTTGGAAATACAGGGTGATTCACGAGCGTTGTGCCAAAAAGCTAGAGCGTGTAGGTTGAGTTGAGACAAGAAAAAAATCGTATAGGAGGGGGGGTCTATTCCCCCCGTTTAGCCGGGAGGGGCAATTTTCTGAAAAATTGACTTATTTTGTAAAAAAAAATATTAAAAATCAACGGCTTCGTTTACAATACCGTGCTATACCTTTCTGAAAAACCAAAAACTTTTTCATTCACTTTGTTTTTAAGTTAAATTGTTTTAACGAATAGTTTAAAAAAAAAAAATTTCAAACCCAAAATTTTCAAAAAAAAAGCAAAAAAAAACATTTTTGAACTGATTTTTTTCAAAATTTTATGTAATTAAGTACTAATTTTGTTTCAAAAATTCAATGTCTTTGTTAGTTTTTAGTCGAAAACAGAAAACCGGATGCAAAAATGTCTTTTCGTTTTTGAGAAATTAAAAAAAAAAACCAAAACCACTTTTTTCTAAAAAAAATGTTTATTTTTATTTTTACCTATCTGGACTTTTAGTTTAATTTATTAGTTTAATTTATAAACTTAATTTTTTGTAATTGGAGTTTTATGAGGACTCAATAATGTAGAAAAGTATTGGATTTTCCCTAGATTAATCATTTTGTTCATTCAGACGTTATCTGCCATTGACCTTTCACTTCTAGCTCTCCGTGCTCTAGTCGGCGGATTCTTGAAAACATGCTACGACTTGGGCGCCATCTATTGGGATGTCTTTCAGCGTAGAGTCTTTCGGCTTCCCGATCTCGACAACAAGTTAAACCGTAGCAGAAGTTCCTGTCCGCTAAATCTTCTCGAGCTTATGAGTTTGTTATTGTTATGTGCTGATGAGTTAATATTTTAATTGTAAATGGTTGTTTAGTAAATATGCGATACCTTTTATTTACCTTAAAGTTGTTAATTGTTTTTTTCATTCAAGAAAAATTGCGGTTTAATTATCTTAAGCCCCTAGCAGGTAGAACTCTTCGCCGGCGAGTGTCCGCGGCCCCAGGGATAGTAAGAAAAAATTGCAGGTCAGTTTTAAGACGTTATCAATGAACAAAATGGTTAATCCAGGGAAAATCCAATACTTTTCTACATTATTGAGTCCTCATAAAACTCCAATCACAAAAAATTAAATTTATAAATTAAACTAAAAGTCCAGGGGTGGAATCGGCTAAGCTGATAGTCGATAGTTGATAGTCAAAATAATTGCTTTTGCTTCATGTAAGGTGATTATCAAAACGATAATCACTTTTTTCCATACAATTCAAAGCGACAGCTATTTTGATGTCGTTTTCATATAGTTTTGTAAGCAAAACAAAAATGAAAAAGAAAAAAAATATATGAAAACAACATGGAAATAGCTGTCACTTTCAAATGTATGGAAAAAAGTGATTATCGTTTTGATAATCACCTTACGTTGAGCAAAACGACATAGCTTACTGTAGGTGTTGCCAGAAATTCAAATTGTTTTATTGATCATTTTACACAGAGCAAAATAAAGTTGATAATCAAAAACGACTATCAACAAAGTGATAGTCAACAATCGCCTTAGCCGATTCCACCCCAGATAGGTAAAAATAAAAATAAATTTTTTTTTAGAAAAAAGTGGTTTTGGTTTTTTTTTAATTTCTCAAAAACGAAAAGACATTTTTGCATCCGGTTTTCTGTTTTCGACTAAAAATTAACAAAGACCTTGAATTTTTAAAACAAAATTAGTACTTAATGACATAAAATTTTGAAAAAAATTAGTTCAAAAATGTTTTTTTTTGCTTTTTTTTGGTATTGGTTGGAAGGTTTGGTTGCAATAATTCATGCAATATCGTTTCCTACCCCGTAGCATGATATCAATAAATATTAATCAAAAAATTGCCAAATACAATTATATCGCCTCAAAATACTTGTTTTAGTTTAAAGAATTTTCAGTTTAAAGTCTTCTAAAGCTAAGTATACACGATTGGAAGATCTTCCAATATTGGCAGATTTTTCAAAACAAATTTTCACCAATTTTCTTTCAATCATATTAACACCCAATTTTTAGTCTCAAAGCTGACAGAAAAAAAAATTGAAAGCCAATATTCTTCCAATTTTCTATCAAAAAATTGGTATACTTCTTCCAATCGTGTGAACGTTTGTAAACAAACAATTTTGCAAATTTTCAAAAAATTGGACGTTTGTCGACAAATTGGTCATTGGATAAAATTCTATCCAACAACTTCGTTCAATTTTTAATTGGAAGACAATTTTTCAGTTGTACTTCAGAGGAATTGAAAAAAGTATTAAGTTTTTTAACAACAAGAATGGATGAAATGGTAAGGAAAGGTAAGATGAGAAGGATTGGGCGCATGACGTTATTTTACAGTTTTTTCCGGAGATCGAGCCGAGTGATGTTTTTAAGATGCAGGTTGTGCAGAGTATAAAAACACAGTTTGGCTTGACGTTGGTTGGGGACGCCATCAAGGAATGTAAGGCCAAATGGGCCACGGAACAATCGACAATGTTTTGATCTCTTTCAAGTTTTCCAAGCCTATGTTGTTCTTAGAAAAAACAGCTAGCTTCTGCAGTCGACCGAATCAACAAACTGTTAAGTTTGTTGGTTTGGCTTTTTACTAATTTTTAAAGTCGTGTAAGATTGGTCTTTTCTTAAAAAATTAGGCAGACAAGACACAACATGTTTTTCAACAAAGGGAGAAAATGACCCAGAAGTGTTGCATTTTGAACACCTTAATCTTCATTGGAGGAAAAACATGTTATAAGAGAATAATCGGTAGATTTGATGGACTAAATATGCACCGACAGCACCAAATTGAATTTTTGAAGAGTATGTTGCATCTGAGTTAAATGCAATTCCAAAGCAATTAGTTAGGTCTGGACTTAGAGATTTCATCTTCATTATTCATTTAAATATCTTTATTTTTCGCAACTCAATCACCTTTTTCGAAAAAGTATGATTTCAATTCTCCTTGCATATCCTTGCCCTCAAATTGTGTTTCATATTTTCTATCATTTGTCAAAAAAATTGTCTTCCAATGAGTCTACCAATTGTTTGTTCTCTTAAGTCTTCCAATTGTCTAAACAGGCAATATTTAATTGGATGACAAAAATTGACAGCCAATTTTCTTCCAATAAATTGATTAATTTTTGGATAAAATTTTCCAACCTTATAAACAGAAAATTTTGATTTGATAGAAAATTGGCAATTGAAAGCTCATTGGTTGCTGTTGGAAGACATTTGGCATTTCGGCCAATATTGGAAGATCTTCCAATCGTGTATACTTAGCTTAAGCAATGCTTTTAATTTTCAATTCATTCCTTAAAAATACTTCAAATCTTGTTTGTTGGATAGAAAACCAAACACAATTTAATCTCCGCTGCTTGAAATATGAAACCTAGGAATTTATGAAAGTACAAAATTCCAAGGCAATTAAATTTGAAAACTTCCTCTCAAATTTCTTAATCCAATTCAACAATTTACCAACTTCGCCACAGCGCAGCGTCCTACTCATTATTTCCTCGTTTCCAATACCAATCCTCTCACCTCGATTTTTTCTTCTAAGCAATCCTTTCAGCTGAAACATCTGTTCGGCTTATTCTATCACAAAACACCGAGTGAATTGAATTCCCCTTAAGCCACCCTAATAGCGTGAGATATCCCTTAACATCGGTTGAAAATTAACTTAAAATTCATCTTCAAGGACTTAAGAAAAAAAAACATTAATTTTGAAGTGCGGAGGAGGGCGACACAGGGTGAGGTCGGAAAAAAGAATTCCTAGCTGAATTAATTGGAATTGTAGAAGATTTTCTTTCATTTTCCAGCGACTGAATGTGAAACAGTACGTGACTGAAATATTCCGCTGTTGCTGGTGTGATGAGCAGCGCGACGAGGCAATGCTATGGTGGTCTAACAGAACGGATAAAAATATTATGTGCCGAAGCCAAGTGGAATGGGCGAAGATTACGAAACTCCTGGTTCAACAAAAAATGAAACCATCTCGGGCGAACCTATCACAATATAATAAAGGAGGAAGGAAGGATGTTGAATGCAGGATGTGGATTAATGATGAATGTAGGCTCTGACGATGCTTGTTGCTGTTTGCACGTTCCAACAAAACACTCTGTCAGATGGGTTTTTTTTTTAAAGAGAGGAAGGAACAGGAGAGATGTTCACTCTCGGTCTTCTTCAATACATGAATTGCTTGTAGTAGGTACAACCCTCTAGCTTGTCAAGGTATCTTTGACAAACTTTTTTATTAGTCACGTCTGCTTAAGATGTGGTTTGATTGTTAACGGACTGTGCGGTAGAAGTTATGGGGAAGAGAAGCTGTTCCCTTCTAGGTATATGGATGAAAATAGGGTCTTATTAGTGGCTTGTCAGTTGCTGAGAAAGCAAAGAGTACTATCCGTAATTTTCAATGCTTTTGGTTTGCCGAGCACATGCTTAGTTGCTTAGACGTTGAAAGATCCATTAAGGTGCATATGTGGATGTTATGGTGTATACGCGACTCTGTGGAACGGAGGCAAGCAGTGTAAGTTTTTGCCTTTATAGACAGTCATGTCATGAACAATGTCGTTGAAAAACAAAGATGGAAAATTGAAAAGCAGGACATTTGAAACTGAGTGCAGTTTTTTTTTTGGTTTCGTGTGATAAAAAATTGACAAACGAATCGTTTCACAGTGGATTTTGCTCACATTTTTTGTTCAAGTATTTAAGTCTCTCCGACAGTTGCATTTTTGAATTTAAATAGTCAAAATGATTAACTTTTGGAATATCGATTGTCTTTTCGAGAAAAATGTCCTCAAGCTTGCTAAAGCAATAACGTATTTTTACGAGCAAACAATTTCTCGAATTTAAAAATTTGGTTGCCGAAATATCTGCCAATATTATGTATGCTTTCAGTAAAATTTAACAAACATTATTTTAATGCCACTGCAGCCCACAATGCATTTGAACACCATGTTATCGAACTCCAAATATTATATTGATTGATAACAACTGTTTCATATTTTTATCAAGGTGCGGTCTTATTTCACTTAATTACCCAAGTAAACATAAAACTCATTACTTGTTCATATAACCTCTGTTGACTTTTCCCAGAAAATGAAAAATTAAAAATTTTACCCATCAACCATGTGTCACATCATATTTCCTGGATTATTTTTCCATTTAATTAGCCTCGCGACAAGGAATCAATTTTATGTGTATTCAAGACAAACAAAAAAATGAAAAATTGTCTTAAATTTTCGCCAGGAAAAATCATTTTAAAATTGCCACACAAAATATGAACGAAAAAAAAAATAAAGATTCCACATACGCCACGGTGTCCCAAATTATGGTCATGACACAACACATCTCCAGCATTGTTTTGTAGATTTTTTTGTTTGCATTTTTGATGTGACATTTTAAACGATAGGACGAGAATTGAAAAAAGGATCTTTAATGTCACACCACTCGCACAGCGTGGAATATAGTGCCAACATAATTATACAAACACGTATGAATAAAAATGCAAGCTTAGCGAGATTTTCACCAACCCTACATCGTATGCTTTTTCTCACTCACCCTATTTCTCTCTCCATGCAAAACCAAACGCTCGAAGGATAAAACGAAAACAAAACGAAACAATTTGTCCTTCAGCATAAAAAAAGGATAACACAAACTAGCTGTTCTCATTTATCTCTGCTTTCGAGCATCCGTACACCGCGACATTGTGCTGCTGAATTTGCATTTGGGAATACAATAATTCTCCCTACGATGAAAATGCATCAAGCCACCAGCAATAGCAACAAAACAAGTCCTTAAATTATTGTGAGTCAGTGTGCAAGAACAGAAAAAAACAAAAACAGCTAAAAAACAAGCCAAGAGTAAACACAAAAAAAGATAACTACTATAAGGCCCTCAGCGGAGAGGAACCCACTTCATGGAGGAATGTTTCAGCTCGAACATAAAGCAAACAAAAGCTCAGCGAACATTCAGTGAATTCCACTTTGCTAAAATTTAATTTCCTGGAGCTAAACCGAGTGACGCAAGAGCGCGCTAAATATTGAATCGCTTCACAACACCAACGACTCATCGAGCACTTCCTAGTCAAGTTAAGCATAAAGTCACAGCTCACACACAACCAGAACTGAAGATCATGGACGTTGATAAATAACAACTTGGCATTGGTAAATTGAATTCGTTGGCATTATTTTTTTTCGCAAAATAAAATGACACAACAAGAACAAGAAACGCCAGAGCTAGCTACTTCCGACGCCATTAAATGGCTCTTCCTATTTTTGAATCAATTTTCAACTCTTATTTCCCAATGAAAAGCAATGAAGTACTCCTTTCATCTGTCGCCCTTCGTTTATCTCATTCTTGCTTGTACTTGAAATTATTCAATAAAACAAAATAAGGACATTTACCTCGTTACGCGCTTTTCGTTTCCAGCCATGGCCAAGACCATGGCCTCGACCCGGACCCTCCCTCACTAAAAAATAACTTTTTTTTTCTTTCTTTTTTTCTCTTTGAATTTCACTCAGGTCTCGGGAAGATATTTTATTGAGGCAATTGAAAAAGTTAAATTGGCAAAACACAAGGGACTAAGCAGTTTTAATTATTTGTGTTCGTTTCTCTTTTCGTCTGTCTTTCAGTTCAATAAGGACCTTCTCGTATTGTCCTGCAAAGGATATGAGTTAATTACTTGCTTTTGCTTCTGGCACAATCCATCAATTGACTTGACGTGATTGCCTCTTCAATACCCGGTTTGATTCTAAAAATTGAGTCCGAAAAAAATGTTCATCGCACTAAATTACCTGGAATGAAAGAAAAAAAGAGAAATAAGTTGTTTTGCTATCAAGGATCAATAATGAACAAAAAAAAAACATACAAAAAGAAGAAAAATGTTATCAGAAGGATAATGACTGTGGAAATGGGCTGCGAAGAGGGACATGAAATATATCCGTTTTTGCGTTTCTTTTCTTTAAATTGTGCCCGAGATGGTCATGAAGCAGAACCGCACGCAATATTGAAGGCAATAAATAGACGAGAGCATTCGAGAGTGTCTTTTTGGATTTTACCAATCGATGAGTTTTGTTCCTTTTTTGAAACTCGTACATGTCGTTTGCTGGAATGCCCATCACGCTACCGACCCGACCGTCCGACACGCACCACTACCGCCAGGGTCTTTTCATTCGTTTAAATTATTTAATAGACTTGATGAAAGGAAAGACAGTTTTATTTATATTATGAGATTTGTTTTGTTTCCTTCTAGGAAGTGTAAATTGCAGTTATCAAAGGTAAATTGTAGCTAACTTTTCTTGAGAGGGATTCTGGTATTTCAATTCAGTCAGATGATACTTTGACCTTTTTGTAGAAAAAATGTGAATAAAGGGCTTTTAATATATTGTTTTTGGTTTTATCTGTAATTAATATACTTAGAGAAAAGGTTGTGCGTAGGATGCTGGGATGTTTTTTGCTGGTCAAAGTTTTCTGTTTGTTTTGGGGAAACTTTTCAGATGGACTTTAAAAGTCTTTTCGTTATTAATGATGGGATTTCATATAAGTAAGGATCAAGGTTGTTTGTTTGACATTCATCCAATCCAAAGAACAGGTAAGAGGCGTGACATGTTATAGATACGGACTCTTTGAAAAGTTTAAACCAGGTTAACGGAAACCTAGGAAGACAATTATTTACTTAGTTAGAAGCGAAAAACACAACATACGCAACAGAACTTCAAGAACGCAAGGAAGTCTTTAGCCGCCAGCCGGCCAACCAATAGCAACATGGAAAAGTTGCTACCTCCAATTCCTTTCAAATACTTTTCACCTCAAAATATTAATATTTTATGAACCCTCAATCTCAATATTGCCAAAATACCAGATAAGAACTCTTCGAAATTAACACCACCAGCTCCACTCCCCCATCTTAAATAGAAAGCATTAATAAGTTCATATTAGAAAATTCCGCCAACAAAAACTCGCTCTTCTCCTAAACCGACTTAGACATCAGTTAAAAAAGTGAAATTTATTTTCCAACCCACCCGAGTGGAAAATTAATAAAAGACGAAAATTAATCCCTCTTCAAAAATCTGGGTAATAAAATTTGCTCCTCGGGCATGCCCATTTGTCTTAAGCTAAAGAAATCTTTTCACACTTAATTCATTCGATTCAATGAGATTGTGGGTTTCAAGAGTCAGTGATAATGATGATGAAATTCTCTAACAAAACAACAAGGTTCGTCGTCGCACAGTCCACAGCATATGACTCGAAAACGAAAGACAACCATCTCAGATATACATCATTTGATTTATCGTGACTTGAATAAATTTAGTCGTTATTTTCTCGCACAATTTTGGATGTAATTAAAAAGTTGTCCTTTTTTTGTAGTTGGTGCCTTTGCGTCATCATCGTTGATTTTGAGATGCTTCTCTCAATCACTTGAAAAGATATTGTCAAACGTGATGGCAATCGGTGCGTTCACTTTGACTTGGATAGGTTATCCGGATAGCTTTTTGTTTTTGTTTTCCATGTAAGAAAAAGCAGAGGCTCAAACCAAACAAACCCAAGTCCATCCAACAATTTCTGGTATAGGTGGCTATCTAACAGAACAGCCATTGAAATTCGTAAACAGCTGATTTTTGTACACGTGTTTAAGCTATCGAACTCGTTCATGAAAAACAAGTTGGATAGGCTATCAAAGATACGCCAAACTGAAAGCGCCCAATGATTGAACTGTGTCTCCAATTCTCAATTCCATACTTCGAAGTGTCACACAGTGTCCTTTATCATTCAACTACACTGCCTTTTCTCAAATTGCTGAACTGTGCAAAGTTTCCTCTTTTGCCATGCTTTCTATTTGCCTCTGATTAGGAATGCAAAGAAGTCTTTCACTGCGATCTGTCACATCCGCATTCATGCGAAAGATAATTTGCTCCAAAATGTAAATGGAAACTTTTTAAACAAAAAACCAAGGAACTATACCTACATTTTAACCATTCCACTTACACATTCACGACATTTACGACATTCATGGTATTCCTTCTGAGTTGGTTTGCACTTTGCACCCTTCGCTCGAGCAATAAAGCAGAAGCCTGTGACACTTTTGCACATCTCTAAGGAAGAGGAACGATACACACAATGGATACAATTATGTCAGTTCTGTAGGACAGCGAGCGGATAGTTCAAATAATAAATGTCTTTTTGCTTGATCTTTTCGTCTTGAAAGTTTATTAGTAAAAACGTGCAAAATAGCTATCGAGAGCTATATTTATAGACTTAAGGTATACGGCATACATGTACATGAAACTAAATAGCGGGAGGATCATGCGATCAGAGAAAAACGGATTATATCGGTTTCTGTTTACTTAAGCTGTGACAAACAAGAGTAAACAACAGTCTGTTGTGCAAGATATGGTCATAAAAGAATATTCATAGAAATAAAGTTATACAACAAAATTAATCATTGCCTACAGCTCGGCCATTCTGACCGTATAATCGCCCCGATTACATTGTCATTTTTAAATAATTAGATAGTTCCATTCTGAATTGAAAGCATAACAAAATACTTAAATTAATACATAAGAATGATAGTTAAACATTTGTTCTTACATATATTAGAAAACATATGTAGTAGTAAGCACATATTTATGTTAAGGTATTGCATGCTACCGTATTGCTATAATGATTATTGTTACTCTTCCCCTTAAGACATTGTTGTACACATATTGATTCAAACCTAACTGAACGCGTTTATATTTGAACAACCGATAGTCATCTACACATGTATTAGTTATTGTTACTCTTCCCGTAAGACATTGTTGTACACATATTGAGTCAAACCTAAACTGAACACTTTTATATTTGAACAACCGATAGTCATCTACACATGTATTAGTTTCTTTTATTCTGCTTTGTCTCTCTTACTATTTTTGTATGTATTAGTGTGTAACTAGTTTTAAGAACGAAAATAAGAAAGAAAGAGATTCATTCTATACGCATCATCCGAACGAAGTGGACGTGTTGTGAAAACGGCTTAATAAAAATCTTTAAATAAAATAAACGTGTTTTGGTTATTTTCTTTATTGTTCCAATTAACATTTAAATTCCCTGCTACAAATATCAGAAGTGGGATCCAAGATCCAATAAAATTCTAAAAAAAAAAACAGATTGTTAAATTTTTTTTTTCTCTCTGCCTCTGCTGTGAATGTTCTAGAATTCATTCTCGCCAAATAACGCGTCGCACATTTTCTTGTCAAGTAACGCGTCGTATATTTTTTTTCTCTCTTTCCCCTTGCTGTGAAATTTTTTTTTCGGTGGTTGTTTTCTGTTTGCACACTTTTCCCTTTTCGGTAAAATGGAAGAAATAGTCCACGCATCAGACTACACAGCCGCCCAGCTGCGCGAATGGCTACAACGATTAGGAAAAGAGAGCAGTGGAAAGAAGGCGACGTTGGCTGTTCGTCTCAGCGAAATCCCATTGCAACAACGTGGAGAAGCGCCGAAGAAAAATGCTCCCGAGAAGGAATCACATGATGACGACGACGACGACGACGGCGACGAGGAGGAACGTATTCCTAATGAAAATGAAACACATGAAGAAACTGAGCATACATTAACGGATCGTCAAAAACAGATTGACCACGAGTTACTACAACGAGAGGTAGCTATTTTGAAAAGAGAAAGAGATTTAGCAAGAAGGGAAAACGAGCGGTTAAGAAAGATGATGAGCTTGACAACGGTAGTGGCAACGGAGATGACTACAGCTAGAGTGGAAACGGGAGAGACAACGGATGGTGCTATAGAACTGACAACAGGAGCGACAACAGCAACAGCAACAGGATCGACAGCAGCGATGGAAACGGGACCGATGACAAGAGCAACAACAGAAACAACGACAGAAATGACAACAAGCAACATTCAACCATACACTGCATACAAAGACCTCGTCCCAGACTACAACGGTGGTGCTAATATTGACGTTTGGTTGACACAGTTAAAAAATGTGCAACAAATGTACAATGTAGGCGAAGACATGCTGCGCACACTTTTCGTGACGAAGTTAAAAGGGAAAGCGGAGGAGTGGTTGCACGCACAGCCGAATTTCTTGTGCGAGAGTGTCGAGACCCTTTCCCAGTCGTTGAGGGAAATTTTCGGGGTGAAAGAAAATAGAATGGCGACAAGAAAAAGGTTTGAAGCAAGAAAATGGGCGTTGTCGGAGACGTTTGGAGAGTACTATAGCGACAAGTTGAGACTGGCTGCGGGTCTGGAGATGGAATGAGAAGAGCTGGTAGAGTACATTATTGATGGTTTCACCGATGAAGACATGAGGCTATACGCATACGTCGGCGCATTTACTACCAAAGCGGCCTTGTACAAAGCCTACAATAAAGTACTACAACGACCGAAACGGAACGAGACGGGATCGGCAACTGAAGCGACAACAGGATCGGCAAGAAGGACGTCGAGGGTAACAACAGGATCGAGTAAGACAACGATGAGATGCTATAACTGCAATTCGATTGGACACATGGCAAACGAGTGTAAGAAACCGAAGCGAGAATATGGAGCGTGCTATGCTTGCGGAAAGATGGGGCACATAGTAGCAGCCTGCCCAGAACGGAAATCACTTGTCCATCAGCTCACAGACAAGACCGAAGATGATGATTATGTAAGAAAATTATGTTTTGTTTTTTCAAAAAATATTGAAAAATTTTCTCTAGATTGCCTCATAGATTCCGGTAGTCCTGTCAGCCTTATTAAAAAGTCAATGACACCACAACATATTAAACTGATCGAACTTAACAGTGTGAAAAAACCAAATTATTTTGGAATCAATAAAAGTAAACTGAAAATTTATGGAATGTTGTCTGGTGTAGTTATTTATAAAGATATTGAGATAAATGTAGATTTACTAGTGGTAGATGACGGCACGACTGGATATGAGGTAATCTTGGGACGAGATTTTTTAAATAATGGAAGGTTCAAATTTTTTTCTGAATTAAAAGATTGCAAAAATGAAAGTATGTTAGTTGACAACAGATCGAATTTTGAAAAAGAATTAATGTCTATTAATGTTGAAGAGACTGATAGCGAAAATTTAAATTTAGAAGTGGATGAGCTAAATGATTGTCGGTATAAAAAACAATTAAACGAGTTGTATTTAAATAGTTACATGTATGCCGAACGCCCCGCCAAACCTTTGGTAAAAACTAAAATGAAATTACTATTAAATGATGTGAAACCGTCCAAGAAGGTTGTCTTATGCTGAGAAAGGAGAACTCAGTTCGTTGCTAGATGAATATTTGGACAAAGGCTATATTAGGGAAAGCGAGTCCGAGTACGTCTCACCTATAGTCTTAGTAAAAAAGAAAACCGGAGAGCTTAGAACGTGTGTAGATTTTAGAACTTTAAATAAGGTAACGTCAAAAGATAGCTACCCCATACCGATAATTGACGATTTGTTAGACAGAATGGCGGGTAAAACTATTTTTTCAAAGTTGGATTTGAAGAATGGGTTCTTCCATGTATACATGCACGAAGATTCGGTTAAGTTTACTTCGTTTATTACACCGTTAGGCCAATACGAATTTTTAAGAATGCTTTTTGGACTCAAAAACGCGCCGTCAACGTTTCAAAGACATATAAACAAAATATTTGCAGACATGATAAGAAACGATAAGGTGATAGTCTATTTGGATGATTTGATGATAGCTACGAATTCCTATGACGAACATTTTTTGATTCTTGAGGAAGTCTTTAAGAGAATGGTAGAAAATAGACTGGAGCTTAGGATAGACAAATGTAAATTTCTTCAAAGTAAAATTAAATATTTGGGTTTTACAATTACTGGTGAAGGTATTCAAGCTGATGATAGGGGTATCGAAGCGATACAAAATTTTCCGATTCCACAAAATGCTCACACAGTACAAAGTTTCTTGGGCTTATGCTCATACTTCCGTAGGTTCGTTAAGGATTTTTCGACTATTGCAAAACCCTTATACGATTTGATTAGAAGAGATAGAAAATTTAATTTTGGTCCAGAGCAATTAGAAGCTTTTGAGTTACTAAAAACTAAATTGATAGAAATACCAGTACTGGCAATTTATAATCCAAAAGATGAGACAGAGTTGCATTGCGACGCCAGTGCCCTAGGGTTTGGAGCAATTCTATTACAGAGAAAAGAAGACAAAAAGTTGCATCCAGTCTTCTATTATTCCAAAAGAACAACAGATTCTGAATCAAAATTTCATAGCTTCGAGTTGGAGACGCTCGCAATTATAAATGCCCTAAGTAGGTTTAGAATTTATCTTCAAGGTTAAAAATTTAAAATAGTTACAGATTGCAATTCTCTAACCCTTACTTTAAACAAGAAAGAACTCAACCCAAGAATTGCTCGTTGGGCATTGGAATTACAAAATTACGATTATACGTTAGAGCACCGGGCGGGCACTCGCATGCAACATGTTGATGCATTAAGTAGGACGACAAATATTTTAACGTTGGAAACTAATACTTTTGAAGAAAATTTAATTATATGCCAAGGGAAAGATGAGAAAATAGTTAAATTGAAAAAAATGTTAGAAAATGCAGAACATGGGTTATATGAAATGAGAAACGGAGTGATATATAAAAAGAAAAATGATGGTAATGTAGTATTTCTAGTGCCAGAACAAATGGAAGATCACGTGATGTATAGATACCATGATGAAGTCGGTCATGTAGGAACAGACAAAGTAATTGAGTTAATATCAAAAAGTTATTGGTTCCCTAAAATGAGAGAAAAGATAGGTACGCATATACAAAACTGTCTTAAGTGTATTTCTTTTTCCGCTAAACAAGGTCGAGAAGAAGGCTTTCTCCATATTATACCGAAAGGAAAAGTTCCGTTCGAAGTAATACACATAGATCACTATGGGCCGGTGGATAATTCAAGACAGGTAAAGAAATATATACTGGTAGTGATAGATGCTTTTACAAAGTTCGTGAGACTTTACCCTACTAAGACAACAAACACTAAAGAAGTAATGCAAGCATTGGTTGATTACTTTAGGGCATATAGTAAGCCAAAATGCGTAGTGTCAGACAGAGGAAGTTGCTTCACAGCAAATGAATTTAAAGAGTTTCTATCTGAAAGGGATATTCAGCATGTAAAAAATGCAACAGGATCGCCCCAAGCAAACGGACAGGTAGAGAGAGTCAATAGGAGTTTAGGGCCAATGATTGCAAAACTTGTCAAACCAGAAGAGGGTATACACTGGGATCACATATTGGAAAAGGTAGAGTATTCACTAAATAATACAGTAAATCGAACGATTAAAGAACATCCGAGCGTGATGTTGTTTGGGGTAAGTCAGAAAGGTAAGCCAATAGATAGAATCGTTGAAAGTTTAAGCGAAGTTGAAAACGGGATAGGAAAACGGGATTTAACTGAGATAAGACAGAAAGCGGTGATAGAACAAGAAAAGTCTCAGACTTACAACAAAAATTACGTGGACAAGAAAAGGTGTAGTCCTATGTCCTACGAAACAGGAGACTATGTAATGATAAAAAATTTTGACTCACATCCCGGCGCATCTAAGAAGTTGATCCCGAAATTTAGAGGACCGTATCGGGTTGCTAAAGTCCTAAGAAATGACAGATATCTGCTCGAAGATGTAGACAATTTTCAACAGTCACGATTACCATATCAAGGGGTGTGGGCGGTCGGCAATATGAAACCTTGGTTAGGTGAAAAATGTAAAACAAAGTAGAGATCAGGTGATCTCAAAGGTCAGGATGGCCGAATTGTAGTAGTAAGCACATATTTATGTTAAGGTATTGCATGCTACCGTATTGCTATAATGATTATTGTTACTCTTCCCCTTAAGACATTGTTGTACACATATTGATTCAAACCTAACTGAACGCGTTTATATTTGAACAACCGATAGTCATCTACACATGTATTAGTTATTGTTACTCTTCCCGTAAGACATTGTTGTACACATATTGAGTCAAACCTAAACTGAACACCATTGACATACTATACATGGACTGCCAGTAGCCAACTTCACGATGATTCCACTTGTAACGGTCGAAACAGTAGCGCTACGGATTAGGCCTATTGTCGACTAGATGAACTAATCTGTTTGACGTTTGATGTTTTTTTTTTTTTGTTAATTAATTTCTGTTGGATATGAAAAATACAATCTCCAACACAAAAGGACCTGCAAAATCTTCGCTGGTATCAATTTATTATTGATACAACTCTGCTCAAATGTTATCTGCAGGTAAGTCGAAAGTAACATTTCATTGAAACAACAAACAAAAATTATTTTGTCTTTCTAAAACAGAGCAATGATTCGCTAGTAGCTCCTTTGCTGCGTCTGAAACAATTTCATTTGGAGGAGTCGGAAAAGAGGCTTGAAAGTCGTGACAAAATAAGTGAACTCATAATACTTTACCAAACAAATGGCAAACACAAAAAAGCTCAAGAATTACTGCCATAGCAAGCGTCGATTGAAGGTTCTAGCCTGTATGGCCACGAGAGGACCATCAGATATTTACAATCCTTGGGAGCTGACCACAAAGAATTTTTTTGTTAATGTTCCAATTGGGTGCTGCGCAAATATCCCGAGGATGGTTTGAAAATATTCAATGAAGATTTTACTGAAGGCGAGAATCTTCCACGAGCAACAGTACTTGACTTTTTCTTGGTTGGGCACAAAAGTCTGGTTATTCCGTATTTGGAGCATATCGTGTTTGGAATGAGCTAATAACAATATTTCACAACATACTCGTCAAACAGTATCGTGAAAAGGTACCTACAGAACCTAGAGAATCTCAACCCTCTAAGCATGTCACCCCCTCAAGGAGTCGACCTACACCCGGTAAGTTTGTTATTTCAATAATTTCACTTATCATAGTAATAAAATGTTAAATTTTTCAGTACTTGCCTGAAGATATGCCATTGCATAGGTTAAGAAACTACATGCAAACAGTCATTCGAAACCAAATGGAACGGAAGCGACACCATCAAATACTAAAAGGCCTCCTCATAGCCGAATGCCTGCGATTGCAAGAATAAAGGATGCATCAAGAAAAGAAGTGTGTCACCATTAATGAATTAAGCACTTATGGTGTTTCAAAGAAATCATTCTTAATGCTATTTAGTTTATGCATGTTAACTATTTATTATGTTTATCCTAGATCTTAAGAGTCAGTAATATTGTTTAAAAAAAAGCAAACCCAAACAACAATAACAAATAAAATAAATCAGTAATATTTTCATATTCGCCAAATTGATGTCATTCTTTCGTTGGCAATCAGGACATTTATACTCGTCGATGAATCCAGCTTAACTCTGCACAATACCAACTCAGCGGCCATGGAACCAGTCCTGGCATTTGTCGCAACATATATAAAACTGAGATTCGTCATAAGGTTGTTTGCATGAGCAATATAGCTCCTGGGTGTCTCTGGCACGGCAACATTCTCGCAAATGAATTCAGATATATCTTAATATATCTTTCTTCAATAATTCCTTTGGTCGATGTAAACGCTAAAAATTAAGAATTAATTAATCATTTGTTTGAATATGCACTTGGCAATCCGACTTACATTAAGCTACGCAGTTGTTTTCTTCATATAGTTATCATGTTTGCCTATGTTGTCATTCAAAGGACTTGCGATCCGTTTTTCTACTCGCCGCCGCTGGTTAATTAGAATTTTTCGATCTGGCAACAGGAACTTCATCGTCATCTTTTGCTGGACTGGTATTATTTCGCCTCCTCGGGGCATGATGATGGAAGACCACCGGTTCTGGCGAAGCTAAATTATTGGCATTCGCATTCAGGTTGGTTTGTTTGGTCAGAGTTGTTGGAGTATACAAAAATTAGAAAACTTGGACACAAAAACTTGCTCAACCCAAGGTTTTCAAATGTTGCACACCTGAACTTCGATATTTTTCGGTTGCAAGTCGGGCGACGTAGTCACTGTCTTCTCCAGTACTGTCTGAATAGCCATATTCTTTGTTTTGCAATTCCTGGACAGCATCGAATGGTTTTTCGTCCTCGCTCTTCACTGAATCACCATCATCTTGAGAATTAAGTTTCCGTATGTCTGCACATTTCCTACTCCTTGTATAGTTGGTTGATGGAGATTCGAGGTCAATTGACGATTTTAAAACAGTTCGATTCCTTTGAATATTCGCAACATCCTGAGAAATCTCAACGTCTTCTCTAACTTCGAGTTTTATATCTGTAGAATGTTCGATTAAGAGTGAGTAATACCAATAAACACAAACATCGCTTTACAATCTCTTGACTAGTGAGGAGAACCTCCTCATAGACCAGATTGTAAAACGCTGCTACAAGAGTGCTTAACTCTCTTTACAAAAATCAAATTTCTACCTGAATCCAGATAATCCGATGCAATTTTTTCGACTTCATTTATAGCGACAGCACTTTCTGCACTTTCCAATTTTAAATACCATTCCTTATCGACTGCCTTGGAATGGATGCGATGGGCTTCTTCAATACATAGATTTCATGGAACGAGCTGAGTGCCTTCCAACAGGACGAACATATTACTCGTTTGTATTACTTTTGTTTGGCTACAGTGTGCGAAGTTGTTTTTAAATTTCTTGGGCTTATTACAATTGATTTGTTTACCTGGAACCTTGGGGTCTGGCCTTGCCTTCTGTTTGGGAGTTCATACCGGAGTTAACTAAAACACGTCGGGCTATAGGCAATGGCGGACTAGGAACACTCGCGGTCGCGATATTCCATGCCAAGGAAGTCACACTCGCATGGTGTCCCTTCAAAGGGTAGAGAACCTGTTCTTTCTTCAAATCGGCCAGAATCACCAACCCCTTTGGAGTGCCGACAGCAAAGATGTTCTCATTGAACGGCGAACACTTCAGAATGGTGACATTGTATTTCTTTGGAAAGATACGATGCCTCCGTCAGAAAGTGTTCGACGCGACGCAATACACAACCAAGTCGTTTGGACAAATCGAAAGTATGTTTCGATTCAGCATGTAACTCATGTGAACTCCATAGCTCGTTTCTGCTTGAAATGCCAAATTTGTACGGAATTATCCTGTGCAAGAATTGCAAAGTACTTTGTTGTCGACCAGTCTGGATTGCAGTCTACACCACGAATTGTCTGATGCGTTTGGAAGATTTTCATTTGAGGCCCGGTATGTTTTTCGTCTTTTATGGCCGAAATGTAATTTACGGTTTTGTTGCCGTCATAGAGAAAACCTTGAACGGGAGTCGCCACACAACCGGTGACCAGATTCCATTGTGGAACAATGGGAACCTTTACTGCAGGCGTAGCCATTGTGCAAAATTGTGTTTATGGTAGTTTTAAAAACAATGGACCCTTGATATAATTAATATTAAACTTTATTTTTTGTTCTTTTTGAGAATTTCAACTTTTTATTGCGAAACTTTTTGGAATGAAATTTAAAACTGAATTTTAATGCATGCGGAGTTTTGATTTAACACATTTCACGAGATTGACATTTGACAACTGAAAAAAATAGGCCAGTTACATCTCAATGAGATCTCAATGTCACTTTGACTGAGGTAAAATCATTCGGTGGAACATAATTCTCAGTTTTCATTGAAATAAAATGGTTACCTTACAAATTGTTGTTGCACATCTGTCAGTCACGTCAAAATAGCTGAGTGAGAAATCGAATCCAAAATAATTTCATCTCAGAAATCTCAGAAAAAAAATCTCAGTTCTCAGATGAGATTTTTTGTTCCACCTAAAAAATCTCTGAGATCTGAGATGTTGTTAGGTGGAACTGGCCTAATGTAAAAATGAAAGCTTAAAATGGCGACACAACAACAAAATAGGAATTTTAGGGTGTCTACCGGCCGCAGGGCTAACAGCGAGGGCTAGTATCGGTGGAACCATTTATTTTCAAATTTTGTATGGGAATTTCGCACTACTAGCAGTCCATATATAGTAAGTCAATGCTGAACACTTTTATATTTGAACAACCGATAGTCATCTACACATGTATTAGTTTCTTTTATTCTGCTTTGTCTCTCTTACTATTTTTGTATGTATTAGTGTGTAACTAGTTTTAAGAACGAAAATAAGAAAGAAAGAGATTCATTCTATACCCATCATCCGAACGAAATGGACGTGTTGTGAAAACGGCTTGATAAAAATCTTTAAATAAAATAAACGTGTTTTGGTTATTTTCTTTATTGTTCCAATTAACATTTAAATTCCCTGCTACACATAAAATGAGATTTTTCTTTTTTAAACATAAAACATTAAACATTCTTTGATAATAAAATTTATATTCGAAAATATAAATATGATTTGATTTATTAATTCTTTTCAAAACATAGACATTGATTTTAAAATCAAACATTTTTTTCAAACAAAATGTTCTTATGTGACATATTTTGAAAGAGAAAGATAAATTCATCGACATAATTGGTATATAAACAAAAGAGCATTTAAATATCATACTTAATGAATACTTTTAATCTGTTTTAAACCTTTCATTGTTTAAAATAATCGTTGTTCAAGTGTAAAAGTTATCTTTGTGTATACCTAACATTTTAAACACTTGCATCTTTGTCGTCATCGTCAGCATTCTTTACATCAATATTAGGCACGGCATAGAGTCTCATGTTATTCGGAGAACTAACACCCTTATATGGCAATCTGGTTAGTTGTAAGCCTTCTACGTCACCTATAATATACCTATCTTTTAGCAAGACCTTTTTGACTTCGTAGGGCCCACGAAATTCAGCCAAAAGTTTCTTATTGGTGCCTGGCGTTGTGTCTACATTTTTGATCATTACATAGTCTCCTTTTTTATACTCTCTGGGACTTTTATGACGACCATCGTAATAGTTCTTATTTTTCATTTGCTCTTTTTCTATGTTTTCTTTAGCTTCTTCTCTAACCTCATCTATATTCATTCTTTCCGACTCTACATTGCTTTCCAAAAACTCTTTGACTTTGTCGCAAAATCTTCCTTTCTGATCCCTACCAAAGAGAAGAGTGCTAGGCGTGAAACCTGTGCTTCGATTCACTGTGTTGTTTATAGCAAACTCAACCTTATCTAGATTCGTATCCCAATTACTTGTAGTAAATGATTCGCATTCTTTCGCCAGCATAGGTATTATTATGCGATTAAGCCTTTCCACCTGCCCATTAGATTGGGGTGAGTATGTTGCTACCTTTACATGCTGAATATTGGCCTCTTGCATAAAATCGGCAAACTCTTTCGATGTAAAGCAAGAACCGCGGTCAGATACAATTCGGTTTGGTCTTGAGAAATTCGCGAAATACGTTTTCAAACACTCAATTGTTTCCTTTGTTGAGGTACTTTTGGTTACATAGAGTTTGGTAAATTTGGTAAAACCGTCTACCATAACTAAGACGTGTTTTTTGTTGGAACGAGTAGGAGGTAAGGGACCTAAATGGTCTATATAAATGGTGTCGAATGGCGAATTCCCTTTTGGAATTGGATGAAGGACCCCTTCCTTCTTTCCAGACTCGGGGGAAAAATAAATGCATTTAAGACAACTCTTTATCACTGCTTTTATCTTTTCCTTCATGTTTGGAAACCAATATATACCAACCAAATGCTCAAAACATTTGTCGACCCCAAGATGGCAGAGTGACTCATGATGAGTCCTGATAGCTAGCTCCTCCATATGAGATGGGACGTAAAATACAATCTTATCTTTGGCCTTTCTGTATATTAAGCCATCAACCATTTCATATTGTGGACTCTCAGACTTACTTAGGGCAGAAGCAATTGAAACTATTTTTGGATCATGTCTTTGGGCGGCTGCAAGAACAAATTCAAATGATTCATCGTCAATAGTGAGAATGTTAAAAGACCTACTTAAAGAGTCAACGTGTGACATTCGATCACTCTTTCGATGTTCCACACAATAATCATATGACTGCAGTTCGATTGCCCATCGTGATATACGCGGATTCAACATTTTCTTATTCAATGTCAAAACAAGTGCTTGACAATCCGTCACGATTTTAAAAGGAATGCCTAGCAAGTATATACGGAATCGCCTTAAGGCATATACAATGGACAGGGTCTCTAGCTCATAACTATGAAACCTGCTTTCAGCATCAGTGGCCCTCTTGGAGAAATAGAACACCGAGTGAAATTTGGCGTCGCTCTGTTTTTGAACTAAAACTGCTCCAAAACCATGCGAGCTGGCATCGCAATGTAACTCTGTGGGGTTGTGAGGGCTATAAATGGAAAGCACTGGAGCTGAAAGTAGTTTTTCCTTCAACAAATTAAAGACAGCTATTTCCTTAGGACCAAACATGAACGTCGAGTTTTTCTTCAAAATATCATATAATGGCTTAGCAATGTTGGCAAATTGATGGATAAATTTCCTAAAATAGGAACAAAGTCCCAAAAAGCTGTGGATGTCCTTGATTGATTTAGGCAACGGAAAATGTTGGATTGCTTTGAGGTTAACATCATTCGGACTAACACCAGCTTCGGTTATTTTATAACCTAAATATGTAATCTCACTTTGCAAGAAAACACATTTGTCTAACCTTAGCTTCAAACCTTTACTGACGACTACTTCCACGACTCTCAAAATATCTAGATGTTCTTCAATGGTCTCAGTCGCGATTAGGATATCATCTAAATAAGTTAAAATCTTCGATTGCAATACCAATTTACCAAATATATGTTTCATGTATCTTTCGAAAACTGAGGGGGCGTTCTTAAGCCCAAAAGGCATTTTGGTGAATTCGTATTGACCAACCGGGGTGGTAAAAGATGTATATTTCATTGATTCCTCATCAAGCGGCACATGATAAAAACCATTTTTCATGTCGAGAGTTGTGTAAAATTTCTTATTTCTTAGTCGATCAATGTTGTCTTCAATCAAAGGCAAAGGGTAATTATCGCGAATAGTAATTTTATTTAGTTCCCTAAAATCTATGCAAAGCCTTAACTCTTTATTCTTTTTTTCAACCAAAACAATCGGTGACGCATATGGCGAACTTGATTCTCTTATTATCCCTTTACTAAGTAAATCGCTTAAAATCTTTTCTAATTCTATTTTGTGGGAGTAGGGTAACCTCCGTGGTGCACAATGAAATGCGACATCTTTAGATAAAACTATATCTTCATTTTAAATTCATTCTCATCATAACGACACTCATTTTCGGAAAAAGCTAGTTTAACTATTTCATTAACCTTTTGTTTTATTGTATGTGGCAACCCTGGATTTATTTTAAGATCTAACACTGATTTTTCATCACTCACATCAATATTAAAAATTTGTTCAATGAAATTAATTTCTTCCTTAGACGTACTTACATGCGGACGATGACACTGACAAATTGCTAAAGACAAATCTGGCATGCATTCATGCAATTCTGGACAAATACGTTCTGACGACAATGATACACTTGAAAAACGATTACACTTGCCACTGCTGGACGACTCAGACATAATTTCTTTTTCTTGACTTTCTGCTTTCTATTCTGCTCTCTGTAACACCATACCAATTCTATCGATGAATTTCCTCCCAAGAACAATCGGATAACTCATAGAATTATTTTTCACTACAAATAAATTTAAGTTAGTTTCAATATTATCAAAAAATATATCAGAATTAGCACTTCCCAAAACATGAAGCGGGCTGTTATTAACTCCACAATAAGTGCGACTGTTTTTCTCCAATGGTGAAATCATAGACTGCGGTAAGAACTTCTCCTGAACGAAGCTTATCGGACTTCCAGAGTCCAGAAGTGATATGAGAGTACACGAACATTCAGAATTACCATTTGTAAAGCGATAACGAATCTCTTTCTCGAAATCATTATGATCTGGAATTGGACTACACTGAACCTCAATGCGGCTGCTGTTATGATTTGTGATGTGATTGATTTTTTTCTCTTCCTCTTCATCGTCGTAGTTGTTGCTGTTTCCAAAGTTGTTAGAGTTGTTGGCCTTGAGAGTTAAAACTGCCTTGTTGTTGGAACAATTTTTTGCGATGTGTCCGCGAACACCACATTTGAAGCATGTGAATTCTCTTTTCGCATGCGAGCCACTAGCAGGTGCATTAGTTGTGTGTTCGGTTTTTCTGAATGGGTTGTTTCGTTGCTTGCTCTGACTACTGTGAGCATGAGACGTACTGGGCTTAGATTGAAAGTTTTCACGGCTATTGTTTTTAAAGCGTTCGTACTTTCTTAATGCATTCTTAAGCTGTTCCATGTTGTTGGCGTTATACAGAATGCTTTTATTGATTTCTGAATCAGATATGCCCTTGATGACAAACTGTATCAAATCTTCTTCCTCGATTGGGTTATGCGATGCTATTTCTTGCATAGACAACACATATTGCTGCACGGTCTCATCTCGTGGTTTTTTTTCTAGCACTTAGCTCACTGAAAATGTCTGCTTTAGTAACATTACGTTTAAACTCACCAATTAGTGCATCTCTGAGCTCTATCCAGTTCCTAGCTTTCAATGACCTCACGAATAGCTTAGCAGTGCCATCAAGGAGCCTCTTTCCGTAAATGAATTTGGTTCGATCATCCAAATGAAGAGTCTCGGCGTACTCCTCAAACTGTTCTACCCAACGATCAATTGGAAAGCTGTCGTCTCCGGTGAATGGACACAATACGTTCTCCATGTCTTTGAGGTTATATGAAACATGTGACCTCGGACTGGGATTTTCTTGGATTTCTTCGATCTGTAGTTCCTTCAATCTTCGCTTCAACAAAAGAATCTCTTCCCTCTTTTTGCACATTTCTCGTAGATTGTTAAGGTCCTCATCGATATTCTTGTTCTGAGCACCTGCTGGTTGTTCCTCGTGCTCTTGTTCAGACTCGTCGACATCACTTGAATCAGAATTATCTGAGTTACCTTCGGGCATAAAATCTTGCACAAACTTTATATATATATATATTTATAGACTTAAGGTATACGGCATACATGTACATGAAACTAAATAGCGGGAGGATCATGCGATCAGAGAAAAACGGATTATATCGGTTTCTGTTTACTTAAGCTGTGACAAACAAGAGTAAACAACAGTCTGTTGTGCAAGATATGGTCATAAAAGAATATTCATAGAAATAAAGTTATACAACCTAATTAATCATTGCCTACAGTTCTCAGTTGATATGAACGGGTGTGCTGTACTCTGTACAAGTCGGAAGATGCCTTGTGTCACTTATTTTTTAAATCAAATTTAAATTTTTAAGTAGGAGCAGAGTAAGACAAAAATGAAAAACAATAAGGAAGAAAGATAAAATATAATGAGGACGGGATAAAAAATTCATAAAATTATTTCACGTTCTACTTATTATTGGCAAAATGAGGTACCTATTGGATGTTGGAAGTGGGGAAAAAGAAAGTTTCAAGGAAAATATGACTTAACATGGTTTGGAAAATTTGCTCTTTTTCAACATATGTACGTATATATACAAACGTCTTAAAAATATTGTTTTTTTTTTTTTGCAGTGAGTGAGGTGCTCCAATATACATACATATGTATAGGATGAACAGAAAAAATGTTCGAATAAGAATACGTTGAATGGGAAATAGTTTGTGAAAATCTTTAATTCAAACGGAACGACGAAAGTCGAGTGAGGTAGTTAAATTATTTATTAAACTTCTTTAGACTACTATATGTGATTGTTGTAAATTTTTCAATATGAAATGTGGCTATGCATATGTGGAAAACTGTACAAACTAAAGCGGGATCAGTCGGGTCAGCTTCTTTTGCTTTTACGATCTCAAGATTATTAAATTTGAATAATATTAAATTTTCGTTATTCATTTGTTATTGAAAAATATTAAGTTAAAATATTTTTACGTGATTGTCACTCTCTAAGGTAAGACTTTCATATCATACAATAACTAGCTGAGCTCGATACCGTCGCTCGGCTTTAAAATCTACAATTATGAAGTGAACTTAAGAACAGGGTAGTAGGCTTCCATTTTTTTTAATAGGAATACAAAATTCGAGAAAATTAATATTTTTGAGAAAAAAATTAGATCTTGGGATTTGAGACTTTTTGTTTTCATTTCATTAGTTTTTAAAATTCAAAATAAATACAATTTCCGAAATTTGCTTGCGTTCTTGCGCAAATCCTTTTATCCATTGGTATACTCAACAATATCAATTGATCACTCAAAACAATTTTTTTTTTGATCGGCCCTTAAATTTGTTCCCTTTCAAATCCTGATCCAACACTGAACATTTTTTTTTTGTCCTTTAAATGCAAAATGCACTGCGATATTATTCGTTTTCACTTAAAAATTGTATATTTCATTTGAACGCAAAACACATTTTTTCAAATTCATTTTATTTAATTTCCTTTTTTTGCTTCTCCTTTGCTACACAACGCAAGGAGTTTCTACGAAAATCCGTTGAAATTGAATTTTCTTATTCCAGGAATAAGTATTTAGAAGAAGAAAGTCAGTTTCATATATTCGTTTGAGCTTGACGAAGAGAGGTTATATATGAGAACAGGATACTGCAATTGCAACAGCAGGAACAGTTCCATATATTCCTGAACTATACCTCAAACATAGAACCGTTCGGAATGGAAAATTTGCAGCAGTGTAGAGAGATAGTTTCCCGGGACTTTTGAAGGATCACAAAAAAATAAAACAGATTGCACTCCACCTAGGAAAAGAAGTTGCTTCCAGCACCCAAGCCGAAGCCAAGCAGTGGCTTTAAGGGAGAGAAGAAGCCATTTTGTCGGTAGGTTCGTTGCATTGCAAATTTCTTGTAGATTTTTTCTTTCATATTTTTACTGTTTTTGTTTGCTGCTCCTAATGCTGGTACATACATATAAGTATTGCATTTTTCTTGCTTCTCTAGTGTGTTTGTATGTATACGTTTGCAGGAAAAAGGGATAAGTATTATAGTGGTGGAACCGTTTATCCTATTTTCGCAGTGAAACAGCCAAGACACACATCAACACACATAAAACATGTTGAAATAGAATTTCCTTTCGTTTTATTTCTTATATTATAAAAGTAAAGAAAATGGACTGGCTAGTTTGGCATTTTTGGGATTCGGAGTTGAAGAGGGCGGCGATGAAGCATGAGATAAAAGGGAAACGGAAGTATGTAATAAAACTCTTCAAAAGCCTTGAATGGATTGATTAGTTTTTTTTTTGCTTCTTACTTTGCAGTATTTCCCTTCGTTCTATTTTTGTTTACGTTGTTGTTGTTGCCCAAGAAGTTGCTGACAGTTTAATTGATAGTTTCCTTAGGAATATTGCAGACAGACAGACAGACGGTAGAACTTAATTGTATCGCTTATTTCTTTTTTTTGTGGATTCAAATACAATTTTTCAATCTGAGATTAGTTTATTACACACTGGGGTATTTTCGTCGGTGGGTTTTTTTTTTGCTATAGAAAGGGAGTTTCTGATTTGACAGATGTTTTATTCCACTAATGGATAAAGAGCAGAAGATCACAAATTACTTAACTTCACTCAAAACTATGTGTAAGAAATATCTATTTATTGTAGTCATCAATTCCGATTTAGCGTTTCTAATTTAAGAATATCGTAATATGAAAACGTATTTTAATGTTAAGAGAAAAAAATTTCAAACGCTTGTTTAGTATCGTGTTCTTCTACGATGTTCTTATCAGAAAAAAGAGACAAGTTGTCCGAAATATGGTGGTATTAAAATAAAAAAATCTAAAAACTTTGCGTAGCATCGATTGAATTCAAAATTTTTTCCAAGCAACACAAAAATCCCATTTGACATTTTAACCCCCTTGTTCATGCCGGTAACTCGTCAAAAGGCTTTTTCCATAGAAGCAAAATGCTAGTTCTCTTGCAAAAACAATAAAACAAAAAACAAAAAAAAAATCAATTTAATTCCTCAGATTATTGTCAATTTTTCCACTTCCCTTAAAAGTGTTTCTCTTCAATGAACTCATACACCTCGATGCAAGAAAGCCAGGCCAGATTGATAAACTCGTTGAAAATACAATGGGAATGGAATGACAAAAAAAAGCCAGCAAATTCTAAATGCCTCTTCATCCATTTACCACAACTTGTCTATAAATTTGTGTGAAAGTCACCTTCCGTGTGCCTCTACTTACCTCTAAAGTCAAACTATACAACCACCTCGAATCAACCCAACTACTTCCTCAACAACTCAACCACTAATTCATCTGATAATGTACATAATTCAACGTTATTTATGGCCAAACGTTAATTTATCAAGCCGAGGAGAAGGAGGATCCGTAACACACATTCTCTCTTTCCACCTTGCACATTTTAGCTTCTCTATTCTTTTTTTTTTGTGAGAAAAAAATTCATAAATTTTTTTACTGGTGTCATTCCCTTCACACGGGTATACGTATAACGTCATTTCAGGGATTGAGGTTGAGGTGTGTGACAGAAAAGAGCGCAACTGGGGATAAATCCCTGCACTATCTATTCTTTTTTTATCTCTTCATCCTCTTTCTTTTTATATGAAAAAAATAGTATACCAATGATAAAAACCGTGCCATCTGCATCAAGTCCGTATATTTGGAGATACGTGAAAGGAATATACACTACCCGGTTGGAGGTCGGCCATAGGGGGCTGTGAAGGAATGAATTTGGACTAAACGGAAGAAGTGCTACGTTTGCCCCCGGTACACGTGGTTCTCCAGCACTTCGAACAAAAGGCTTCCAAAAACAAAGAAATGAAAAAAAATGACATTGAAATGAAAACAAAATAGCTGCACAAGACAAATATACAAACAGAAGATTAAAAAAGCAAAGCGACTACCGCTCACTTGTTGTTTGTTTTTTTTTCTTTAAATTCAAATGAAAAGTGGCATGAAAATATGAGTCATGTGGATACCATATTCGAGCGCCCTCTGGAGGGCAACTCGTAGTCATGATCCAAAAATAAATGTTAAAAAATAAAAAAACCAGACAAAATTTGAAGAAAAGACAAAAATAAATGTGAGGCTGAGAGCTTTTTGAATTCTTTAAGTTTTGTTTTAGTATGCCACTCATTGCTATGCCTCTGGGAGGAATAATAAGTAGTGTAATCAAGTTTGGCTTTGACGGCATTGCAAGACTGTTTTAGGGGTAACTTAATTAATAGAATTTTTAATTGCATACTTAAAGGCGACTTTGAAAGAAAAATAAGGACATATGGTTACCGCTTTTGAATTTTTTACTTTTGAGGCTTAAGTATTAAGTTTCATCTGAAGGTCATAAAAATGTCTATTTAAAAATTAAAATCTTTAAATGTTTCAATCACTATCCGAGTATAAGAGGATGAGAGGTTTAAATCGCGAATTGTTCTATTTGACGTTATGAGAAAATATAATTTTGGAAGCTTAGGAGCTGAATTATTGCCAATATCATTTTCTTACGACCAAACCTTCTCTTTTTAAAACGTCGCCACTTCCAATTTTTCTTTGAAACCCATACCATAAAATAAAGGCTAATATCAGGACACCAAACTGTATTGTAAAAATTTAGTTTCAAAATAAAGATTTCAGTTATAAGTCCGTCGTGTACGTAGGTATTCCAAAAATTTACAAGAAGGATCAGCTTTGACATATTTCGCTGATCCCATATTTGCAAGATTAAATCACAGCTGCTTCAGAATACCTTGAAAACAAAAGTAGAGATCTTATAAGTATTCTGCCAATTCACCAATGTCCTTGTCCTAAATCTTCGTGAATGTAAATTTATTTCCATTCATAAGTAACTTCCTTAACTGACGCAGTTAACAAATAACCCAAATTTCTTTCTTTATGCGTTGCAATAAATTTCTATATTTGTATCCTTCCATCCTTCCTTCCTTCCCGTCCAACATCCTTGAGTCTGTCGATAAAATCTAGCTCTGTTCTAGTTCTTCATCACAGATTCGTGTGACAGTAGAACTAGAAACTTACAAAAAAAAAGTGAAGCCAAATGACATTTACAAATCACCGAGATTTCCATACACATTCACAATCTCGTCTTCGCCGTAGGCACACATACACAACACACACAAATATACCAACATTTATTTATAACATCATAAGAATAGACTTCTGTGCAGCACTGCACTACAATAATTCATCTAAAATTGTAAAACCAAGGAAGAGCAACGAGGACGAAGGACAAACACTTGGACGACTAATCAATAAAAATGCCATATCCTGAAACGCCAGTATAGCTCTACGAAATTTTGTCCACCATATTCACTGCTTTTGTTGTTGTTTGCCGTTTTTTTTCGCTTGTTCCTTCCTGTCCAGTTGTCGTCTTAACTGAAGCGAACTTTGAGCGATGACCATCGCCATACCATTATTTGCCAGCATATCGGCGCTCAGTCATTTTGTGAGCGTCCTTTGACAAGAGGCGAGAAAACAAAAATGTCTTTGGCATTGTAAGCCATTGACAATCAGAAATATTTTCCCATAAGGTTCGTTGTTCTTGCATCGCACTTGGCATTTGAGCACTGAGGCAAATGGCAAATGTGGGTAAGATAATAGGGGATGGGGTAGTTGATGAATGCCAAAGACATCAACCTGTCCAACAGAGCGTAGTGACAACACTGTTCTGTTATCACAATTCTCCACACATGTCTTTATTTCTCACTGATTGCGCTAACGCTGATGATGGTCGCTGGCAGTCCCAAACTTTTTTTTTCTTTGTCAACCGTTAACCACCATAATTCATATCTTCGTCGTGTTATCTTTATTCAAAAAAAAACCTGTGATGGGTAATGCTGATGAGATCTGAAATGTTATTTGTAAGAACAACGGACATGCTGATTGGAATATTTATAAGCATCAAGAATTTTCCCATATCCATTGTACACAAAAATCCCAGAGCGTTTGAGCAAGTGAACAATAAAGGAACGTTTTAGATATGTAGATTCGGTAATATAAATCAATCGTCCTGATAATTATTTAAACCAACAAAATTGCTGGAATTTAGTTTTTCGTTTAATTGATATGTTATTGAAGTTATTTTAAATAGAGAGCTAACCAGATCAGACGGAAGTAACATGGATTTCAGTGAAAATCTTCTTCGAAAACCTAAAACCAAATATAGACAACCAGCACTTGGAGCTTGAAAAATGGAATTCGCAAAAACCAAAGAAATCGAAAATACAGAAACCGGAAACCGTAAACCGGAACCGGAAACCGGAAACCGGAACCGGAACCGGAAACCTTTAAACTTAAATGTTGTACTTACAGACCGGAAAATTACACTTCAAAATATTGGCTATTGCTTAAGAATCAACATTCGAGCCGTATCCTTTTTTAAATTCTCAAAAATCCCACCAATACATTCAGCCGCTCATTCGGTAATAACGTCAATAAACCAATTTTCCATATTGCATTATCAATCAGACAAGTCCTGCACACCATTTGTTTAAGCGAGAAACTCTAGACTTTTGCGATGGTTATAATTACATTCCCATCATGGCCAGGAAATCCATCAATGTATACTACTCGTCCTCTGATCAGTGCTTTAATTTGGTATGAAAATTTCCATCTGTATTAAAATAATAACAAATTAATGAAATCACATGTCTGCATTAAATGTGTATTTCTCTGCCTATCACATTCCTGATTGCTCTTTATTTTAACTCCAATTAAATCGTTTTTCCAAAGGCTATAAAGGTACAATTCTCTGTTGCTCCATTTGACGGATTCAAAGTGTCCTAGAAATCCATCTTCGTTCAGAATTGAAGTCTCATTTTGACGTACTAGCTATACTAAATTGACTCAATCTGGCAACAGAAATGAAACTTTGGAATTGATAGATGGACGATGGACGAACCGGACATGGATCTACTTGATATCCAATCCATGTGAAATCTCTTGAGAAACTGTTCATTTCCCAGTCATATCCAGATTCACAGCTCTCTCACAGATCATTTCCATTTTCCGAAAGTCGAACGGAATTTATATAATAAAAAAAAAAAAAAAAAAAAAAAAAAAAAAAAAAAAAAAAAAAAAAAAAAAAAAAAAAAAAAAAAAAAAAAAAAAAAAAAAAAAAAAAAAAAAAAAAAAAAAAAAAAAAAAAAACTCTCTTAATGTCAGGACAATGGGAATGCAATTGCGAATGGTAATCATCCTGTCAAGAGATTAATTCGAATCATTTGCTGTTTAAATACCAAATATTCGTGAGACCAGTTTTGTGTGAATAATTTTTTTCTCAATTTTAAAAGTTTTCACCAGGATATTCAGAATCCAAATCCCTGCTGGTTGGTTGTGCTTCTTTGAGACACACAACACAATGGTGAGAGGTAAGGAAAAATCTTCGAATCAGTCCTTGGTTGTCCGATAAAGTCTCGGTGTTCTTTGAATTCTGATTGTATGTGGTCCAGTTTTCGATTTGCCTGTCTAATGAAGCCCAAAAGGATGTGACCAAGAATAAATTGTCCCACAAAACCCATAGAAGAAGGAGTCGGACAGCAGGCAAACACACACAAAGACTGGACTCTGAATTCATATTGTTTGCAGTTTCCTCTTTTGGTTGACCTAGTTGAAGAACCAGAGGATACGTACGTTTATGTTTAAGGAATTTCAAATATCCTTTCGAATAGAAATCTCCATCCATCAGGGGATACGATATGTCCTTTTGATGGTCCGATTTCGTTCCGAACAGAGAAATGACAGTTCAATCAATATTCTGTTGGCACATTTATCCAACTTGCAATCATGATGAATTTGATTATTATTGAAACAAGTTTGGGGCTTTAGAATTTTGAGGTTTTCGAAAATCGGGCGTGAGGATAATTTAAATAAATTTGTGTCTTTGAGTTGGTTAAAGAGGGCGTTTGTTTAATTTGAGGTGTGTTTGAGAGGCAAATTATTTAATTGAAATATATTTTGGCAAAATGGTTTATGGAGGTCAAAGGACTTTTGATCCTTAACTTTGTTGACAGTGAATAGCCAAAATGAACTCATAACGTTTAGGGGGACAGGATGTGAAATAAGTTGGGATATTGCTCCTTCGAATTTTTGATATGAGGAAAATTGAGATGCTGGACGTGACTGTGTTACCAATTGATTTTGATTTGCTTTCCCCGGAGAATATGAACACAAAAGTTGAAAATTAATTTTATTGAGATATCAGCTTGAACGAGTTTTTTTTTCTTTCTTTAATTTCTTGGAAACTATTTATCTTAAAAGTATAAAAATGACAATTTCGGATCTCAAGTGAATTACAGAATATGTGTACCAAATCATCTCATCTAAATCGGCTAAGTAGATTTTTAGATATTGTTTGCGAAAGACGAATGACTGAAAACCAAGTGACCTTATAAGGGTTTCGTTTACACTCTGTGTGCGGAACCCTAAAAATGGCGAAGTAATCCCTAAAATCATTTAAGCTATTTTTGTTGGAATTTTTATAGGGAAATCCTTTTTAAAAAATTAATTATTTGCTCATTATTTCACAATAACATATTCTTTATTACCATACTTTGCTTATTTCGCATCAACCTTCGGAAAATTTGAAAATTATCATTCAGTGTCGTGAATTATTCACCAACCACATCGTTTGGCGTGTTCCAAAAGCTTCTCAATAATTTAAACAAATAAATTTATTTTCCTCGTCTAAATACAAACACTCTGTTCCTTCCGACGAACCTCAACCTCTTTTTTATATATAATTTCACCAACTCCAATGTATGGGGGATATTCCTTCGTTTAAAATTCATAGGATTTTGCAATATAATTCCTTTTCGAAGGATGTTGAAGAGGAGTGCACAAAAAAAAAGTATGTTTACCCCTTAAGATAGATGGCTTCGAAAAGGTATATTTAGTGATGAGATATGGGATTTCTTTCAATTTATCAGATGGAATTTGAAAATTGTCATTTCACACTGGATTCATAAGTTTTCAGATGAGTTAGAGACAAAATGAGGACCAATAATTCCTTTGAGGTTATATGGAATTTTTTGGGAGCTCTTATCAATCACAGGGCGTGGGAAATGGAAACGAATATTTCTATTTTGGATGAGTGAAATTTTTTTCAATCGTCCGATACATAAAAAGGAAACTGTGAGAGGAGATAGTGGCTTGTTGATAATATGGAGAGACATCAAATAAATACGACCATCAATATTTAATCAAGATCCTTTCTGAACGAATGAGTTTAAGGTTTATGAATACGATCATAGTGACTTTGATCCTAGTTTGAAATGTTTATTGAAATGCTTTCTCTTGACCATTTTTGAGTCAAACACTGTCATTCTCTGTGGTTGAATTGGGCTTTCAATATCAAGTCCTATTACAAATTGAGGGAAATTATCTTGAGTTGAACCAATTAATCCCACTTGCAACTCAAATTTATCCAATGAAACAGGAAGACAAATCTTAAGGATTAACTCAAGTCCGATGGACTGTTCATAATTCCATCTCAAATATCTATTATCCACTTCTCCTCCTTGACTGCAACAAACTTTAAGCTATCTCACCGCTGCGCCATCACCAACAGAACTCAACAAAATACATAAAACATAAAAAAAAAATACTTCAAAACTAAGCCAATACATTTGAAGGACTTCCATGATGGTCCTTAAAGTTTGCCTTCGCATCTTCTCTTATAATAGAAAGTCGATTGCACTCCTGCATTTTTATAAAAGAGAAAAAAAAACAGCCAGAAAAGTACTCATCGATGGGGATGAGCTCAGTGAAGTAAATGCACATTCAAAAAGAGAAATCGATAGAATGCTGAGTAAAATCCTTGTTGATCCTGAAAAAGTGCTGACTTCAGAGAAAATGCACCTTGCCGTTCAAGAATATTGACAAGCCGAAAACGCAATGGCCATATGACAACCGACCGACGACGATGGCAACGATAGAAGACGGACGACCGACTTCGACTGACGACGCACTACTAGTAACGAACGAAACTATGTTAAAAATGATATTGGCCGGTTTTGTTCCAGCTGAGTTTTGGCTTCCTTATTTCAGTGTTTCTGGTCAAGCATTAAAGGAATGAGCTAACTAAACGACATTGAATTGAAATGTTACTACTTTCCGATGATATGGGATAGACTAACAGCTGTTGTGTGTGTGTGTGTGTGGGTGTGTGTGTGTGTGTGTGTGTGTGTGTGTGTGTGTGTATGTGTGTGTGCGCGTGTGTGTGCGTGTGTGTGTGTGTGTGTGTGTGTGTGTGTGTGTGGGTGTGTGTGTGTGCGGATTTATAGAGCGAAACTGTGATAGTTTGATTCTGTACAGGTTAAGAGTTGAAATTCCAAAAAAAAGGTAGACAACCGGTGGAGGAGAAGGTGGTATTGCTGAATAAAGACAAACAGATAAATGCAGCCGAATGGCCATTTACTCCGAGTGATTCGAATATCATGCGACAGAGATCTGAATAAAATACTGTCGTAACCGATAGATTCCACCGTCAGACCACCGGAGGGAATCAACATTTTCTTTTTTTGCTGATGATGATGACCGTAAAAGAACATCTATTCATTTCTAGTAAAAGCAAACTTTTGTTTTCTTACACGCAGAAAATGAACAGAAGACAAAATGTGGTGCAATGCGCTTAAGGACAATGGGAGTAACAGAATATCCGGATGATTGGCAACTGAGGAATTGGTTTTATATTCCGGTTCAATTCGTCGGATAATCCAATCAATATTCAGTTTTTGGTTTCAAATAGTGTCCAAGGGATTTGAGCTCAGTCAACGAGTTCTTTTCTATTTGATTGGTTTGATTGATTTTTTTTTGTCAACATCTTAATGATGTGGATTACTTACAATCATTGAGGTTTGCAATGCGAAGCTCGTGTTGATTTGATTAAAATTAGTGGGAAGAAAAGTTTAATCGTATTATAACTATTATTATTTTTTTTTTTTGAATATATGACTTTTGAAATTAAGTTGACAGTCAAAACAGCATTCAACAAAGCTCCTAAATAATGAATGTTATATACATTTTTTCCACCACTACGTCCAATTTGATTTCCTTTGTGCGGCATTGTACTGATTTTTCAATGAATTTTTCACCTGAAAACCAATTACACCCAGTCGACCAAAAAAGATTCAAATAAAGTCTTAATTAAATAAACCCCGTGCGTCGTCGTTGTCTTGATACGAATCCTATCAACATCCGACCACTTCAATGTTGTTTTGTTATACATATTGTATGGTTCATTTTTCTTTTGTTATTAAATTTCCCCGGGGGATTTTCGTATTGATCGTTTATGCATGCCCATCACGTCTGGAACGAATCAATTCTCAGTTAATTCTTGTGTTCTTAATTCTTATGACAACCCAAATTGGGTCAATGAATGCACACTACCATTTAATACTGTCCCTAAAATCACACAGTCTCAATGTATCGAAGGTACCACCACTTACCCTGTTTCAATGGCCCAGGAAATTTGAATTTAATTTGAGGTTCGATGACAGTCCGAGGGAGTATCGATTTTTAATTATTGTATAGAGCCAACCCTCTAGGATCAATCAAAGAGCATGTTTTTGATAGCAGTTGTGTGAAATGCACATTGTTTTCAATTAATTGCACTAATCCTTTTTGTAGGAGTTTCGCTACCAACTAAAAGTAGCTCTACAAAACAAAGAAACAAAAAATACACAAAGGTTGTAGTAGTTGGCTGCATGCTCATTGATCCTTTTATATTTTTTGTAAATCGATTCCTTGTAATGAAATACAGGATTATACAAAGAGCATTAAC
Organism: Sphaerophoria taeniata; assembly: GCA_943590905.1. Classification (NCBI taxonomy): domain Eukaryota; kingdom Metazoa; phylum Arthropoda; class Insecta; order Diptera; family Syrphidae; genus Sphaerophoria; species Sphaerophoria taeniata. The sequence continues at coordinate 94,840,995 of OX016540.1, forward strand.
TGGGATTCGCAAATGGAACGTTTTGTGACATTGTGCATATGAATGCACTTTTTTGCTTGTTAAGGACCATATAGTATTTTCCCTTTCAATCCTGTTTTTTTGTCGTTGGACAAATTGGTGTTTTTGTTTGTTGTCATTTTTTTGAGATGGATGCTTTTTGGATTTTGTTTTTGTCACTCAATTTTTAAATTTGACAAATTTTTTTTGAAAAATTGGATTAAAAATTGATGTCATCTTTGTTTGCTATACAAAATCTAAGCCTTTTAAAAGAACTTCTTGAATTTGGAAGTAGGGGATTTTAATATATCTTTTTGTGAAGTGAATTGATTTACTAGGTTATGTAACGCCATTATATTTTGTACCGACTGGATTTCGAAGCAACTTAAGCAGCTCATTTGGTGAAATGTACCCGACATTTTTCTATTCTTGTAGAAGTCAAGAGAAAACCTCTGATGAATCCTATTGTAAAAAGGTAAGAATTATTTATTTTGGAGTCATAAACGTTGAGATATTTACAATATGGTAATTTTACGATCAAAGATTTCTGTGTTTTTTTTTTCAAAGCGTTAAACCGTAAAATATATGAAAATTTATAAGACTTGTGTTATTCTTGTGCCAAAAGACAATTTTTGATCGATTTTCGAATATTCCAAATGAAACTACAAAGGACCTAATACAACAAATTTTTTTAAAAGACCTGACCAGGGTAATATGGTCAATATCGTATTTTTATGAGAAATCGCTTCCGTGTAGTTCCAAATTTTTTCACACTTAATTGTTCAAAGCAAGTCAAGTTATGATGATGCATTCGTCAAGTCATAGAAAATCAAAAGTTACATAAACAGTCTTAAACCTTAACTTTTTTTTTATTAAAAGTTGATATAGTGGTTTTCAAACCTCCAGCAAGTTACAGTTGGTATGGCTGCTCTTACCTTTAATTCAATTTCAAATTTGGATATACCAATAAATTCATTTGAATTAGGTAAGCGAGTTAAAAGACTAACTATGCACATGTTCAGAGCCATAACAATAATTAACATATTTCTTATGTTACTAAAGCCAAAGAGCTCTTTAGCCCAAGTATCTAAAACATACTCTCCTTACGTGTCAAAATCTATTAAAAACTAATCAATCAGCTTTATGAAAACAGTCCTTCTTCCCTGCCTAACCTTCCAAGAGATAAACTTCACTCTCCAAAGTCTCATTCATCAAAAACCTTAAGCTTGTTTCAATAACCGAACAACGCTTTTCCACGTTGTTGTTTCAGCCAAATAGCTACTTTTCTAATATAACTCGTTACAAAACAAAACTTCGTCATTAATATCGATCCGTTTTACCACAGAAGAAAGTGAAACAAAAAGGTAATAACATCTCATGAAAGAGTCTTCTAATGAAAAAACAACATGCCACACACTCCAAAAAACACAAATCTTCCGAATTACTTAGTTCAACAAGGATGACTTTCTTGGGTCTATGAAATAACTCCCACGAAATAAGTCCCACTTTTAAAAACGAAATAAGTCCCACCAAAAATTGCTTAAAAACATGAAATAACTCCCAAGAAATAAGTCCCACCAAAATGAAATGATTTAAAAATTTACTTGAAAAGAAATAACTCCCACTCAAAATGAAATAACTCCCCCTTGAATAATATATTTCTTAAATGAATTAAGTCCCACTTTCATAAACGAAATAAGTCCCACTTTTTCATTGAGTATGAAGTAATTAATAACAAAAAAAGGAGAGCCATGAGAGATAAGGACAAAAAATTATGGTTGTCCCTTTTACGAAATGTCCAAGGGGTATGAAATAACTCCCACTTTACAAAACGAATTTATTCCCACTCAAAACGAAATAAGTCCCACTTAAAATAAAAACGCGTAAAGAAATAAGTCCCACCAATTGACGAAATAAGTCCCACTTTGAAAACGAAATAACTTCCACTTTCAAAATAGCAATTTTTGGTGGGACTTATTTCGTTTTTAAAAGTGGGACTTATTTCGTGGGAGTTATTTCATAGACCCGACTTTCTTCACTTTTACCTTAACTTTCAATCCCTGTTTTTGGCCTGATTTCTATCCTCTTTATGGTGTGATGGGTTCCTGTCAAGAATAACCCCTTGTCAAAAAATGTCTTCACCATAATACCTTCCTGTTCTATATATACACTCGACAGAAGACAATACTTCAAATTGAAGTGTGTGGGAGAGTGTGTGTTACCTTATAATGTGTAAATGGCAACAAAAATAAAATCCATCACAAACAAAAACAAACAAAAGTTTGGCACTTTTTTCATGTGCATTACAGGTAATCCCATACCTTCTTCGACAAACTGACCTCAATCTCAAGACTCTGTTTCGAAATGTAAGGAGGAACAAAATATCCTTTTTCTTTTCACCTGTATCGATTACGTGCTAATACACAAAAGAGGAAAGACAGATTTTCTATGAGCTGTAATTCATTTTCCAGGAAAAAATTAAGTTCTTCTAAGAAGGATAATACAAACAAAACAAAGCACTCTCAGGATATTATGACAGATCTAGTTATCTTAAGACCAAAAATAACTGCTGGTCCAAATCCAATTTGAAACAAAAGAGGATTACAACTTACACTTTTACCCAAAGAGATCTGCTAACGGAACGTGTATACAAGAAATAAGGAGTTGCGGCCCAGTGGCGGTACGAAAAAAATAACATCCGCCATGGGAAATGACTGTACCTACGACGATAAAGAAACCAAAGAACAACTTTTTCGACTCAGGTTGTCCTTTTTTCATCATTTTTGTGCGTTTGCAAGAATATCATGACGGTTACCACAACAACACAGCGATGATGACGAAAGAAGACGATTGAGTGGTTTGATGAAGAAGTTAAGTAGCCAAGGGCTTCAATCATCGCATATAGGGCCGCGTTCATAATAGTCACGTCGTTGATTTGTGTTCATATTCTTCTTCTCTTGTCCCTCGAGCCCTGCAGCGGCGTCGAATAGTCTATGCCAAAGTTAAGGAACTCATCAGGGGCACCTATCTCTCTCTTCTCCTTCATCTCTCTTCCTTTTACTGACAATCTTCCGTCAACAACAACACTGAATCCACTCCGAAACGCTATGAGCTTAAATTTGTAGGGCTTTTTTAGTAGAGTCAATTAAGCTTTTTTTCAGAAAGTCCTCAGAAACAGCTCGGATTTTGAAAAAAAAATTTCTAAATTTTTTGTTTTTTATATTCTTTAAAGTCTGAAACAAATCATTTGGGGGAAATTATTGCTTATATTGTTTAAACAATTTTTATATCTTATCTACACTAATATATAAAGCTGAAGAGTTTGTTTGTTTGAACGCGGTAATCTCAGGAACTTCTTGTTCGAATGGTATAATTCTTTTTGTGTTGGATGGTGCCTTAATCGACTTAGACATTAGGCTACTTAACATTAAGCTGTGACCAATAGCAGCGAAGAATCTGTTTAAAATGGGGAAAAAAACGGCAAAAAATATACATTTTTCTGCGTTTTAACGCACTTATCTCAGGAAGCACTGATTCGAATGGAATAATTCTTTTTGTGTTGGATGGTCCATTAATTGAGGAAGACTTGAGGCTATTTAACATTAAGCTGTGACCAATAGCAGCGAAGAATCTGTGGAAAATATGGAAACAACGGCAAAAAATATACATTTTTCTGCGTTTTAACGCGCTTATCTCAAGAACTGCTTTATGAAATTGAACAATTTTTTAAATGTTGAATGGTCCATTTATCAAGGAAGGCTTGAAGCTATATAAAATTTAGCTGCGACCAATAGGAGCGAAGAATTTGTGTAAAATGTGGAAAAAACGGCAAACAATACAATTTAATACAATATAAAGCTGAAGAGTTTGTTCGTTTGAACGCGGTAATCTCAGGAACTACTATTTCGAATTGTAAAATTCTTTTTGTGTTGGATAGTCCATTAATCGATGAAGGCTTTAAAATAAAATAAATAAATAGAGTGGCGCGACAGCTCTTGAAGAGCCAACGCCTAAGTGGCTTACTCTAATCAACAATTCTCTGAGTGCGTGTGAAGAATTGAGGGGACCTACAATTTAACGCCGATTCCGAACGGCAAAGTTGAGAAGCATTTTTTCATTACAGATTGATACTCTTGGAAGATTTGTCAGGTCTTCGCAAAAGGCAGTACCCGTGAAAGATGAAATAAAAACTTGGCCTGAGTAGGACTCGACGTTCTGCTTAGCAGCCAACGCACTTACCAACTAAGCTACGGGCAACTGCTTTAGGCTTTATTCTACTTAAAATTAAGCTGCGACCAATAGCAGCGAAGAATTTGTGGAAATGTGAGAACTGAGATTTTTTTCTGAGATCTCTGAGATGAAATTATTTTGGATTCGATTTCTCACTCAGCTATTTGACGTGGCTGACATATGTGCAGCAACAATTAGTAAGGTAACCATTAAATGATAACTGACAATTATGTTCCACCAAGGCACCAAATGATTTTGCCTCAGTCAAGGTGACATTGAGATCTCAGTGAGATGTTGTTAGGTGGAACTGGCCTAATAACTGCTCAAATTAGAATTTTGAGAGTTCAATTGATTTGTGAATGTGATTGATTGCACTATTTGTGCAGATTATTGTGTTTAAACCATATCATTTTATGTACTTCTTAACTAAAAAATATGCTCAGTTTAAAGAAAAAAATTTTCTTTGCGAAAAAAACGATGCAGAAGTAAGAGAGATATTAGAATTAGGGAGAGTTCACCCAAGGGAATGCTTTAAGTATGAACAACTGAAGGGAATCATAAAAAATGCTCAAATTTTTCAAGTTCAAGAGAATTACGACCTAGGGAGAGTTGACTGCAATGCAATTTTACAATAACTTCCAAACAAAATTCCCACGCGCGCATGATGCAGAAGTCGAGATGATACTCTGGCCGGTGGACGAGGGAGAGGCGGACGAAGTCGCGGGCAACTGCTAGTTGTTTATAAAGAGAGATCCAAAATTAATGTTTTTGATAATTGGAGTGTTTAGGTTGCATTAAGACAAGAAAAAAATCATATGGAACGGGGGTCTATTGTCCCCGTTTAGCCGGGAGGGGCAATCTTATAACAAAAAAAGTCTATTTTTCAAAAAATAAATTAAAAATCAACGGCTTTTCCCTCAATGCCGTGTTATACCTTCTTGCAAAGCTAAAAAATGCTTCTTTCATTTCGCATTTAAATAAAGTTGTTTCCAGGAATAGAGTTCGAAAAAATCATTTTCAAAGTCAAAATATCGAAATTTTCAACTTTTTTTTAACTTCGAACTAATTTTTTTCGAAATTGTATGTAGTTAAGTACTATTTTTTTCCAGGATTAAATGCGGTTTTAAGTTCTCAGTGCGATCCAGAAACAGCATGCCTAAATGTCTTCTTGTTTTTGAGAAAGTAAGAAAAAACCAAAAAAACTCAGAAAATTTTGATGATATTTTGTTTTTTAATAATTCGAAGAAAATAGCCGTTAACAAGTAATTTTATGATTTTATTTACATTTTAAAGAAAACGTTTAATTTTGAACGTTCATTTGTGTATTTAAACCATCATCTTCATCAAGTGGTGGGTGATTATCGCAGTCACTTCCACTGCATACAATGCAAGCAGGTGAGCAATGCAAACCACTTTTCCTGCAGCCACACGCTAAACCGCATCCTGTTTTGCAGGAGCAAAATATAATTTTCAAAATCGTAAAATCATAAAATTACTTGAAAAATAGACTTTTTTTGTTATAAGATTGCCCCTCCCGGCTAAACGGGGACAATAGACCCCCCGTTCCATATGATTTTTTTCTTGTCTTAATGCAACCTAAACACTCCAATTATCAAAAACATTAATTTTGGATCTCTCTTTATAAACAATATAAAAATTGTTTAAACAATATAAGCAATAATTTCCCCCAAATGATTTGTTTCAGACTTTAAAGAATATAAAAAACAAAAAATTTAGAATTTTTTTTTTTCAAAATCCGAGCTGTTTCTGAGGACTTTCTGAAAACGCCCTTTTTTGAGCTTCATTGACTCTACTATTTCTCAATTTTATTATTTTAAATTTGTTAAAAAAATCATGCAAAACTTATTCATTGAAAAAAAAACTCAAATTAACATAAAACAAAAAAATAATCATGCACATGCGAGAAATCAAAAAGACAAGTTATTCCTTTGGATGCTTTATTCGAACTGACTTTCATTTAAATTCTAACAAATGGGCAAAAGCTTAAAACTAAATAACAAAGTACAAAGTATATAATAAAACTGTGAAACATCGAAAAACAGTGTCTTGCGATCATACGATAATGCTGTTATCAATTGAGAGCATCTCTGATCTATGTATGCAATAGATTACATTAAACATTCATGATAAGAGCGATTGCTCAATTTAAAAGAAAGATTTTCTCTTCAACATAAGTGCATTAGCTATATCGTAAAATCAGTGTTAGCAGATGTGTCTTTTATGTTTAATATCGTTTACTAATTATTAACATTATTGAAATACTAGCAGTTGCCCGCGACTTCGTCCGCCTCTCCCTCGTCCACCGGCCAGAGTATCATCTCGACTTGTGCATCATGCGCGCGTGGGAATTTTGTTCGGAAGTTATTGTAAAATTGCATTGCAGTCAACTCTCCCTAGGTCGTAATTCTCTTGAACTTGAAAAATTTGAGCATTTTTTATGATTCCCTTCAGTTGTTCATACTTAAAGCATTCCCTTGGGTGAACTCTCCCTAATTCTAATATCTCTCTTACTTCTGCATCGTTTTTTTCGTTAAGTAAATTTTTTTTTCTTTAAACTGAGCATATTTTTTAGTTAAGAAGTACATAAAATGATATGGTTTAAACACAATAATCTGCACAAATAGTGCAATCACATTCACAAATCAATTGAACTCTCAAAATTCTAATTTGAGCAGTTATTAGGCCAGTTCCACCTAACAACATCTCACTGAGATCTCAATGTCACCTTGACTGAGGCAAAATCATTTGGTGCCTTGGTGGAACATAATTCTCAGTTATCATTGAGATTTAATGGTTACCTTACTAATTGTTGCTGCACATATGTCAGCCACGTCAAATAGCTGAGTGAGAAATCGAATCCAAAATAATTTCATCTCAGAGATCTCAGAAAGAAATCTCAGTTCTCACATTTCCACAAATTCTTCGCTGCTATTGGTCGCAGCTTAATTTTAAGTAGAATAAAGCCTAAAGCAGTTGCCCGTAGCTTAGTTGGTAAGTGCGTTGGCTGCTAAGCAGAACGTGCGTCGTTGGTTCGAGTCCTACTCAGGCCAAGTTTTTATTTCATCTTTCACGGGTACTGCCTCTTGCGAAGACCTGTCAAATCTTCCAAAAGTATCAATCTGTAATGAAAAAATGCTTCTCAACTTTGCCGTTCGGAATCGGCGTTAAATTGTAGGTCCCCTCAATTCTTCACACGCACTCAGAGAATTGTTGATTAGAGTAAGCCACTTAGGCGTTGGCTCTTCAAGAGCTGTCGCGCCACTCTATTTATTTATTTTATTTTAAAGCCTTCATCGATTAATGGACTATCCAACACAAAAAGAATTTTACAATTCGAAATAGTAGTTCCTGAGATAACCGCGTTCAAACGAACAAACTCTTCAGCTTTATATTGTATTAAATTGTATTGTTTGCCGTTTTTTCCACATTTTACACAAAATCTTCGCTCCTATTGGTCACAGCTAAATTTTATATAGCTTCAAGCCTTCTTTGATAAATGGACCATTCAACATTTAAAAAATTGTTCAATTTCATAAAGCAGTTCTTGAGATAAGCGCGTTAAAACGCAGAAAAATGTATATTTTTTGCCGTTTTTTCCATATTTTCCACAGATTCTTCGCTGCTATTGGTCACAGCTTAATGTTAAATAGCCTCAAGTCTTCCTCAATTAATGGACCATCCAACACAAAAAGAATTATACCATTCGAACCAGTACTTCCTGAGATAAGTGCGTTAAAACGCAGAAAAATGTATATTTTTTGCCGTTTTTTTCCCCATTTTAAACAGATTCTTCGCTGCTATTGGTCACAGCTTAATGTTAAGTAGCCTAATGTCTAAGTCGATTAAGGCACCATCCAACACAAAAAGAATTATACCATTCGAACCAGTAGTTCCTGAGATTACCGCGTTCAAACAAACAAACTCTTCAGCTTTATATATTAGTGTAGATTTAAACTCTTACAAATTGAATGGGGACTTCAAGTGCAGAAGAAGTTCTTTTTCATTAGTCGGACAAAAAACCACAAAAACGAAATTAATCTTCCGTTCAAAAAAAGCACTATCCTACACTTTTATCGTGAGTCCAGTTGAGCATTTGTACGACTATTTTTAGTGGTTTGACGTGTATCGTGTTCTTGTGTCCTTTTTTGTGCCCCAAGGAAGATATGACGAACAAGTTAAAAAGGTGATTTACGATTATTGCCGTGCACAGAAGTTCTGAACCCGTATAACGACCGAGTCAGACATTTGGATGAGAGCAATAAGTAAGTCTATTCTCTTCATTTTATCTTGCAGAAGTGGTGTCCAATTTCACCTTTTGACACTTGTTATCCACTTCTGTTCACTAGTCTTACTGGAGTGGTAATGAATAGAGAAGACAATTTTGATGCACTATTTTAGTCCTTGACAGATATCCTAATCCAAATTTAGGCTTTTCCAACCCTTGACAATAAAAATAACAACAGCATGGTAGAAGAAAAAACTGTAGCCCACTTGAGCCATCTGGTGTGTGGCATGGCAATCGAAACGAGCTTCAAACTTCAAATCGCAAAGTGTGGGTCGAGATGTAGTACGAGAGAGTATAAGGACAAATTTCTCTTTTCTTGGCTTAAGTTTTGTTTTTATTGAGGGCCCTTTTGTCATTCTTGGATTAACAGGACAAAGAAGGACATGCATAAAAGGAGAAGAGCTGAGAAAATATCCTTTTGAGTAGCTAAAACATTTTCACAATATCTTGTTGAACATGAAAAAGAAAAAAAAACTGAAGCTTCTTCAAGACAGAAAAAAGAAGGAAATGATCCTTTTGAATTGATAGCTAAACACCTGTCAGTTCAAAAAGGATAACACAGCAATCCTAAAAGATAACGAAATCGAAATTTTTGACTGCACAACTTTGCCACAGAATGTTATTTTTTTTCTATTTTACTGTTTTGTTTTAAAACGAAACGAAGAAGTTTTGGTTCCGGCTTCCGGTTGAGATTCATTTTGAAGCTGTTTCTTCAATAGTAAGAAATAGACAGAGAGACTTTTGAAAAATTTTGTTTTGTGTATTTCTAAAGATGAGCAAAGAAGAGGTGTACTTTTCCTTGTATTTTAAAATTATATAATTTTTTTGAAACACAAGGCGTTTGTGTTCCAAGCTAAAAGTTTAAGGACATGGACCCTGATATCTACATGCATACATGAATGTATACGTAGATGGCAAGTTTGGATAAGTCGGATTAAACGAAGTTATCGTTTTTATAATCCTTGAAGATTACAGGCTGATGGCTGGTTCTACCTTTAACCGTGATGAGGTTCCTGGGTTTACCTTCTACACACGTTTGTAAAAAAAAACAAACTCAAAGTTGTTGCTGTTTTGTTTTAATAGAGAGGAAAATTTAAGTTCTTATTTTAAGCCCACTTTAATGAAATAGAATAATGTCGAGAAGCATCCTTATAAGAACATTTTGAGTAAGTTAAAGCCCTTTTCAAGGAATTCGAATAAATTCTGTTTTTCAAATTGAATTCGGTGTACCAAAAAGTTGAAAAACATTTTGATTTCTTTGTATCCTATGAGTCAGTCTCCTTGTTAGGAATTGTTTTTATAAAAAGCTCAAATATCCTATTCATTGTTTTTGGTTCATATATTATTCCAAAATAAGATTTTTAATTTTGTAATAAATAAATACAAACAAATTCAACTGTAAACATACACTGCATCAACACTTCCTCACTTACGTGCGTATCATTTTCCAAGCTCACGTATCATTTAAAGATTTTTAACGTTGATGCGCATTAAAATTCATGAAACAGTTTTATTTTTGTAAGGTAAATGTGTATGTATTTTTGTTGATGTGTTAATGTTTATTTGCATGCAAATTAATTCAATGTTAAACATCTAATTAAGTTTTAAGTGCACTCGCTTTGGTAGGTACTTTACTTATGTATGTATATAAAAACAGAAAAAGTGAGTATTCGCCACAGTGAACAGAGAAGTTCTGCTCTTTATCACATTATGGGTTATGTTTGAAAGCAGAAAAGTAAAACGAGGTTCTTAAAATAAAATTGAATTTTAAAACTACTAAGCTTTTTGTGGCTGCGTAAGCACTGTGAGTAGAAATGATGAAAGAGAAATGTGTGCAACACAACCGAAAACCAAAATTCTTGGAAATAATTGATCTGATTAGGTCTGAAATAGGTTCAGTGCAACTTATCAAATAACAGATTAAACAAATTACAAATTAAGAGTTGAAGTGCTGTATTTGAAATTTTAATTTCATAGGCTTCAAAGACTAAAGTTAATTTCGAAAACCGCTTATAGACTGAAATAAATTTATTGTGTTATTTTTTCAATTGAAAGCAAATATGATATAAGATTTAAGATCCTAGTTTACACAACTGAGTAGATAAGCAAGTATTTTAGATGTCAAACCAATAATATTGTCAACTTTTATAAATAATGAAGGGGTTGGTTTAAAATGTGTGTACAGGTTCCATTGAATTTAGAGCAAACACAAGTAGTTCACAATAAAATGCAATAAGGATTCAGACAAATTTGGTGCTATAAACATAGCTACAACTTAAAAGCTAATCGAAACTCGAAACAAATTATTTTCTACTTGAGAACAAAAGTTTACTTTCAGCTTACACCGCATAATCCACACTTTGTTCGGCTGTTAGTGTTTTTAACTTTCTAGTTATCAGATTCTCTTCCTCAACTCAAATCAATTCAGATTCACAATGCATAATCCCTGCGGAGTGATGCATTAACCAAGCAACAAACTTCCAAAACCTTCTTTCTATGTTTATGATGATTGATATTTACAAGGATTACCCTATTACAATGTGCATCAAGCTTTAATCTGCAAACCAAAGCTGTATTACTCAAGTTCTTCATTGTTGAAAACAGAATTTATCCCAAGGATCATATACAACATCATCATATTAATGGTAATTGGTAACTTAAAATTATTATGTTAAAACACTCACACAAATCCCTTACAAATTCGACCCAGCTCGTGAGCACATTGACAGTTATTTAACTGAATACCCTCATATGCCTCTTTTATGGCCAGCAACATCACAGTGGCCCGTTGGCTTTTTTGGTTCCAAAAATCATAGCTCCTAAACGAGTTGAGATATTTCCACAATTTTTTTTTTATTTCGAAGGTTACACCCAACGCTATAAAATTGGTGAATTTCAAAATAAAAACATTACAGGGTGTTTCGGAAATAGCTGTCAAAAAGCTTAGTTATATTAAGTGAGATAAAAATGATTAAATGTGAATTAAACAAACAAGAAAATTCATTTTCTGGCGTAAAACAAAAGGAATTGACGTTTAAAAGTAGCGCAAAATGTAAAACACCGATTTTAGAGGAACAGTGGCGAAAAAAGGTTATTTTAATTTTTTTTTTTTTTGTAAATTGACATTAGAATAATAATAAATAACAAATTGAACAGCAAATTATACAATAAAAACAGTTGAAATGTACGTATAAACATTAGATTTCTTGAAAACTATCATCTTGGTCCGTGGTAATATTCAATAAACTCAACATTTCCGGAGAATAAAGTGCTTTCATATCGTTTTGGGTCCTTACGTGCCTCAGAGAAGATAGTCCCAGGTCCATAAACAAAGCTAATGCACTGTCATTGGTATATTTTATAGGATCCTGTTGTGGAGTTGGAAAGCTTTCTCTGACTCTTTTGATCCTAACTGGGCTTGCATTTGATAATGCCTTGACTCTTTCTCCTTTCTTCTTTTCGTGGTCACTATTTAATCTAATGACTAGCGCTTCAGTTAGGTTTTCAGTGCTTAAGCCCTCAGTCATATGGCAAATTTTTTTTTTTTTTGTAGATGTTGCGCACTCTTCTAATGTTTTTTTTTTTGGCCTCCCTCTTGATGAACTAGATGTAGATGGCAGATCAATAATTTCTTCCGTTTCTATGGTATTTAAATGAAGGGACAAGGAAAGCCAATCCTCATGTTTGCTCACGAATTTCACTCTCGACCTACCCATTGCATTCCATTTTGCCTTAGCGTTTATGAAAAAGGTACTCAATTTTCTTTCAAAATCAAGAAACCTTTCATCGGATATTTCGTATTCAGTCATAACCGCGGATATAAACTTATTGACATCTTTCAGATTGGCACTAAAAATGTCGAACAAACTGCTATATGGTATATCCATTTTCTATAACGTTTCCTTATTACTGTTTCTATGCTCAGTCAAACTAGAAATGATAACTTCATTTTGCTAAGTTATCCTTTTATACCTTATATTATTACCTCTACCATTAATTATAAATTCTACCTGTCTACCTAGTCTTTGAAATTGGAATTGTTTAATCCTTAAAAAAAAAACCTTTTATTACCTAAAATTTTATGACATCGAGCAATAAAAAAAACATTTAATCCGATTAAAAATTAATACCTACATAAATAATCACTGAACATTTAATCTCCTTAAGTCAAAAGTAACTGCTAATATTTTATTATGGATATAATATAAACCCTTCAATTTATATTTTTTATTGCCTCCGATTTATGTAATATTTATGACATATCGTATTTTAAAATATTTCCGTCATCAAAAACAAAATTGTGGTGAATTCATTCCCCATTTCAGATAATTTTTTGAATTTGAAAAAAAAAAAAAAATTTGTTCGAAAATTCTGGAACACCCTGCAAATGTAATAAATTTAAAACTCATCATATTCTTAGCCGTGAACATTTTCTTCGAAATAAAAAAAAAATTGTGGTGATATCTCAACTAGTTCAAAAGTTACAGTATTAAACATTTTATTAATTTGCCATTGAAAAACCAGAAAATTGAAAAAAAATGCCTGCCATCGATTAATAAAATCGCTCTAGCTCAGTTGGGCGCAAGTTGGCGCAAATTATTTCTTCAGGATTATATTAAGAAATACTTCAGCTTTCATTATGCGTTGAGTTTTGCTTAATGCTTTTTGAAGCTTTTTTTTCCATGCAATGTAAAGTCAGAAAAAGGTACAAAAAGTGGTGTCAAAAAAAAAAAAAAAGACATTTTTTTTTTGTAATATTTTTTCCAAACATATATTTTACCGTATTTATTAATTTCAGAAAGAAAAAACAAAAATTCTTTCCCCACGTTCGTAATATAGCTTCTCAAATTCAAGAAAAAGAAAAAAAAATTGTTTGTTATTAAAACTGAAAAAAAAGTTCAACTTTGACCCCCTCTCAAAACCAAACCGTTGGGAAAATTCAAAAAAAAACTTCGGTTTCAAGAACTTCAAATATTTGTTAATTCAGCGAAACAACAAATTTTGAATTCTGGAACAACGAAAAAAATGAATTTTGGAATGACTTTAGCCTAAACGGGCCACTGTGGCATCGCCAATATCGTATGTCAAAACTCATATCCAGCTGATATACTTCACGTACCCGCAATTCTAAACGAGGCTATAAAAACCAACATACGCGGCACTAAATTGCATATACTATGTCGTTTCCGGTCGTCAGTATACACACAAATGTTTGAAGTGTGGTCTCTGTTTGTCGACCCTTATACCACGGCGCCGTTATACTACTAAATTTTCCTGCTAAAATGTCAAGTCACGTACGACACCATAATTCGACATTCCATGCGTTGGGCGCCATCACATTCCTTACAAAGTACCGCAAACAAAAATTTAAATACAAAATTTTAGGCCAGATAATTTTTTTTAAATGTCAAAAAAATTTAGCCGATCGAAAAAAAAGATCTGCTATACCTAGGACTTTAGTCACCCCCTTTCAACCGTTAAACGCTTAAGAGAAGCCAACTGTCAAAGCACAAACCCATTAAGACAATAGACAGCTAACCACTAAGAAGCTTAATATGTGATGATTTTTGACAACATAAGTAAAACGTCACTTACGTCATATATTGTTTTTGCGATTGAACATTGTGTGTCATTCTGACACTTGAGATCATATCATCATCCACAAAATGGAGTATACTCCAAGGTACGTCGTCATAGCTGCCATCGTCGCGTCGTCGGTCGACACGGTCCTTGTGCAAAAAGCCAAAGCATCAAGAAGCGTCAGGCGTGCGTCGTCGTTGTCATCCTCATCACATCAGCACCAATGCAGCACAGGCAAGCTTCACTAAAGAATACGTGTGTTTACTAAAAGCAGCGGAGCAGAGCAGAGTAGCAGCATTATTTTCGCTCGTTATACAGGGTGATTCACGAGCGTTGTGCCAAAAAGCTAGAGCGTGTAGGTTGAGTTGAGACAAGAAAATAATCGATTGGGAGGGGGGGTCTATTCCCTCCCGTTTAGCCGGGAGGGGCAATTTTCTGAAAAATTGACTTATTTTGTAAAAAAAAAAAATATTAAAAATCAACGGCTTCGTTTACAACACCATGTTATACCTTTATGAAAAGCCAAAAACTTCTTCTTTCACTTTGTTTTAAAATTAAATTGTTTTAACGAATACTTTAAAAAAAATAAATTTTCAAACTCAAAATTTTCAAAAAAAAAAAAGCAAAAGAAACATTTTTGAACTAATTTTTTTTTAAATTTTATGTAATTAAGTACTAATTTTGTTTTTAAAATTCAATGTGTTTGTTAATTTTTAGTCGAAAACAGAAAACCGGATGCAAAAACATCTTTTCGTTTTTGAGAAATTAAGAAAAAACCAAAACCACTTTTTTCTAAAAAAAAATCTTTGTTTTTATTTTTACGTATCTGGACTTTTAGTTTAATTTATAAATTTCTTCTAGTTTAATTTATTATTTTAATTTATAAATTTAATTTTTTGTTATTGGAGTTTTATGAGGACTCAATAAAGAAGAAAAGTATTGGATTTTCCCTGGATTAATCATTTTGTTTTTATAACGTCTGCCATTGACCTTTCACTTCTAGCTCTCCGTGCTCTCGTCGGCGGATTCTTGAAAACATGCTACGACTTGGGCGCCATCTATTGTGATATCTTTCAGCGTAGAGTCTTTTGGCTTCCCGATCTCGACAAGAAGTTAAACCGTAGCAGAAGTTCCTCTCCGCTAACTCTTCTCGAGCGTATGAGTTTGTTATTGTTATGTGTTGATGAGTTAATATTTTAATTGTAAATGGTTGTTTAGTAAATAGGCGATGCCTTTTATTTACCTTTAGGTTGTTAATTGTTTTTTCATTCAAGAAAAATTGCGGTTTAATTAATCTTAAGCCCCTAGCAGGTAGAACCCTTCGCCGGCGAGTGGCCGCGGCCCCAGGTATAGTAAGAAAAAACTGCAGGTCAGTTTTCAGACGTTATCAATGAACAAAATGGTTAATCCAGGGATATTGTAATACTTTTCTACTTTATTGAGTCCTCACAAAACTCCAATAACAAAAAATTAAATTTATAAATTAAAATAATAAATTAAACTAGAAGAAATTTATAAATTAAACTAAAAGTCCAGATACGTAAAAATAAAAACAAAGATTTTCTTAGAAAAAAGTGGTTTTGGTTTTTTTTTAATTTCTCAAAAACGAAAAGACATTTTTGCATCCGGTTTTCTGTTTTCGACTAAAAATTAACGAAGACATTGAATTTTTAAAACAAAATTAGTACTTAATTACATAAAATTTTGAAAAAAATTAGTTCAAAAATGTTTTTTTTTGCTTTTTTTTTTTGAAAATTTTGAGTTTGAAAATGTATTTATTTTAAAATATTAGGAAAAACAATTTAATTTAAAAACAAAGTGAAAGAAGAAGTTTTTCGCTTTTCAGGAAGGTATAGCACGGTGTTGTTAACGAAGCCGTTGATTTTTAATAGTTTTTTTTACAAAATAAGTCATTTTTTCAGAAAATCGCCCCTCCCGGCTAAACGGGGGTGAATAGACCCCCCTCCTATACGATTTTTTTCTTGTCTCAACTCAACCTACACGCTCTAGCCTTTTGGCACAACGCTCGTGAATCACCCTGTATATACTCAGTCAGTCTCAGTGTGGTATTTGGTTTCGTGTTGGTTCTTTGGTGGTGAAAGTAAATTGAAATTCAAAAGACTAAAAGGAGAACCTAGTAATATGCTAATGTAGCACGTTTACGCAAACTGACACATTTTAGCATTTATGTGTGCGTCTTTCTCTCTTCCTGTTTCGAGTATAAGGGACTTCTTTATGACAAAAAGGGGAGTACTGCGATGCAGTCGCATATGTTTGTGTACTTCATTCAAGCTGACAGTTAACTGACAAAGTAGTAACTAACTATAAAGAAGCGAATGGGACCGACAAATGCGGAGATGGAAAAATGGAAACTCTTTGATGCAACTGGGGCGTAATTAGATACCTTTGGGGTCGATAAGCCTCCACCCTCCACATGTCAACTGATTATTTCAAATCATTTAATTAATTTATTGAAGAAGACTCTTAAACTGAAATTCGGCTTCCAAATAGTCTTTCTGTATATAACTAAAAAGTGCGGGACCAAGAAGATAGCCTTGAGGGACATCGTTTAAAACACAAATTGATTTAATATTGAAACTTTGAAGTCTATGTCTAGTTCCTCAAACTTTTTCAATTCATGAATTCATTGTTTAAAATAAATAAGAAAAAAGAACGGGACCTAAAAGACAACTTTGTGGAACTTGTTTAAAAATGATAAAAGGCATGACTTTTTCGTTTGAGAAGTACCGAAAATTGTTGTCTTAATGCATAACTTATCAATATCAAGAACCTTTAAATCCTATTGTTAAACACTAACAAAAAGTGGGACCTAGAAGTGAGCCCTGAGGGACTTTCTTTGAAAACAAAGAGCTAGGCTTTTTCCACATTAAATGAATTCAAAAACTTTGTTAAACTCCTCAAAATCATGCAATTCCTAAGTTTTTTGAACTATGCCCCTTAACAGGATATTTTTCCATAAATACCACCCTGTTCGGGAACGAATAATGCATGAAATCTCAATATTTTCTGAGCGGCTTGCATCACAAACATCGGCATTGGCTTTCAGTCCGCATGATAAAAGAGGCTCGAACGAACAAGACAAGAATTTGTGTTAAATCGAGTCAGTCGAGTTCAAAAGCCCAACAATTTCCTATTGCCTTGTGCATGAAATTCTAATGTTGCTCCTTGTCGTTGCTGAATATTATGAATGATGCATCGAAGAGTGTTTTGCAAGGCATCACCATCAGTTACACCACAGTTCTTCACCATCCATTGAATCCCTGTTCCCCATCCTGGGAAAATATACTTCTTCATCCCGTCCACATAACAAGACAACAATGTTAAGTAAGGAATTATGTATATGTAGTCAAAGTATTCAATATGTCGGAGCGAGAAAAGAGAGCCCGGAGCCTATAAGCTTTCCGAGCTTCTACTTCGGTTGGTTTTCTTCTTCTTTTTTTTTTTGTTCATCTCACAACTTACAACTAACGCCATAAACAGAATAAAGTGTTGGGGGAGAAAATGATGTTCGAGTGGGTGATGAAGATTCTTCTTGGTTATGGCATCAGCTCAATAACGAGAATAAATACTACTTACTGTTTCAAATATAAAGTAAAATGTGAGTGAATGCACAAGTAGACGACAACGACAGCATGGCGACTGTCCTTGTGGTCGGGTCGGGTCGGAAAAGAGAAATATAGTTCAGTCCCTGTTGTGCCATCTTTATGCTGCTGATGCGTCAATAAGGGATTGATAAACCGAAAAATCAGTTCAAGGAACATTGCCAGAAAATTTAATTTGGCTTCGTTTACATGACTGAAGTATTTTAGCACACTTGGAATGATTCCAGATCATGCGAATTCGGATATATGGATGTTATGTCAGTGGAATTATTGCATATTCGACCCATATACTTACTGTTTTCGTTGTGTAGAATATTCTGTTTTACATTTGTGAAATGGTGAGGAAAAATGTTTAGTTAACGGTCACGAGTGTGTTTTGATAGTTGAATTGGAAGAAATTCAAACCGATCTGATACGACCCGAAATTTGAATTACGAGAAAATCGGATGTTACGCATCATGGACGTCTAAATGTCCTTTGGGTATGGGCGATGGATTTTAATGTGAAGTGGATATGGGTGAATCGATGTCCATACGAATGTATTGGTATGCGGTTTAAAGATTGAATGAGTAATGGATTGCAGATAAAGAAGAATAATAAATTAGTTTGACTGCAGTTGTTTCAGTTTTTGGCGGAAACGGATGTTGGCTTAAATATTGTTTTTGTTTGATTTATTGTTCTTTGAAATTAGATCATCAATTAGGTGGATGAATTAAGTTTGAAGGTTATTGTGAGGAGTTTAATGGTGTTTGTTCTTTCAATATTAAAATTGCCTTTCAAAGAGGCACTTAAAGAAAATATTGTTTGAGTAAATAGCATAACACAATGTTTGTTTATTTAAATGGAAGATAGAAGATTCTGAGATATATTAATTAACCATTACCTACTTCGAAATAGTTTTTGCAGGATGAAGGGAATATCAAAAATTCAAAGCGCCCATAAATTGGTATTAGGATTGCTAGCCGGGAAACATTTTTGGAAAAAGAAATGAAAGATGTCATTGATGTTAAATGATATGAATAAGTCAATAACGAATGTGCATCAATAATGAAAAAGTGTTTATGTTGACGTTCCAGTTGCAAAGAAAGGTGATTATTTAATTGATTTGGAAAACAAATAGGAAAATTTGTTTAAGCATTTGTGAATGTTTTTACGAGATAACAATTTGACTGTCATTCAGAATTAATTGACAAAAGCAGTCAAGTCGGTATCATAAATAATAAAATTCAAATTAAACTGATTCAATAATTGTTTCATTGTGTCCTTTTTGGTACTTGGATAGCATTCAATTATGTTGGCAGAATATTATCTTTTTACGTTTTAGTAAACAGTTGTAATCGAAAGAGATCACCGAACATTTAAATAATATTCTTAGAAGTGCATTTCCCACCAGCATCAAATGAACAATACCTATCAGAGAGAATTTTGACATTTGCTCGAGTCTCAAATATAAATGTTGTGCATCTCGAAGGTATGTTCCTAGAGTACGATAAAGAATTCGTTGTTTAGCATTTTTAACTGAAAGCTAACGCCAAATTAACGTGAAAATAAAAAGCGACAAAATTGAAAATGCTGTCGACAGCATTTTGATAAGAAAAATGCAAATTAATTTGTAATGAAAAATGCTATTGAAAAATACAAAATCTAGCTGAAGTCTACGAACAGATCCACCTTGATTTTTGTTTTGACATTAGATTAGAACCAACGACTACGGAAACGGTTTTTTGGGAAAAGTAAGCCAACATCACTACGGACGACTCTTTGCCGAAAAAACATTACATTTTTCATTTATCCTGCTAGATTAATGTAAGACTGAAAAATATACATAAATTCCTCAGCACCTATTCAATTCTTGATATGATAATATTTACGTTGTATGCATGCTTCGTAACACTCTGAAACAGATTTAAGCTGTTCCTACCTCAATAATTGAGTGGATCACGAAAATAATTGCTCCGGGTCAGAAAAAAAAATAGCCCAACATCAATTTTGCATTTAAAAAAACGAACAGTTCTACAGAACAAGACCAACCGACTCATTTTTTTGTTTTTCATAAGCTCTGATTGCAATTTTCGCGCAAAAGAAGAAAAATAAATATAAAAGAACTCTGGAGCAGTGTTCCCAGGTTGAGGGGAAAATCACCATTTTTGCCGATTTTTTTCAGCTAAAGGGGAAAAAAAGGGGACGGGGATAAGTAAGGGGGAAAATTCAAAAAAAGGGTAAAACAGCTTAAAACTTTAATGAAAACAAAATATTTTTTTAAAAATGCACAATATTCCATTTGCAAAGTAGTAGTAGCATTTGCTTGCTGTGTTATGGTGGGAAAATAAAATTCTGTCTCGAAACTTTTCAAAGATGTCATTCCAAATTTGTTCATCATGCGGTGTGTGTGCCATTCGTTCCATCTCGTGGCAAGCAACGCCTTGAAATTCCTGCCTGACGAAATAGAAATTTGTTGTCGCGAAATCTTCTCGCATTTCAATTGCAGTGCGAAAAGACAACATGCTTTTTAGGAATTTCAAGCCTTTTGCAACGTTTAGCCAATAGCCACATAAAATGCTGCACCCTTCGCCAACACGATTGTTCTCCCTGCATATGGTTATCAAAAGACTTATTGAGCAATAACAAGCTTTAGTATTGTATTTTTGGAAAGTTATCTGGAAGATTCTATTAACAAAATTCAATGTGAAAAAATATACAGGGTTCTTGGAAAACCAACAACGGTTAAATATTTAGAATTTTTAGATTTCTTCTTACCGTTTTTTACGAAACTGATGGCAATCTGGAATCATGAACCTTGAAATGCAATCGGAAGACGTTAAAATTCATATTTTATTTGACCGAGTTGAACTGATACTTAAGACACTTGCTGATTTTTTTTTGAAAGCGAATATTTAAATAGTATTCCAAATATTTTTGAAATTGATTTTGTATTTCCTTAAGTTATTATTTATTCAACTCCATTGTGGTGGGACTCATAGAAAAATAATATTTATTTTTATACTGAAGTCTCCTTTTTGAATTGTTTTTCTTTTTGTATGAATATGTATGAAAAAATAAACAATAAAATTTTATTAAAATTACATGAAAATCTTAATCACTTTTTTCGGGGAAAATTAGGGATTTTTTCTTTCGTTCAAGGGGAAAAATAAGTGTTTTGGTGTCAGAAAAAGGGAATTTTGTTTTTGAAAACCTGGGAACACTGCTCTGGAGTTGAGTTTGTTGAAATACAGTGGGGTCAATTAGTGACAGAGACAAAATAGCCCTCCATGCTCGGTTGGTTGGTTATGGGGGTTCATTCATTTTTATATCATCTATAATATTAAATTGCCATTAATGGAGCCAACAACGAAAACGAGTGATCGACCGACGACGGCGACGTGCTTGGATGTTCTTTTGCATACATGGTCAATATCAACATGACCCAGATTTGAGTGCTGGACAACCATATCATGTTCATAATACTTGCAAATTAGTTGTATGACCAAAAATTATGGCCTCAATCCCATATCTATGTGTATCTATTTCTTTCGAGTTCAAGAGCAAATATGTTGGTCCAGCTAATGGAATGTACCTATATCCGATTTTGAGTTTTGGATAAGTGGAGGTTTTAAGCATTAAGCATCAGTATTTCATTTGAAAATCCGTTGGACTAATGAAAAAGCACGTCGACGCAAAGAGAATTTTTAATAGTATTAGGCACCATGTTGTGTTTTAATTAAAACTTTTGCAATGAATGTGTTCTCATTCAATGTTTTTAATTTTTCAAACAATTTATGTGCGATCCATTCTGGTACCACTCACATATTAAATGTAGATATATATACGCAAACGATGCCGAATAGTTGGTTTATTTAAGACTGGGTTTCCATACACTGGTGTTAGTGAATATTTCCCTTTCTTTTTTTTTTATTTCCGTCTCATATAGCCACTTGAATTGAAATTTCTAGTTTTCTATTTCTAGTTTTTGTATTTTTCTCTGCTCACTCAGAATTCAGTTAGCGATGTGTAAGAAATGAGATTCGCTTACGAAGGTCCACAAAATAGGGATGAAAAAAGAGGTATTTTCGCATGTAACTATGTGAAATTGTAAACAGTGGTGTGGACATACACAAAAGTGCATCTACATTCTACATACGTATTATGTTATGTGCACTTAGAGTAGGAGTAGCATTCATGAATTCTTGTTTTTCTTTTTTCTTCGCAAATTTTGTAATTTGGGATTTTGATGGTTTTGAGGTTTGATGACATTTGTGTTCGAATTGTTTCTTTTTTTTGGGTTCCTGACGAACGATTTTAATTTTTCTTTGGTTTCATCTTTATATTTATCTATAAAGAGACGTAGGTACTTTTTGACAAGCTATGAAAAATTAAAAAAGTTTAAGACGACATTTTGATCAAACATGATTATACGATGATAGAAAAATCAAAAAAGTAATTGCCTCAATTCTGTCTTTCCTTGGGAATTTAGGCAAAAGTTACCCGATTGTCTTCAACTGAGTTTGTTTCTTTAGCCGATTTGGGCTACAGACGGTTGGGAGATTATTTGGCTTTTTTTTAAATAGGCAAAAAATTACTCAAACTATAACATTTTTTTTTATTATTCCCAAATGCATTGGGTTTATTTCTTCAAGGTTTCAAGGAATATAATATAATATAATAAAATTTATTTTTCAAAACCTACCTACGAAAGTAATAATATTATGAAGAAAAATGATTCCAAAATCAAAAAATTATTTTTTTGTACCTTTACCTTTATGTACTAAAGGAAAATAAAATCAATCTTTTGTTATACAAAAACAAAAGAAGATAAGGTCAAGATTAGACATTAGATTGAATTTTATAATTCTTATAATTCTAAAACAAAGATCTCAAAGAAAGAACCATAATTCAAATCATCGGCAAAAACAAAACCCTTTATATAATCCTAAGAAAAGGCACACACCACCACGAAAAACAATCGTTTCTTCATTGCGTAGGTAACAGGTTTGTTCTTCTTCTAAAAGGATATTACGATCCCACCAGCATAGAGAAACGAGAGGAAAAAATGTCATTGCTACAAAAAAACAGAAGCAAAACAAAAAACAAAAAAGAAACAAAACCCTTTACGTCATAATAATAAGAAATGGCACAAACCACCCCGAAAAAAAAGATCGTTTCCTCATTGCGTAACAGGTATTTTACTTCTCAAGCCATTGCACTTGACTCATTTACAAAAAATACGCGCATTCACATATTTGAAATGAATGCATGCAAATATGACAAATATAGAGAGGTACTCAAAACAACGTTTTCATCAAATACCTACAAAGTACATAGTAAGTGATCACAATTATTGCCTATCTATATGTCTGCATATCATAAACATTCCAGAAGTATAAAAAATGAATTTTCATTCTCAAACGAGTTCTATGAGAACGTTTGGTATGAGGAATTTTTTCTCTATCCTATGAAAAAAAAAACAAAAAAAAAAAACGAAGAAGAAGAGAATGAAATATAAAAGAACGCCACCTAGTTCAATTCGTTTGAACTGAGTACCTTAGTGTGTGTGAGCAAACGCGATATTCCTTGTAAAAATGTAAAAAAATTACCCATTTTCGAATATTAATATAAAATAAACGGGTAATCGTAAAATTATTTTAGTTTCTGATTTCTATATAAAAAATATGAAAAAAAATTAAAAAAATATATTTGAAAATATTGTTTGCTGCATTCTCCTCATAATTGATACACAAATACTGACATTTTTAAATGCATTTTTAAATATGTTTTAATTTTTTTCTTTTTTTTCTAAAAACGTTACTGAGTCGAAGAGATATTCAATTTTCATAAAAAAATACTTTTGTTGTTGAGTAAAAATAAATAGGGCTGGAATCTTGTTCACCGCAGAATATTCTAAGAAAAACATGCAAGTTTTTACTTTGCACTTCAAAAAAATTTAGTAAAATAATTTATAAAAACATTAAAAAATTAATGTGATATTATGTACATTTCGACAGTATAAAAAACATATTTTCAATTGTTTATCTTTATTACTTTAGAAATTATTCCAAATAAATCACACCTACTTTTGCTAAATTTTGCCCATTTTTCGTGTTTTCTTTAATTTTTTTTGACGAAACTGGACAAACTATTAAAAAAAAAAGCCACGTCACTGAATCGTGAGACATTTAAAGAATAGATAAAAAACATAAAAAGAATAAAAAATTAATTTTTAAGGCAACAAAACTGTTCCACCGCAAACGTCTCCAAAAATTTCATAATTTTTCGTTATGCATGACCCTTTTGGGATGAAATACATTTTTCATATTTTTTTTAGCTTATTAACTTCTTAGCTTATTAAATGTATAATCTATAGTCGTTGATTTCATTTAAATATTCGGAATATTTTGGGAGCTACACAGTTTTGCGCAAAACACCAACGAAATTTTCAATGGGAAACCCAGCCTTAAGGGTTGGTCGAATAAATTTTACCGCAGGCAGAGTTATGCACATGTTTTTGGTTTGGAATTGAAAAATATAATGTTGAAACTGATTTCATTTTTTTTTTAAATTTATTGCTGTATTTCTTTTTTAGTCAAACATTTAGTATTGAACATTTGAAATTTAAGTTCTTTGGCAATTTGGAAATACAAAACACAAATTTCAGTCACAACAACCACAGCAATATTTCGTTTGCTTTGTTAAATGATAATTGTTTAAATTCTAACTAAGTTCCCCACTTGATATTGTTTTTAACACAAACAAAATATATTTTTAATATAAATTCATTCTCATTAGTCTTGCGAACTTCAGTAAAACACAACCTCGAACTTCACAAATTAAATTTCTTCAATTCCTTGAAATCTTTTTAAAATTGCAAGCAAATAAAAATGCTCCAATAAATAATTTATGCGAAAATGACTGAACCAGTTATCAAATTGGCATCCAATTCAATCACAAGGCCAGATGCATTAAATCAGTTTTTTTTGCGCTTAACTCCTATGAAGTGAGTTGTTAACGAGTACAGACGTGTTGTGAGAAAGGAAAATTAAAGTATGAGCGGTAGAGGAACAAATTGTAAAATCTGTGAATCCAAAGTTAACAGAGACAATTGCAAAATAAAATGTAGTGAGTGTGATTTCTTTATGCATGCACAATGCGTAAATCTGAAACCCACAGATGTTGAATATATAGTCAAAACAAAAACACTGTGGAATTGTGATATCTGTATCAAGCAAAAGAAAAATAACCCAAACCGATTATCGCTATCAACATCATCTATCGTTGAGAGTGAAAAAAACCCCAATAGTGATGCAGATGACATAACTTTAGAGGGCATTCACCTTAAAGTCATGGAAATAAAAAAATCAATCGCCAACACTCTCCGAACATTGGGTCAAATGCAAGCACAAGTTTCCGCACTTGAGCAAACCACACGATTGCTTACCGAAATAAAAGCCGAAAATGAAACGATCAGAGCTGAACTAAAAACAACAAAAGAGAGACTTGAAAATACAGAGTATATGTATCATTCAAAAGACATCGAGCTGCGTGAGGTTCCACTTTTTGAGAGCGAAAATGTGCGTACAACGGTAGTCCAGATTCTTAATAAAGGAATTGATATGCAACTGACTGATGATGATGTCGAAGACTGCTACAGAAAAAAGATCAAGGGGAAAGCATCTGGTACAGTGGTAGTGCAACTGCGAAACAGGAGGGTGAAGGAGGAAATATTGGCCGCCGCATACGCTAAGAAAGCGCCACTCCGAGCTGAAAAAATCTTCTCTTCTTGCAGAGGCAACATTTACGTCAACGACTGGTTGTCACAAAGCACCAAGATGTTAATGAAGGAGGCGAAAACTGCAAAAATAAATCACAAGTATGAATACCTATGGGTGAGACGTGGGAGAATCATGATGCGTAAAACTACTGGTATGGAGGTCAAATTCATAAGGTGTATTGATGATCTTAACAATTTATAGTTAAGATTACTCTTTTTTTCATTATTCTTTTTTTTTTAAATTAATAACTTAAGAAATGTTATGTCATAATGAATTATTTGATCTAAATAGCAGTAGTGCAAGTAATGATATTTTCGTTGGATTGAATTATTCTTTATCTAATAACGATTTTGTGGTCTTCCACCTGAACATACGAAGTATGAGAACAAATGTTGATAGCTTTTGCATGCATTTACATAGTTCATTTAAGAATTTACCTGATATATTTGTTTTAACTGAAATTTGGATCTTTGACCATGAATTGTGTAACTACTGTATACCGGGCTTTAATCTATATGCTGAATGCAATAATTCATATCCATCGGGTGGAGTAGCTTTATTTGTTAAAAATCATATTGTGGTATCTGAGATTTCCACTCCTGATTTGAAGAGTGCCGACGCGATTATACTGAAAATTAAACTTGAAAACAACACTTGCATTGACATTGTCGGCATATATAGGCTGCAGTTTATTCAGAAGAATATATTTTTAAAAGATCTTGAAGACCTAGTTCGTGGGTTACATAGTAATAATATATGCTTGATTGGTGACATAAATATAGATATTCTTGGCTTTCCATCTAGCTGTGATGATTACTTAATACTTTTATCTTCACTTGGTTTTGAATCGCCTGTAAATGTACCAACGAGAGTCACTGACTCTACTAAAACATGCATTGACCATATTTTTGTTCGCACAAAAAATGTGGATAACGTACGTCCGTTCTTACTAGAGTGGGATGTAACCGACCATTTCGCTATAGGAGTTTCATTTTTAAACTGTATAAAAAACAATAAACATAGAAATGACCAGTCCAATAAAGAAGTATTTAACAAGATAAATTATACGAATCTCAGTGATTGTCTCGCTACAGAATCCTGGAACTGTGTCTATAGTTGTAACAGCCCCTCAGTTGCTTTTTCGAGATTTATAAATATTCTATCTGATCATTTATCTTCTAGTAGATTTATAATACGAAAACCAAAATATAAACTAATCAAACCATGGATGTCCCCCCAGCTGTGCGAAAAAATAAATGCTAAAAACGAATTTTATGCTAAAAACAAAAGCAATCTACAAATGCCCTGCATTAGAAGAGCGTATAAAACTATGCAGAAAGACATTTCTGATGAAATTAAAAAACAAAAACAGGTATATTACAAACGCAAATTTGACGAAAATAGGTTCAATCCAAAACAACAGTGGAACATTGTTAATAATTTACTAGGCAAGAATAATGAAAGAGTTGACTTAAAATGCGTACAATTCCATGAAAATTTTATTCCTGAGAATGATTTAGATACAGCAAACAATTTCAATATCTTTTTTAAAAATGTAGCTGAGAGCTATAAACCAAACGTTGCAAGATCAAATCAAGAATATCTCCATAGTAACGAAGTTATGACGTCATTCTTTTTTACTGCAGTAACTGAGAATGAAGTGTATCGCATAATTGGTAGTTTAAAATCTAAAAGCTCTTGCGGAATGGATGGTTTTAGTAGCATAGTGTTAAAAAAAATTAAAACTCTTATCGTTAGGCCCCTAACTTACCTAGTTAACCTAAGCTTTGAAAGTGGAATATTTCCAGAGTATTTAAAAACAGCTATAATCGTTCCAATTTATAAAAAAGGCAACAAAAATGACCCAAATAATTACAGACCGATATCATTGCTATCTGTTTTTTCAAAAATCTTTGAAAAGATAATAGCAACGAGAATGCTAAAATTCTTTGATAAATACAGTATTCTCAGCGCACTACAATTTGGATTTATGAAGGGAAAATCTACTGAAAATACAATACTCACATTATTGGAATACATAAATGTGGAGCTTGACAAAAGTAATAAGGGAGGGGCTTTGTTCCTTGATCTGACAAAAGCTTTTGACTTAGTCAACCACAAATCGCTTTTGTTAAAGCTGTACGGGTATGGGTTCAGAGGTAACATATTGAATTGGTTCTCATCATATCTCCAAAATAGATCACAACTGGTTAAGATTAATTCAGTTCTCAGTGAATCGATATCCAGTCCAAGTGTGGGTGTTCCCCAAGGGTCAGTGCTTGGACCTTTACTTTTTATAGTATATATAAACTCAATTTTTCAATTGCCCTTGAACGGACGTATTGTTGCTTTTGCCGATGGTCTAGCTCTGTCATATGCTGATACTGTCGTTGAAAAAATAAGGGACTCAATGAATGTCGATTTATCCTTACTTTCAAGCTGGTTCGCTTACCACCAAATGATCTTAAGCAGTAAATCAAAAGTAATGGGGTTCTCCTTATCAAAAGAACTAAGAATTGATAATGTCGGACTCCACAGCCTTGATTGTGGCTTCCGAAATTGTAATGCTTCCTGCATGTTGCTTGAATGCGTTCCTGAATTTAGGTATTTGGGCATAACTTTAGATTCAAAGCTTAACAGGAAATCCCATATCATGACTGTTAAAAAAAGCTTGTATATTACTTTGAATAAGATTTTTTTCTTGCGTAAGTTAGTCCCACCAGAACTACTAACCTCTATTTATTATGCACTAGCGAATTCACGTCTTGAGTATGGCATAACCTGCTGGGGAAGTGCCTATATCACCAATTTACAGCCTCTCATTATAGCTCAGAAAAAACTCATAAGAGTAATGCTACACAAAAGAAGATGGGAACCATCGTTTCCATTATTCAGATCACTTTGCATTTTGCCGCTGAGACATTTGTACGTTTATAAGGTAACAAGACTGTTTTACCTGCGAGGTGGTCACAATACACTTCGAAGAAATGCTACGGCCTATACACTAAGATCTGCAAACACTGTTCCGGTTCCTAGAGCTAAAACAGAAAACCTAAGACGTTCTAGTATGGTAATTGCTCCATACATATTCAATAAATTGCCTGCAGATATATGCAACAACATTGGTCAATGCAATAGGTTCCTGAAAAATCTAAGAAAATGGCTTATATCCAAATCAGATGTGGAAGACTTAATGCAAGTAGTAGTTTAATTAAATTAACCTCAATGTCACAAACTCCATAAAAATATCTTGCTTACTAATTAACTTAATAAAATCTAATTTCTCATTTCTCAAATTCATACTTAACCGCGTAACTCCTTGCTATTGCCCCTATAAAATTTAAAACTTAATTACTTAACTTTGCTCCGTATTATTATCTTTCACTTTCTCACAACATTCCCTCATATACGACTCTCAATTTAAAAATTAATATTAAAAAGTGCACTTAACACTGGCATTCTTGCCACAAAGTGTAGGAAAGTTTTTCATTAAAAATTCATAATTCATGGTTAAAGAATTTTGTTTTCTTGCTAAAAAGTAAAATGAAAATGTACATACTTATATGCAAAACATAAACTAATACTTATAAGGAAAAAAATCAAAACATTTGCATAAAGTATACAAAATAATGGAAACGAAATGAATGTAACATAAATAGAATTGTAAATTTGAAATGAAAAAATAAATAAATCTTAAATCTTAAATCTTATGCTTCTTCATGCCATTTCAATTTCACCCTCATCCTCACTGCTCAAAAAAAGGAAGCACTTTGCAGACTTTTTTTACCTAATAAAGCCAATTAAACATTCATGAAGGCCATTTTTCATGTAACGAACAAATACTGGCAGACCAGTAGAATTCACTCACACATATTTATACTTTTGCTTTTTTGAGTGAGATAAGCTCGGCACTATCCACGATCAGCCTTATCCAGAAAAGTGCCACTTTTAATTTAATCTCACACACCCAAAGCGACGCGACGCTTACCTACGCCAACGCCATCCAAAAAAAAAAAAGAATATTTCAAAATACAAAATAAAAATAAAAGGACAACAAAACAACAATCTAAGAGAAAAATAAAACATTGGAGGTCGAAAAAAAATTGCTGACATTAATTCAAAATTTATCAGAAAATCCGATGAACAGGGCGCATTCTTTTAACGCGTAAGGATTTATGGTCTCAACGGTTGTGTAGGGGAGACCGGGGCTATTAGACTCAAAATTTACTTATCTTTTAAAAAAAAAAATAACTAAAGAAGATATCAACACGAATTAAATGCCTTTTAACTAACCATTTTTTTGTGCTTTATAAAAAAATATGTCTTCTGAAATTGGTGAATTTTAAGACCTTTTTTTCCTAAATTTATAAAACGATCTCAGGTGGGTCAACTTACCCCAAACCCGGGGTAAGTAGACTATGACTATGGGGTTAGTTGACTATATCCTTTTTCCACCTTTTTGATATCTAAACTATAAGAAAATAGCACTTTAATTAATTTTATTTGAAACAAAAATTAATGTTCAAAAGACAGCACGACAATAGGGATAGAAGGATGCTCCAACTTCTTCTGCTTAAATTTTTGCCGTTTTGGGCATATCTTTGCATCGTTTTGAAGGGAACCGAAACTCATGAGCAACAGAACGTATGGTTTTTCCGTTTTCAAGAATAATTTGTGGACATAAGCTCCAAAACTTGTTGTGTTTCATACTGGAAATTACCAAAAACAAGTGAGTCAATTTACCCCCAACAAAAAAAGTCAACTTACCCAGAGCGGTCTCTCAGCACTTAATGATTATTTTTCGGTACTCAGAAATCAAATAAATATATAACTGCTGGGTGTTGTTAATACAAACACTTACTTGTTCTTATTCTTAAAAAAAACTGACGATAAAAGCAAACACCTTTACGAAAGA
Organism: Sphaerophoria taeniata; assembly: GCA_943590905.1. Taxonomy (NCBI): domain Eukaryota; kingdom Metazoa; phylum Arthropoda; class Insecta; order Diptera; family Syrphidae; genus Sphaerophoria; species Sphaerophoria taeniata. The sequence continues at coordinate 94,871,409 of OX016540.1, forward strand.
AAAAAAAATGAAAGAAAGCAATAAAATTACTCACGAAAGCAAAAAAGTGTTTTTTCGCGATAACTCTTGAACGGCTCTAGACTTTATCAAAAGACAACATGTAACTAACCGGGCTGCTGTGCTCAATGTAGAAACAAGGACAAACTTGAAAGAAATTGTTTTGTTTTGAAGTTATTTGCAGTTAGTCTACTTACCCCTGAGGCCAACTATCCCCAGTTACCCCTATGGCCCGTCATCATAAAAGCCCCATAAATACCGTTGAATGAACGGTGCACATAACAGAACTCCCATTGTGCAGTAATTGTGTTGGTAGGTCGTGGGTGCGTTGTATTGGCGTGGCAGCAACTGTGTGTTTTATTTTTTGTATTTTATGTGTTTATGTTGACATTTTATCAATTTCGCTTTCACATGGGAATTTTTTTTTCTTGTGTTTTGTTGTGACAGTAGATGCTCTTGTCATTTTTATTTTGCAGTCCCGTTGGCATCATAATTTTTGTCTTGTTTTTTATTTTTATTTTCAGTTAATCAAGAATGATGTGGATGAGAAAGTGAACGATAAAGGCAAAATGATGTATTCCATTTTTTGTATTCATTGCGAGTAGTAAAGAATGTTTTCGTTTGTTTTGTTTTATAAATTATGTCCTTTTGGTCACTTGGTGGAATATGTTGTAATTTTTGTATTTATATTTGAGACATTTTGTGTGACGCCATTGATTAAAATTAAACTTGGTAGTAAAATGTAGTAAGCTGTTTTACGTGTAAGGCTTTCATGATATTTATACAAACATTGGTACACTTCACGCTCTACTACCCTGACCAACCAGCCATGAACAATAAAAAATGGGAAAAATACAACTCGGTACACCTGGACTATAGAGACAACAAACAGCTGTACCGCCTAGACTATAGATTACCTCGACATAAGCAGGTAACTTTAACGAAGGCAACAACATTACAACAATTTTTTTTAGCATTTAAGTTTTTTTGTCTTTTTATAATTCACTTGTTTCCACAGAAAAGTTGCCAAGTAGAAGTGAAATAAAGTAGGAAATTCGAGCAACATATTCCTACAATAGTAGTAGTTTTCCCACCGTAACAAGTGGATAAGCAACGAGTTAAGTGCTTAAGGCAATTTTAATCTTGGCAATCTTAATTTTGACCGAATATTACTTTCTTGCTTTTTTTCCCTCCTTCCGAGATTCCCCCTCACCTTGAGGATGGGCTATAGGCTATTCTACCTCCTTCCGAGAATCCGCCTAACAAAGTGTAGATATATTTATAAAAACGTCTTATCCATTGAATAATGGATTTTGCTACCGGAATGGTAAAGTGACGTTTACAGAGAAGCATTTTTTGACATTTTTTTTATTCCTTTCCTACACTAAACCACCCTTTACCCTTAACGTTGGAATAAGTAAGTAAGCGTCAGTTAAGAGAAATTTTATTTTATTAATAGCAATCGTCAGATAAACAAGCAAATAGTGTTTATTTGAAGGGTAACGAACGCTCTTATTTATTCGACCGATGACTCAGATAACTTTATTTGCCAGCTAAATAACAAGCTGTAGATGTAGTAGATTTTTTCGATGATTGAAAAACTGGCTCTAAGTCAACAGAATCCTCGCTATTCTGTGTTTATTAACTTTGCTGTGAAAGCTTTGGTCTTATAGATTATATTAAAACGCGTTGACTAAATTCAACATCTTCTTCCGAGGTTCCGTTTACATTTACTTAGAAATGTTTTTCACTGAAACTGTGTTAAGGGAATCAGTTTTCCTTTATTAACGTCTAAAGATTCAATTGAATGCAACATTTCTATTTACCAGCATTTTTCTCATTTTGTTTGCATTTTGAATGTGTGTTTGCATCAAAATCAAATTTTCTTAACGAATGCACAAGGATGAAAAAAGGACTAATTGGCATAACTTGGTGCGTACGTTGTCGGCCTTTCTTTGTTCTTCAAGTTGAGGAACGTACAAGAACTAACTCCTGTTTCAAACAACATTTCTCTTTCCTCGTGTCATGAACACCTTTTCAGACGACAAAAAGGACTCAACTGTGCTAAAAAAAATTAATATACATTCCTTCAAACACACCTGATTTAGAATATTGCCAATTTTTTTTTTTTTTGCCTCCAAGCGAAGCAGATTAAATTCATTAAAAAGAAAAAAAAATTAAATCTCATCAGGAGACCGGAGTGTATGAGGAATGAAACGGAAGTATGTTGTCCCAGATTTCATCCAATCTTTTTTTCTGGAGCATATCATTATACGTCTAATTAAAGCGCTTGGTGTTTTTCATACTTCTAGCGTCGCACACTGGGAAAATTAGTATGGGAGTGCGGAAAAAATTCTATAAAAACTGAACTACTTGATGGATTTGAATGAAATTTTCAGGAATGATAACTTGACACAAAAGAAATCGATGGAATAAATAACCGCCCACTACCACGCCCCTTACAATTAAAAAAAATATTTTTATACCAGAATGATAAAGAATTGTTATGAATTCCTTTAAAAATGTCAAAAATGCTATTATAGAAATATTATTCATAGCAGATACACTTTTGTCAATAAAATAATTCATTATTTATTGATTAGTTAAATAAAAAAAGTTAAAAAGTACTTTGCAATGAACCTTTTATGAAATTGAGAATAAAAACGTTTGTACACTGGGTCCACAACACATTCAATTTGGATATCATTTAATAGATAATTTAAATCTACCAAGAAAAGTATAAATTTTATTTTATCTGTGTCACATTCAATTAGCTTATTGCTTAAATCTTTGTATGAATATGAAATTGTAAACCTTTTCATAATGGATTAATAATTTTTAATCAAGAAAATCTTAAGATCACTTTTCCACAAATCATTGACTTCAAAAGATGTCAATAAACGTGTATGCAAAAGATAATGGACCATTTTCTCTTTGTGTCAAATTATCATGAAATTAATTAGTTAATTTAATTAATTTAATTAAATTTTTAATTTTTAATTTAATTAATTTTTTTAATTTTTGTAGTAGATTAAAAAAAATGAAACAAAGTGAACATAATAATAAAATAATAATAATAATAATTTTTCATTTAACAATTTTTTTTGACAAATCTTTTATTTTTTACTTATATCGTATTGCATACAAATGCATTAGCATAGATAAGAGAGGTTTTGGTTAAATTTAAGGAAAAATATATGATCGTCAGCCAAACATGTTCCATAGCTCTTAAACGATAAGTTTTAATAAGAAAGTGGCTTCACAAATTTTATAGGAAATTAAATTTTCTACAACTTTGTCCAAGGTGATTTTTCTCTATCATCAAAATCGAGCAAGCTACGAGCAGCTACTTAAATTCATAAAAAACAAAATGGCGGGCCATCCGGTTAAATTTTTATTGAAATTTTTTAAAAATTTTGTTTGACTATTAATGTACTTCCATATTTTCGGTCAAAAAAGCAAATATATTTTACTAAAATAGATTTTGTAACGCAAAAGAATTTTTTTTTTCAAATTATAACAATTTTTAGTTTATTTTGTGACTAATTGCAGTTTTCCATCTGCAATTAAATACAGAGTGGCACCTGGTGGCACCTAAATTTGGTACCTATCGAAAGATAAACTTGAAAGTATTATGATGACACTAGTCTCTGACTGTAGGCAAATGTAGCTAAAATTGTATGTCGAAAAGTATATAAATAATTACAAATGTTTGAGTGCTCTTTTTTAAAATAATCATACAAAGGCAACCAAATTTTCAAAATCAATTTTTTCTTCGGTTTAATATTGAGACAATATAGTTTGCTAAGGAAAAAAATTAAGAAAAACATTGGGGCGAAACCAAAAAAAAAACTTTTGTCTAAGTGCTTTTTTACCATGTTATCAATACCACTCACAAGTTATGTCTTTAAAAAGCTATAAAAACGAAACCAATGGTCCGATTTCAATAATTCTTTCTGATTTAGGTGCAGATTTTATTCTGGAATCTGAAAATATCCCACAAATCTTGTTTTCAAAATTTTGTTTTTAAGATTTTTTTCCGTAAAATCTGAGTACGGGAGCATACAGGATAAAACTGTGACTTATGATTGTGTCAAAGCCTGGTAGCTTCCTGCCACTTTTTTCTGTGTTTTCTTCTTTTTTTTTTTTGTTGGCTAGGAGGACCTGTGGAACTATGACGCTGAAGTAAAAAGTAACGGCCTTGTGGTGTCAGTCAGAAAAAAAAAAATAAAAACCTTTCCTACGGTTTTTTTGTAACGTTTAAAAATTCATTCCAACATCTGAGGTGCGTTTTTGCGCTGACTATAATCAACTGTAATCAACAATGGTTGACTATTTCTCGTTTTTGCACGCCAATAGTTACGATTCGTAATCACAATTGTCGTTTTTGCGGTCTGTGTTGATGTGTCAAATCGTAACTATCTCTAACTATTTCCAATCCATCTCAGGAGGTGAGTTGAAAGTGGTTGGTGTGTCAGTGTTTTTTTTTTTTGTATAATGGCGTTTGTCAATCTGGAATCTAAAAAAAAACATTCTGTTTGCGCATTTTTTACAACCGCGTAGTCGTCCGTACTGCCGCAAATTTAATTGCAATCAAAGTATTTCTGTTCGTCTTCAATTATTTCATTACAAAATAAAGAAAAAAGGTTCCCCTTACAAATCTTAAATTATCGGAAAAAAATAACTTTATTTCGCCGGAGATTTTGCAAAAGGAACTTCATTAGAAAAACGAAAACAAATCATGAGGAAATTTCTCTCGTGCACTTTTTTTTTGGTTTCAAAATGTGTAGTGTAGTGTGTACTCGTAAAAACATTCTGGTTTTAAAATCCGAAGGGAATCCTCTTGTTTTCAAAATCAGAATAAATTCATAAATTCATAATTTCATAATTTTCATAAATTCATGCTCTCCATTGCATGGGCTATGTCCATCGCGTCATCAATGGTCATCAATCCGGAAAACATTCTAATCGACCGCCATCAAACTGGAAGATTTTTGAAATCCCGCTGCCGTGAATCGTGACGGGCATGTGTACAGTTCCTCGCCGGTTGGAACTCCTGATTACATTGCTCCAGAACTGCTCGAGACAATTTCCTATTGCAGGTTGACCAAATCCCAGCAGAGCGTAAGTTCTTTCAAACCTCGAGTTTTAAACAAAACATTGATGCTTAAAACTACTTACAGGTCAGCTGTGACTTCTGGTCCATGGGTATTATAGGCTATGAACTTATCTGCGAAGTCACACCATTTCACGAGGGCAATGCCACAATGTCCACGAGACATATTTGAAAATCCTCAGTCACTGCGAGGAGAGTCACGCCAAGGAAATGATCGCCTTTCCAAGTGACTTAAAAGTCAGCACCAATTTCAAGAATCTCAATCTCTCCCTGGTCACAATCCCTTTCAATCGAATTGACTACACTGCGATCCGCAAACATCCCTATTTCGGGAGGACATGGCTGAGAAGTTCAGTGAACGACCGAAGAGCGTCGGCGATATACCTACCTACCTAACGTTCATTGTATTCTTTAGGTCGTCGAACAAATTTCACATGCTCATCGTTTGGAGATCAAGAAACTCTTTCGTGAACTCAACGAAGAGCGGGAAAAGTCCTCAAACGTCATCGATGCAGCTTCAGCGAAGACAATTAAGAACGACTCAAGTATGCATGCACCATCACCGACAACCAGCTGACCGAAGTCGAGGCAATACTGGAAGCCGAAGAAGGGCGAAGGAGAAGGACGAAGCCATCAGCTGAGGAAGACAATCAGCAATAAACATGCGAACAAATTCGGCCTTATTTTTATTATTGCTTTTATGCATGTATATAATTCTGTCGGCAGTAAATTTTTCATTAGTATCAGAAAATAAAGATTTTCTCCGTTTATTTATATAAAAGCACGAAAGAGATATTGAATTGATTATTGATAGTTTTTCAGCGAATCTGAAAGCAGCAATTAGGAGAATATCAGGAGCTGGCTTACTTGGAACAGCTTGAGGATTTCATCATGGAGGGTGGACTTCAGTTCGAATATTGCATTTGCCTTTCTTGCTGTGGGTTGTTCAAAGATAAATAAATATTTTCTTATTTTAATTTTCTTCAAAAACTTACCATATCAAGATCGTTCTTGAATTTTTGCAATAAATTTAGAGCAACAAAAATTGTTGTCTCTTTATCCATTTCAATAATATTATGATCAAAAGAAAAGAAAAATGTAACCTCAAAAGATTTGTTTTTGTTTTTCTTGTTTGACAGCTCAACCAAACCTAACTAAAAAGCGTTTTTGGATTATTTCAACTATTTCTAACTATTTCAATTATGACACATCAACCATTTTTTTTTTTGACACAAAAACTATAGTCAACTATCGTCAGCGCTAAGCAGAACGTCGTTGGTTCGAGTCCTACTCAGGCCAAGTTTTTATTTCACCTTTCACGGGCACTGCCTCTTGCGAAGACCTGACAAATCTTCCAAGAGTATCTATCTGTCATGAAAAAGTGCTTCTCAACTCTGCCGTTCGGAATCGGCGTTAAATTGTAGGTCCCCTCAATTCTTCACACGCACTCAGAGAATTGTTGATGAGAGTAAGTCACTTAGGCCTTGGCTCTTCAAGAGCTGTCGCGCCACTCTATTTTTCTATCGTCAGCGCAAAAACGCACCTCTGGCTCGACATCATTGCAGTGTAGTAAAAGTTTAGGTTGCAGAGAAACCTTTTTTTTTCTGTATAAACATTCCAAACCGAATGCAACGCAGAACGCAAATTAAACAAAAAAATACAATCAAACTAAAGGAATGTGAGGATGTCCTGTTGACAAACATAATATATCATATTCCAGTGATGACGAATAAAGAAACGAAATGAAAAGATGGCTCAAAGTTTTCTGTTGCTTACACATAAAGCTAAGCCATTTCATCACAAGAAAAAAAAATGTTATAAATAAAATGTAGAAAAAATAAACTTCGACCTTGTGTGTTTGCTCAGTTAATGGATTCGGCCTAAAACCGCCTGGCTGGAAATACATTTTCTGTCTATCCTTCTTCGGCTCTACATTTTTTTCTTTTTTATTGAGGTACGTTTTATTTTATTTTTTTTATACGACTCGTTAATAGCTTGGATATCTTTAATGATTATCGTCAAGAACCAGCAAATGTGCCCAGACCATAGGAACGACGAAGAATATTTATTTGTCATCTTTAAATTGCAGAAAAGTTTGGTAGTGTTAGAGTTCGAAGAACTCATGGAGGTATTGAAGAAAAACATGTGGAAAAAAAAGATACATAAAAACAGAAGTCGGACAAAGCTCTACAGAAATCCTATGCTAAACGAATGTTGGCAGCTTTCATTATAAGACCCATTGGGTACACTCAAAAATAAATTGCATACTTTCTAAAAAGAATAATAAAGCAAAAGAGCAAGAACATGCTACATGTTACGAGAATCATAATCAACTCACACACATTCGAAAGGAATTTCATTTGAAAGTTTTAATTAGATCAGTTTTAACAGAAATCATCTTAATCACAAAAGAATTCCTTCGGCTTTATAGATTTTAGGGAATCATCATAAACATTCCTGCAGACGCATTTTGACTACAATGAATCAAATACAAGGAAACTACTATATCAGTAAAAGAAAGAACAAAAACAAGTTTCTTATAAGAATATAAGCCCACCCAACAATATTAGGTTTGTGGGTCTGTTTTACCTTTCTCTGCTTTCTCATCTTCTAGTATAGAAGTATAGAAATACTTCGAACAAAATCTTTTCATTTTAAGGATTTCATCCTCCGAATTATATGATACATGTACTACTCCAAAATCTTTTCAAATTAAGAGAGAAAAATGTCGAAAAACAAAAACTATCACAAAACCTGCCTGTTCCAATTGACAAAACAAAAGAAGGGGAAGATCTGAAACTCATCCGTTCTTTCAACTGTAAGCCAAGGATGCAAACATTTTCAAAGCAGTTTAACATCCTTTCGATATTCTTTCTGCTTCTTCGTGGCATCTAAGATGAGTTAATGTGCCTCTTTCTTGCCTCGAATGTAAATGTATTTTGTGCTAGAAGACTCCTGGCGCCATGTAAGCCAACTGACTCTTTCCTAAAATGTATTTTTATATTATTTTTCGGCTTTTGTCGGCGGCGCCTTTTTGGAATATTCTACGATTTATACGGAGAGTTCTATGAAATGTAGAAAATTATTATTAAATCCTTTGGACCGTTGGTTTGCATGACGACGAATACGACCGACATTCCAAGTCTCCATTCCATTTACATTAAATTCCCATGCCTCATCCTGCCAAAAAGTCATGGTTCCGTTTCTTGTTACAAGTCTTGACTCTTTTGAGTTCAGAGTCTGATGAGTGTGTATGTGTATTTGTGTCTAGCGATGTGTGGAAAAGTAAATCCGTGTCCTTTTTCTTTTGCTATTTCTTCATTTCTCTAGTTTTTCTGGGAATTGTTTTTCATTTGACGTTCCTAGGCGGGGGCGGGAAGCGAAAGTTATAAACGTTTCGTTCTTCTGTATGATTTTGTTAAATAAAAACACGATGTGTGTGCGTTTTTCTTTCCAGTTTTGTGTGTGCAGCACGCCTTTGATCGTCCTTTACTACTTTATAACTTTGTTCGTTGGAGTTTAAAATCTACTCACTCACCAGTCAGCCCCAGCAGAAGTCCACCAGCACCATTTTTTCCTTGTACTTCCGGTAAAGTGAATTAGTTCAAAGAACGGATTAATAGGTACAAAGAGAGGGGAAGAGGGAGGATGGAGGAACACTAAGCTAAGGCTGCCAACCGTCCTGCATTCTCCGGGACAGTCCCGTAATGACAGTTGTAATCCCGCATTTCAATAAATAATAAAATAGTCCCGTAAATTATCTAACGTGTCCCGTATGTCCCGCATTCCTCGTATCCAGTCACATTTCTCCTATAAATATAAAAGTGTTGAACTCTACATCGAAATTACGAACGTCTGCAAGCTCAAATTGACGAACATATACTCTATGCGTGTGTAATACAAACATTTAGCTCAAATAACGAACGGTGAGAGTGTTTGCGTGTAATAAAGGGTTTTCCAATAAGAGGTGTTATTTTGTTATTCAAAGAAAAATTGTATTTTTTGAAACAAATGATCGGATGTTTATTTCATTATAAAGAGGAAGATATGCCGTTAATGGAACACAACATCAGCCAAATGGCCGCCACGACCAAGCTTACAGGACCATATCCTTTTCATGAAATTTTTCATAACCAAATCGCAAAGTGGCTGCCCTATGTCCTCGATAGCCTCACGAATTCCATCTTCGAGGTCTTGAATTGACGCTGGGCTGTTGGCGTAGACCTAATCTTTCACGTGGCCCCAAAGGAAGAAGTCGCAAGGTGTTAAATCACAAGATCTCGGTGGCCAATTGTGATCACCTCTTCGAGAGATAACACGGTCCGGAAACTTTTCCCGTAAAAGATCGATGGTTTCATTGCTTGTTGCAAATTTTCACCATTTTTATAGTGAATTTTAATAATTTCAATGCGTTGTTGAAGCGTTTATCGTTCCATTTTTATTAATGGCGTAGTTTCTACTTATCAAATGTCAAAAAGTGACAGCTTCAAAAGTGACAGCTACCGAAATAGCGTGCTATTCAAAATAACACCTCTTATTGGAAAGCCCTTTACAAGCAAAAAAAAAAGATCAAATGAAAGAACGGTGAGAGTTCATGTGCGTTTTCCACAAATTCACCAAAGGAGATTGGGGGAGGAGAGAGGAGTGGACAGGGGTCGGTGTCCCGCATTAACTTGTTATAAAGTTGGCCGCCTTACACTAAGCTCTATACGCACGCTTTGCGCAAGGATGATATTAAAAATAAATACTTAAATAGCGGAGCATATATGTATTCCCAAAAGGCACAGTTATGTAATGACACAGAAGTGCATTCTAACGCTTGCCTTTGGATTTATTATTTTTCATTTTTGTATTAACTTTTTTTTGGAAGGGGAAGGGGTGGTATTATCTTCGCTAGCTCTTAAAGTCCTGTTTGATGTTGGGAATAAAACGAGAAGATTATTTATTTATCTGTTGAAAAGGTGTATCTAGTTGGGGTTAAATTTAGGGTGCATCTTGTTTGGAAATTGTATGGATAAAGTATTACTTCCAACAATTTGGTTATGTTTATTTGGAAAGCATTGTTGAAATTCTGTTGAAATGTGTATTTGGTTAAAAACTTGGGACTAGCATTAGCATCGAACAAGAAGGGTTGTAAATTAAGTTAAAAGCATTAAGAGGGTGTTCGTTTTTGGTGGAACTTGAGCTTTTAATGTAACAGAAATGGTGGCATCACTTCTCTGGAAACAGAGTTTTGGTCAAGAGTCGTTACAGAGCACAGGCCATAAACCATCTGTTAGCCACAAATTTTCCGTATTACGTCATCAATGTTCTTGGCGAAGTTAATTGGTCCTGCGGAATTGCGCCTTTATGTTGTTGGACTTCGAAATCCAGAATCAACAATATTAAATTGGACTTGCTAAAAGCACTTTTCACTTCTTATACCTCTTATCCGCTTATTGATTTCAAAGTGTTGCAACTCTCATTAAAATTCCATGTAAAAATTAGAAATACAATGTTCAAAACTTCATGCCCCACACAAAAACTGTAAAAACTACAAAAACAAATTAATTATTCAACAACAATATCAGCACACCATTCGAGAACCTAGACAACAACTCACTTAAATTAGGTGCTACCACCCGTTTCTTCATATCAGCCAAAAAACACAAAATATATTAAATTTTGCAAATCTCTGACATAGGTAAGGAATGCCAGCAAGGATATTGCAAAAAACCTAAATCCTTTATCCGCAGCCACTCTGCCTGCCAACCAGGAAGCAATGCCGTGGGCAAAATATTAACAGAAAAAAAATGAAAACAACCAGCAAAATCACAATAGATACATAAGTAAACAAAAAATGCAAAAAAATAAAACTCGTATGTTTTGTGATAAAAAAGCGAAACTTTTTTTTTTTGCTTGCTTGTATGTTATCCTTATTTGAACGTACAATTTATGCAATGGAGGAAGCACTTTCCCGTGGGAATATTTGTACGAGATTCAATACAAATGTGCAACTATAACATAAAAAACACATACAGTCTCTTCCCTTGGCCTCATGGGCCATGGTGCATCCTAGAGGACCCATAGACCGAGAAGGTACGTTCCTTTATTTTCGAATGGAAAACGAAAAAAAATACAGAAAAATAAATAAAACTCATCCTGCAAACGTTTGGTTTTGGTTTCGGCATTGTTTGCATAATAAACGTTATTGCAGTTGGGATGGCGCACGGATGCTCCTGATGCAAAAAAAGTGGGATTCCTGTGGAACAAAAGAATGAATATCTCTTGGCTTCGCCATACCCTTGCAACTGCCCGGGCATACCAAAAATTCAACAACGAACGTTGTCGACGCCAATTGACTGCCGACAACGTAAGCGAAATAAAATATCGAACAAAATTAGTTGAGGTTAACGTTTCGCTTCGAAGGGATGATTGAATAGGCTGACTACTGCGACTGTCATGTATTTTGTCGATAAACATGCCAAGCAATATTTTTAGCCAAACAAACAGCCTAAATTTGCCAACAAAGTAGTTATATCGAACATAGTGAGATATTTGTTTCCATTTGCTCCATGACGACGAGGACGACGCACGCGACGACGGACGACGCGAGGCGACCGACCGACACACGGTACGAAAAATTTTCTGCAAACCATGTGAAACATGCTTTGGTTGCAAGTTTGTGTCGTGGTTCAGGTGGCGCTGTCTAAATTTGAACGATCCAAATTGAGAAAATAACAGTTTTAGGCTAATTGAAATTAGAAACCCCATCGGCTGTGTCTCATCGACTGGTCGACTGATGACGATGACACAATGTGGACCAACAAGGACGTTTAGATTTTGTGGATGTAGGGAGGGGACACATTTCAGAATAAATGTAATTGAATTCAGGAAAAAAAGGGTTGCGCTTTAGAATTCATAAACAAAAATGATAAACGAAAATGTATGTATTCGTAACGAAAAAGAGACAAAATGAAATTCCAGATAAATGGGTACCTTGACTTGGCTCGTAAAGTAATTAAGTATAGAAATTGTGTTCGGAGAGCAAGGACGTTGTTTTCTTGTGATATTATTTTTTTTTTGTCTTGACTTTCTTGTCACGCACTGCAGTTTATTACAGGTCCTTGCAATATTCTCTACTAAAGACGATGACAATCATTCGGTTACAAATGGGTGCGTTTGAGAAAAATTGATATCGAAATTTTTCTTATTGTTACCTACCAGAGAGTGAGGAGTTTTATGTAAAACCAAGGGTACATGAGGTTTTTAACATTTAAGAAGAGTTTTTATTTTGTGAATTTTTTTCCATCCGAAAACGGTTGAGGAATCATTCAACAAATATTTTTGTTTATATTTGTTTTTTGTTTTGTATTTTAAACTAGCCGACCAACGGGACGTTGTACCAGCTCTAAGGAAATTGTTAGTGGTAACTTAAAGCTTGGGTGTGCAGTTTTCCCGTCCCTTAACAGAGTAATCATATGAATTGTTTCTAATAATTCCCCCCACATCGAAACCTCACTACCCCGATGCCCCTCACCATCGCTAACAACCACCCCCTAGCCCTGTCCTGATATACAACAGTATCGGAGGACTTTTAATGTTGTTTTTTCGCCGTGTATTCTTTTCTGAATAGTGAAGTTCCTGGTTTTGATGTTTTTGGCTTTTAACATAGTACTGAGCCACTGAATATTTTTGACGTTCAGTGCAATTTTGGGAAAAGTATTTCTACCAATTCGGCTATGCTTTCTGTGATCCAACAGAAGTTTGCTGGCAATGTGAAACATGGTCAAGATCCATCAATTTTCATTCGCCCGTTTAAAATACCCTTTCACTTTTTTGCAAAATTTGATGTACATCCACGTTGGGTTTCAATGTCAAACTCCATAAAACTCCTAATTTGAGACATAATAATATTCGGATGATCAGATTAGAATTCCCGAAGATTATCATTTATAAAAGCACCGTTTTATGGGTCAGCTAGTAGTAAAATATAGTCTAAGTTACTCAGGGTGAATTTAGCTTTCTAATATTGAAAAAATCTTTGAAAGCGGATCAATTCAAATCTTTCCTCTTTATAATATTAGTATAATGTCTGAATTTAGGTACATTGAACGCCTTTCCTTCGAACTTTTGGCCAGCAACTTGATGTTTTCCTTTTAATTTTCACCACTTCAACAAACGAAAAAGAAATGTATACAGAATTTTCGTTCGTCAATTGAAAAAGGATGATGTGCAGGAGCTGTGGTTTCAACATGACGGTTCGGGACAACGTGTCACCTTGCTCGTGCCACATATATTAACGGAAACGTTTGGAAACTGTTTAGTTCCACGCTACGAATCTGCTTGACTATTTTAAGTGGGGATATGGGAAGTCGCTAGTCCACGTCAATGAGCTCGAAGCGATTGACCACTTGGAGGACAATATTTACCGCGTTATTGCAGATATATGGTAACGAAGGTTGGAAAAAGTAAACGGAAATTGGATTTCTAAATCCAGGGAAGCCGTGATGGTTATATGCCAGAAATCAAATTTAAATTACCTATAATGCCAGAAAAAAGTTATGTCATCCTTGTTTTATTATATTGCAAAGATAAAACTTATATATACATATAAAGGTACCTCTAAAACAAACACCCTCTATTTGCTAAAAGTTCCCTGCAGCTAAAAGTTTATTAATTTTGTTGCTGGTTCATCTGGTTTTATTTAACCCTTATACCTACCATTTTGAAATGTTAATTAATTTTTCATTTATTCGCCAACTTCACTGATTTTCCATTCAAACAACCGTGCAAAATGTCTAAAAATTGAAACTCTTAAATTTTAAATGAATTTCAAAAACTGTAATTGAATTTCCTCTTCACAAAAAAACGCAACTGTTCATATTTGCAAAACCATCAAGTCAGTTATTGTTTATATTTACCTTTGCCTATTAACTTTTTTTTAATGATTTCCCAGTTTCGTTGATCGTTAAATTTACCTCTAGACTTCAAATTAATAGTTATTAAATTGATTTACAACACACAATCGATTTGAATAGTCATCAGCGTTGCAAAAAAATTTCAAATTCACCAGATTTGTTTTTGTTTTTTTTTAAATTAAAACTAGAACAAAAAGTAGAAAACCAAACAAAATCGATTTCAAAATCTGCCAATTCAATGTACAATATACTAATATTGTATTCACGAGGTCTGTGGATGCAAGTTGCATCAACCCTCAATTCGACATTCGAACCCCATTCGATATAAGGGGTTACCAATGTTGTAAACACATCAATGGCAACGAGTTCCACACGTGCTCCATTGGTATGCAAAACTATGAATTTTAAGAATCACAATTGCATCGAGAGCACCAGAACCATCGTGCATCGACATTGCCAAAGCTTGAGTACAAATTGAATTTGCAAAGCAGAATGTGGAATCGATTTTGAACTTTCAAAGAGAACTCATCATCATTTTCGGTAGCGCCTACTGGCTGGTATTTGCGTACTAGCCAAACAAAGCAAAAATATTGCAATGTTACTGTTACCGTTATTCACTAGAAACAATATTGTCGCCATATCGCCGCAGCAGCACCGGATCTTTTTCAATGGTTTCTCCGAAAAGTGAGGTTAGATTTGGAATGATTTGACAAATACAAACAGCTCGATGCTGACTCTCGTATGTTGTGTACTTTCTAAGGTCTATTTATGTTATTGGTATTTTTTTGTTAGAAAAACAAAATTTAAAATTTATTTTCCATTGCAAGGTTGTTTTTTAAATAAATCACAATTCGATTCTCAATTTTATTTCGAAAAACAGTGCACCACCCTATTATGTATGAGTTGACATTGCACGAGCGGAGACGCATGTAAAAGTGTGGCATAAATGAAACGACATGATGACGAGACTTACATATATATGTATGAACCGTATTGTATAGCGAGAAAGGTCGCATAATTAACTCCCATTTGTTGTGTTCTATTTTCTGTGTCTTATGTCTTATGGTGAATGGAACGTGAATAACGGTCGTTCGTGGTTACAATATGGCGGGTTCATTCAATTATTGACATTTCAAGTTATATTGTGCTTTAATTAAATTTCCTTCAGGCATCATGGGTGTCAAAGTACACATGTGCGTAGATTCGTTAAGTATCAGTTAGTTCTTCAGTCATTTTGTCGCACTCTAAATCTGAAATCTAAGTAAGATGTTGACTTCATCAGAAATGTATGACTGGTGCACAATTTGCTTTGTCGTTACACGTTACTTGGTGCTATTCATTGTTCTTGGTACTCGTTGTTTAAGGAGTTCAGTTCGAAATTGCAACTTAGATAAAGAGTTGTGCAATTTAAAACCTTGCCTGTCAAATTTCAATTCAAGCTGTTAGGTTTGGTGTTGAATTGTTGAAGCTTGACAGTTAATCTAGGTAATAGAAACTAGTGACACTATTTATACCCCGTTCCCCATCTCATGTTCCCCATGTATGATGATTAAATGGATAGATGAGTTCTTGTAATTGAGATGAATGAACTATAATAGCTCATTTAACGGAGTGCAAAGTAAAAGTTGAAAGCTTTGAACAGACAAAAATTCATCGAATGTTGATGATGGTGAACTTTTAACACCTTACCTTACTAATGTAAAAGTGCAAAATTCGAAAAAAATATTCTTCTCCAATTACCCCAACTCTAACTATTCC
This sequence comes from Sphaerophoria taeniata, assembly GCA_943590905.1. Classification (NCBI taxonomy): domain Eukaryota; kingdom Metazoa; phylum Arthropoda; class Insecta; order Diptera; family Syrphidae; genus Sphaerophoria; species Sphaerophoria taeniata. Next base: position 94,887,180 of record OX016540.1, read on the forward strand.
TGATTCTCTTGAAATTCATCTCAATTTCCGATCCCCATTTCTAGTAAATCACATTTTTTCATTTGACTCTGACCAACCTATCTGCCAATATATTCCCAACCAAACATCCATCAACATTGTTTCAACAACAATGTCACTACATTAACATCAATTCGACCGAAATTCGATCTCAGAGCTCCCAATTTCCAATCAATTTTTTTAAAGTCTTTTCAAGAGCGTGTTAACCAATACCCTGAATGAAAATGTGTGCAAGTTTCGAAATAAAAAAATTCGATCAAGCCGAAGGACTAAAATCAAATTCCCACCATCCAATTACTTCTACCATCTCCATCAGCTCCAATAACACCATAACCATCAACATGGCCAAACAAGCTCAAGGTACAATCGAGTTTGGTATATGTAAAACCATATACGAAAAAATCCTGTGGCTGACCATTTGCGAGTTGATTGGAATTCGAGTACCAAACCAACCAGATCTCATCATAAGTATCATCGTGTCTGATGCGGTTGTCTATTTTCACACCTCTGTCTTACAGCTTTAAGCCAAACCCAGAATTCCAATTTATCATTCATGTCGCACCAATAAACCAAATTGACTCGATTGCATATCAATTGTCCCACTGGACGGTATAAATAATTGATATTTATCATTCTGCCATTCCACTGAACCATATCCTTCCATCATTCTTCTTCCGTTAACCTAACATACATACATCGAGTGCATGGGAAAAGCTTGTGTTTTATATGGACATGTGTGTATGCCCCAGTCACACATTGTATTTCCTTAATTGCATCAGTTCTTTTGCTTGTTCCATGCTCCCAGCTCGCCCAGATCGAATTTTCCGTGACGGAAGTCGACCAAGCCCTTTTATGTGTGCTCCACTCACCTTACGACGCGACGACACGTCCAAGTAAGTGCATCGATTTATTTGTACAGCCATCCTTTTGCCATTAATCAAATTTTGACGCGCTATTCCTGAAACGTATACCATCTTTGTTGTAGTCCAGGCTATGGTGGTACATTATAATATAAGCAATGGCAACAAAAAAAACCTTGGTATCCTTACTTTGCTATAAACTAGGATAATACTGCAACAAGCTCGAGGTTTCGTTTTACAGTCTGTCGGTCGCCAATGGACGTATGCTCTCTGTCCTCCAACTTAGGAATTGAGTTCATAGACACTCTAGAATCCAGAACCAATTAACGAAAAGGGTTCATGCATCAGTAAATCTAAATACGTTTCAGCATTTTGAACTACCGCTAGCGTTGCCGCACTCGCCAATTCGCTGCATTAATGAACAGATTTCAATTTTCGGGTCATTGATGTGCGCTGCTGTGAAGAACCTCTGCGAACCATGGACTTCGCAAATTGAATGCTTGAAAATACGATTTTTTTTATTTTCTTTTAATTGAACCTATCAATGCGAAAGCGATGCAGTGAATGAGGATGAAGTCATTAAATTTAAAGTTACCACTGATGAACTCACTAGAACTCCAGATTTTGATTCAGTCCACATCACCGAATCCGACGACGACGGGGAGTGATGCTAGAAATCAACGATCCACTTGGGAGCAATGAAAAGTGAACAAAAAAGCAATTTATAAACAAAAAACTCAACCGCTAAAGGACCTAGTTTACAATATTCCATGACTACGGTTGTGTCGTTTTAATTAGATGACTCCGAATGGACTCGTGAAGACTCAGAGAAATAGATCTTATGGTCTAGTTGACCAAACCATTGCAAAAAAAAGAGGCAGAATTTCAAACAAAGCATGAACAGAGACAGACATACTGGCAGGTAGATTTGTTCGAAACCAAACCATTAGGATGCCACATTTACTGACGTATGCAATCCCAAACCCAATCACAATCCCTTGTCCAATGCTCAATTCTTATTTAATTTATGAAAGTGAGATTTCTACCTTTGATTTCGAACAAAACCCTAAAATCGAGGTTAAGTGGATGTTGACGACGACCGACTGACGACTCTGACGGCGAAGGACGAAACAAGGATCTTCCTTAACTTTCTAAACTACTCCTAATACTGTTTCTGATATTATAGTCTGTTACACACTGTCCTATGACGTTTGGTCCCTTAATGAGACCATGGATCTGATGCTAGGCTTTGGGCTGTGGCCTGGCTCACTTCTTTGTGATGGTTTAGTCGGTTATGCTTTTTTGGGCTTCGGTTATAGGATTTTTGTATGTGTATATGTGTGGATATATGGTTTGATGGCAAGAGCTTTTGGAGTTTCAGGGAAATTTCTGTAACCTCCGAACACGGATTTATGGAAGGACTTTGCTCCAAATGAACGAGGAGCAACGAGGAAAAAACACGCACATAGTAGATAGTACTTGTCTAAATTCGAAGAGATTTATAGATGTGGATGTTTTTTTTATTGTAATGTGGAGATGGAGACTTAATGAATACAAATGCCATTTTGTGTTTTATGGAAATAAAGTGGTTATAATTTTGGTTCTTCTTTTTTCTGCTGGTTTGTTTGAAACATTAGAAAATTTATTTCTTTGTGGAACAGAGCGGATTTTTGAAAAATAGCAATAATAAATTTTCTTTTTCTGTAGTTTCTAATTTTAAGCTTTTTACAAGGATTTACTAAAATTAGGTTAAAAAAACACGTATACGCCAAAGTGAACGAAATGTAAAACCTACATAGATCTGAATGAGACAAGAGTTTTTTTCCGCACAACACAGAGAAAATTAAATCAAAAAAAAAAAGATCAACAAACCTAAATTGAAAACAAAGATAAAAAGTAAAACTTAAATTGAAAACACATTTTGAGTTGTCGTCAAGTGTTTGAAGAGTCCGGTTGTGTTGTGCAGTGCTTTTGTTGTCTAGTCTAGTTTTTTCATGTCCCGTCCACGTCCCTCGCGTCCATTAATAAAAACAATATCCCTTATACCACCAACAAAAACCAACAATAATTAACATTTAAATAAAAACTTAAAGCCAAACATAAAAATAATAAGAAAAGGAACCACCAACAACAAAAAAATTAATTATCCAAATCATATTATAAAACAACAACAATAACAACGCAATCATACACCAAATAAATGCACCCACAAAAAAGACTTAAAAATACCCGCTAGCCACAAGAGCACAGTAAGTACATACCCATCCCGTTCTCCTCGTTTCCCCGTCGTACAATTGACAGCTTATCATATGCATTACATTGCATTGAGCTTTTTTTTACTCATTCAATGTGTGCATATGGTGTGTTGTCAATAACAGATGAATAGATATTAACTGTGTGAATTCCAGGGTCGGATCGATTCACGCTGCCGTTAAGGCATAACACTGACAGTGGCGCTGAATCGTAAAGATTTCTGTTATTCAATTCAGTAACTCTTTTAGATCTTGTCTGTTTTGGTCTTTTATTTTTTTTAACTTGCAATGATCGATAATTTCAGAGTCGATTATTGCAATATTCGTGGGCTGAGAATTAATTTTCTTGCTGTGTACATCCACACTGTTACAAACAGGCCAGCTGTTTTGGCACTGAGTGAAACCCAAGTAGGTGAGAATACCGACCCTACTGAATTTCTTATTCATGGGTATTGCTTAGTGCCTTTATTCCTCTCCCACCATGGTCTCGCCGTCTACATTAGGGATGATGTCGCTTATCAATTCCTTCCACAATACGGACATTGCTCCGACCCTTTTTTTAATCTCATGTGGTTCAAGTTCACCATAAATAAGCACATCATCCACTATTGTTTCCTCTATCGAAGCCCAAATTTGGACAGAGCTTCAACTTCTCGCGAATTTGATTCTCTGTCTGACTCCATCCAAAGAATTGTTTCCCTGTACCCTCACACTGAAATCGTTATTACGGGCGATTTCAATGTACACAATTCTTCGTGGCTTCTCCATTCGGGCCAGACAACACCCGAAGGAATGTGTGCTGAAATTTTTGCTGAGTTTAACCACCTTACTCAGCTGGTCACTGAGCCCACTCGAATATCGGATATTGATGGCCAAGCAGAAAATACTCTTGACTTGTTCCTTACGTCCGACCCTGATAAATACACTCAGTGTATTAACGCCTCTAGGCAGATCAGACCATAGTGCAATATCTGCAAATTTCTCGTGCCAAACTAATCCAGTTAAAGAAAGAGCTCCGAAGAGAACCGTATGGCAATACGAGAAAGCCAACTGGGACGGTCTCAATAACTTCTTCCGGATCTTTAACTGGTCACTATGCTTCCTCGATAGTGACGTAGACGCCAGCGCAGATATGATCACTAATATGATTATCTTGGGAATGAAAACTTTTATCCCGAATAGAGTTAAAAGCATCAAACCTAAGGAAAAATCATGGTTTGATTCAAGCTGTAAAGAGGTTATCAGGGAAAAAGAAGTAAAGTTCCGGTGTTATAGAGCCAACCCAACTGAGGAAAACCGGAACAAGTTTAAACAAGCCAGGAAGGCCTGCAATGCCCATATTCGACGGACTAAGTTTTTGCATGACCAAAAATTAAGGCAAAAAATACTGCAATGTCCCAAAGGCAGTAAGAATTTTTGGTCTTTTGTGAAAAATATGAAGAATTCTTCTTCTTCCTCGGTCCCTACGCTCGTTGACAATGACACTCCAGTTGTTAGCTCTCTCGCGAAAGCTAACCTTTTTGCTAGGCAGTTCGCCTCCAACTCTTCGCTGCCAGATAGTGTCATGACTCCCCCAGCTCTAGAGCGCGTCAATGATTCCATGGGGCAAATCTTCTTTCGCACTCGTGCTGTGGCAAGAGTCCTCAAAGATCTCAACATACATAAATCCGCTGGTCCGGATGGTATCCCCGCTATTGTTCTGAAGAGGTGTTCTTCCACGCTGGCAAAACCCTTGCGTAAGCTTTTCCATCTATCCTATTCTTCTGGGCTCGTTCCGAGCAGTTGGAAAACAGCATTTGTCCAGCCAATCCCAAAAAAAGGCGTATCTTCTTCTCCCTCCAACTATCGTCCGATTGCACTTACGTCCCTTCTTTCTAAGGTCATGGAAACGCTGATAAACTATCAGCTCAAGAAATATCTCGAAGACCGAAAGCTTCTTAATGACCGGCAGTACGGCTTTCGCAGCAACAGGTCCACTGGTGATCTGATGGTTTATCTCACCGAACAGTGGAACAAATCTTTACATCGTTTTGGAGAAAGTAAGATTGTTGCACTTGATATTTCTAAGGCATTTGATAAAGTCTGGCATCTTGCTCTTTTATCGAAAATGCGTGCTTTCGGTATCGATGAATCCCTTCTTCGATGGATTAGAAACTTTCTTTCGAACCGTTCAATACAAGTTGTATTGGACGGATTCAAGTCTGAAACCCACAATATAAATGCTGGTGTGCCCCAGGGCTCCGTTTTGTCTCCGACCCTCTTCCTCATTTTCATTAATGATCTCCTGTCTGTTACTTCTAATCCAATAAATTGTTTCGCCGACGATAGTACCCTTAGCTTTTCATATTCGTTCCCAGACTCACATCCCTCCACTTCGGATGTGGACCTGCAACGGCAAAATATGATAAGCTCATTAAACTCTGACTTAAACAGCATTGTACAATGGGGAATTAAAAACCGCGTCGAGTTTAATGCTTCGAAAACTCAATGCTGTCTTGTATCGTCGAAGCGAGATGTACCCCCCTTGCCACTGTCCATGAGTGGCACTTGCATCAATGAGACCGAACATCTCGAGATTCTCGGTATGTGCATTACAGACCACCTTTTGTGGAGCGAGCACATATGCGATGTCGCCAAAAATGCCGCAAGATGTTTGGGTTTCTTAAGAAGGTGCAAGAAATTTTTCTCCCCTTCTGATCTGGCTATTATCTATAAAACATATATCCGTCCAAAGCTTGAGTACAATTCCCATCTCTGGGCTGGTGCTCCAGCTACTTACTTAAGCCTCTTAGATGGAATACAAAGAAGAGCTGTGAGAATGATTGGTGATAAAGAGATCACTGACTCATTCACCCCTTTAGACCACCGTCGCAACGTAGCGTGTCTCTCCTTGTTTTACCGTTACTTCTATGGTAATTGCTCTAGTGAAATAGCCAGTTGCGTTCCTCCCCTCAAACAATTCGCCCGTAATACTCGCGCTTCTAGGAATGCCCATCAGTTTACCCTCGAGCCCAACTTCGGACGTACTCTCAAGTATAGAGAATCATTCTTTAGCCGTACTACGCGAATGTGGAACTCTCTTCCACACTCTGTCTTTCCCGATCATTGCAATGTACAAGAATTCAAGACCAATGTACATCGACACCTCCTTTCCAACCCCTTCACTTCTTCCTAATGCACTCACTGTGTCTCTGGCATAAAAAGGGTATAAAAAATCCCTTGAGTGGGTGCAAATTATAAAAAAAAAAAAAAAAACCAAAAATTAATTGGGGGAAAAATCTCCCCACAAAAACATATTAATGTATTTTTCTCACGTTTCATTGCTCAGTCAGGCTTTAAATTATGATTGATGTGTTATTGTGAAGTCAACAATAAATGAACGAATAAAATATTGTTCACTAATATCCTTCGCCATTAAGGATTATGTATCAAATGCACAATTACCAAGCAACAGCAACAGCCATGGAGTTTCCTCTGTCCATATTTCATCATCGTTATGGTGATTCTATTGGAGAACTCGATCAGAGCACACCAGATGGACAATCCAAACAAACACATACATACAGTACTATGTATATTTACGAGAATAAAATTTCGAATCAAACCAAAAGGAAATATAATTTTGTCGAATAATAATCCCGATAATTTTATAAATCCATATAACTGGAATAAATTAATTCGTCCAGATTTATTTCGATGTTTTTTCGAATTGGAATGGAAAACATGGGTGGATTGGGACAAAAGCACCCAATGATTTTAGAGTTCTGTGTTCAAGTGGGAACTGAGTCGGAAAATGTGGTGTATGATGCAAAACCAGAACAAAGCTGAATTTAGTGTGCGGGCAATGAGACTCGAAATTTTTACTGTCCATGTTTAATTGCATGATTAATTTTTGAGTTTTAGGTATTTGTTATATTTTCGAAATTAATTTTGTAGATGCTAATATCAACTCTGTAATGTTGGAAATATTAAATTTTCACAATTATATTGCCATGAGGGTGAATTGTGGAATTCAATTAATTTTGTCGATTCTGTCTATTTTAATTTTGTTTATTATTTTGGTTTTACCTGAAACAGTATATTACAATAATTTTTCAATTATCTTTTAGCCACATGAATATTCATTGGCAAATATTAATGAAGTTCCTACCGGATGGATGGGTGCAGGGAAATTACTCCACGGGAATCTGCTCCACATGGGAATTTACTCCACTCAAAGTGAGAATTTTCTCCACTTTTTAAAGTGGAATAAATTCCCCCTGCAAGTGGGAAATAACTGCACAATTTTTTTGGTGGAATTATTTCCCAGCATGAAACTGAGCTCTTCAGTTTTTACGAGGAATGTAAGTAATTATAATGCAATAAATTAAATTAAATCAACCAATTTATTGACTATGAACACAATTTTACAATTTTACAAATTAAACAATTATTTATTTTTCCGCACAGTCTAACTATGGTTGAACATAAGTGCCGAATTCTATTTTGGGACTACAAACCCACTATGGTGGGTCATTAGCCCTGAAATTAAATTTGGGGTTTCTTCGTGATAAGTTTTAAACGTTTTGTAAACCAATAAATTGAGTAGACAGTTTGAACATATTTTCAAGGTTTACATACCACATGCTCTAAGTCTATGTGACGTTAAGGAAACTCTTCCCCATGAAAACGTTCTTCTGAACTTTGGTGTTCGGTGAGAGTAAAGCATTCTACAAGCACACGGTACTTGAACCCAGCTTCATCTTATTGCATCTTTTTGTCACCTTAAATAACTGAGCTGTTTCTATTACATCAACAGCTCCATTAGAAAGACATTTTTGTATTGATATGATTTTCACTGTTCAGTTTTCTTGCATCATGTGGATGCAGACGTAAGTAGGTACTATTTTTGCAATACTTAACCTTAACTCAGTCTCACATGTTTTAAAATATTATTTCAATAAAGGATTTGAAGCTTGAAACAAAAAATGAAGCAGGTACAATAATTGCAAGCGAGCGAAGCGAGCGTAAAAAATTTTGCCCAAAAGAGAATGAATTTGGGGTGTGAAAATAAAAAAATTCGCGCGATTTTTTTTATTTTCACACCCCAAATTCATTCTCTTTTGGGCAAAATTTTGTCCGCTCGTTTCACTCCCAACCAAACCAAAACGATTTTGAATGTTCCAGATCGTCATAATCTCTAGGATTTGGAGCTTGAAACAAAAAATGAAGCAGGTACAATAATTGCAAGCGAGCGAAGCGAGCGTAAAAAATTTTTCCCAAAAGAGAATGTCCGCTCGTTTCACTCCCAACCAAACCAAAACGATTTTGAATGTTCCAGATCGTCATAATCTCTAGGATTTGGAGCTTGAAACAAAAAATGAAGCAGGTACAATAATTGCAAGCGAGCGAAGCGTTTCACTCCCAACCAAACCAAAACGATTTTGAATGTTCCAGATCGTCATAATCTCTAGGATTTGGAGCTTGAAACAAAAAATGAAGCAGGTACAATAATTGCAAGCGAGCGAAGCGAGCGTAAAAAATTTTTCCCAAAAGAGAATGAATTTGGGGTGTGAAAATAAAAAAATTCGCGCGAATTTTTTTATTTTCACACCCCAAATTCATTCTCTTTTGGGAAAAATTTTTTACGCTCGTTTCGCTCCCAACCAAACCAAAACGATTTTGAATGTTCCAGATCGTCACAATCTCTAGAGTCTAGACGAAAGTGAAAAAAAGATGTTCAAAATGAATCATTTCAATGCAGCACCTGCTTTGCAGACACAAGCGTGCATTACAAAGGTGCGTGGTGGTTTCTTTTAAAAAGTAAAGAAAACGGCAGCAGTTAGTTTTGAAAAATGAATTGTTCTGTCAATTTTGTTTACAAATAGTAAAAAAAATGGTCCTATCTATTGTTAAGACTTTTTATAATTCAAAGAAAAAAATCACATTCTGAATTTTTTTTTAATAAGAAGTGCAATAATATTGTTTCTCACACTTTTCACTTTTAGTGGACTTGTTTCTCACACAATTATGCAGTTATTTCCCACTCGTAGTGGGAATTTATTCCACTTTAAAAAGTGGAGCAAATTCCCACTTTGAGTGGAGTAAATTCCCATGTGGAGCAGATTCCCGTGGAGTAATTTCCCTGCACCGGATGGATGTACAACCTATTCGATACGAGGACGTTCGTACTGAGTCACTAAAATGTTTAGTCGTTCGAAATGTTAAATGTTAAATTTATTGATTTGAAGTAAGCCTTGGTACTTGTGTGGAAAGATATTTATTTGTGCACGCTAGTAATTTAGACAGTGTTGACATTAGGTTAATCACACATGAAAACAAATGAACTGAAGCAAATTTAAGCATTTGATTTGTTCAAAGGAGCATCTAACTTATCGTGAAAGCGATTTGAAACATCAACGTCATCAAAATTTAGTTCTGATTTATTTTTTTATGTTTTAGGCTGCAACCGTGCATTTTAAACTCAAAGCAATATTTTCTTACCTACGAGTTGATCGTTCCTTTTGCTAACGCCGAAGAAAGACCCTGAATAGAAAACATCATATTCTCACTGCTTACGCTCTCTAACCAACCAAGTTGTTTGGTTCATACCTTAGTTAGGGCTAAGAGGAAATAAAGCGTAGTGGAAAGTATGAGCTATTCTACCATAAACAATGTTTAAGCTGGAGTTCCATACGGTTTTATACACGGACCTATTCTATTTTCTTTGTACATCAAAGAGCTTAGAAGTTGCTTATCTATTGCTGACTAACCAATTTAAGTTGGCGAAAATGATGTTTTTGCTTAGATGGAAGGATTTGCTGTTTCAAATGATTGCTTGATATTTTTTAGAAATACCGAGTTCAAAAAAAAAACCGAATGCAAAAAATAACAACATTTCTCATATTTTCAACCCCAAAAAAAAAAAACAAAAATTAACATTAGATACTTAACAAAATATTCACATATTTTCTTATTGCAAATAACTGTAGAAACGAAACACCCTTTTAAAGTTTATTCTAGGTTCACTTTTGAATAAATTGGCTCACCATCACCATCGTTGTTGGAAATTTTACGGCTCTACAGCTGCAAAACGGAATCAAATACAACATCGATCGTAAATTTATTTTGAACAACAAAAAATCGAAAACACGACTTTGCTATAGCTTAATATTCAATCGTAACAATATTTAAACATTTAACCTTCATACACCAAAAAGTAAAAATTGAAAAGAAAATAAATTCATAATTTTTCCCTCAACACCCACCAAAAATTTAATAGACCGTAACAAGCACATACACAAAGCTTTGACAGAATTACATTTTATTTTCCAAAAAGCTGTCCAGTGTCCATGTCGATGGACCCAATGTTGCAACTGGAAGCGAAGTAGAGAGAGAGACGGTCCATTCGATAACGACGACGCGTCGAAAATTGAGTTTTCCAGGATCGGACTGCACTAAAATATGCAAGAGTAAGCGAATAAACTTATTTTACTATTTCTTTTTTTTTTTTGCTTTTTGGAAAATTCAATTCTACAAAAAAAAAATGAAATAATGTCATTATATGTGTGTATTTTGACTTTGGTTCGCTGTTCCAATACATGTTCACTGTACAATGGACGAGTATTTCCGTTCTCTTTTGCCCAGAAAAATTGATTTTTGATGGTGAATATGTATGTATGTATACAATTATCTACATCTACACTTATATATAAAGCTGAAGAGTTTGTTTGTTTGAACGCGGTAATCTCAGGAACTACTGGTTCGAATGGTATAATTCTTTTTGTGTTGGATGGTGCCTTAATCGACTTAGACATTAGGCTACTTAACATTAAGCTGTGACCAATAGCAGCGAAGAATCTGTGGAAAATATGGAAAAAACGGCAAAAAATATACATTTTTCTGCGTTTTAACGCGCTTATCTCAAGAACTGCTTTATGAAATTGAACAATTTTTTAAATGTTGAATGGTCCATTTATCAAGGAAGGCTTGAAGCTATATAAAATTAAGCTGCGACCAATAGGAGCGAAGAATTTGTGTAAAATGTGGAAAAAACGGCAAACAATACAATTTAATCTACACTAATATATAAAGCTGAAGAGTTTGTTTGTTTGAACGCGGTAATCTTAGGAACTACTGGTTCGAATGGTATAATTCTTTTTGTGTTGGATGGTGCCTTAATCGACTTAGACATTAGGCTACTTAACATTAAGCTGTGACCAATAGCAGCGAAGAATCTGTGGAAAATGTGGAAAAAACGGCAAAAAATATACATTTTTCTGCGTTTTAACGCACTTATCTCAGGAACTACTGGTTCGAATGGTAAAATTCTTTTTGTGTTGGATGGTCCATTAATTGAGGAAGACTTGAAGCTATTTAACACTAAGCTGTGATCAATAGCAGCGAAGAATCTGTGGAAAATATGAAAAAAAACGGCAAAAAATATACATTTGTCTGCGTTTTAACGCGCTTATCTCAGGAACTGCTTTATGAAATTGAACAATTTTTTTAATGTTGAATGGTCCATTTATCAAGGAAGGCTTGAAGCTATATAAAATTCGTTTGAACGCGGTTATCTCAGGAACTAATTTCGAATTGTAAAATTCTTTTTGTGTTGGATAGTCCATTAATCGAGGAAGGCTTTATTCTACTTAAAATTAAGCTGCGACCAATAGCAGCGAAGAATCTGTGGAAATGTGAGAACTGAGATTTTTTTCTGAGATCTCTGAGATGAAATTATTTTGGATTCGATTTCTCACTCAGCTATTTGACGTGGCTGACATATGTGCAGCAACAATTAGTAAGGTAACCATTAAATCACAATGATAACTGAGAATTATGTTCCACCAATGCACCAAATAATTTTGCCTCAGTCAAGGTGACATTGAGATCTCAGTGAGATGTTGTTAGGTGGAACTGGCCTAATAACTGCTCAAATTAGAATTTTGGGAGTTCAATTGATTTGTTAATGTGATTGATTGCACTATTTGTGCAGATTATTGTGTTTAAACCATATAATCTTACTAGCAGTTGCCCGCGACTTCGTCCGCCTCTCCCTCGTCCACCGGCCAGAGTATCATCTCGACTTGTGTATCATGCGCGCGTGGGAATTTTGTTCGGAAGTTATTGTAAAATTGCATTGCAGTCAACTCTCCCTAGGTCGTAATTCTCTTGAACTTGAAAAATTTGAGCATTTTTTATGATTCCCTTCAGTTGTTCATACTTAAGGCATTCCCTTGGGTGAACTCTCCCTAATTCTAATATCTCTCTTACTTCTGCATCGTTTTTTTCGTTAAGTAAATTTTTGTTTCTTTAAACTGAGCATATTTTTTAGTTAAGAAGTACATAAAATGATATGGTTTAAACACAATAATCTGCACAAATAGTGCAATCAATCACATTCACAAATCAATTGAACTCTCAAAATTCTAATTTGAGCAGTTATTAGGCCAGTTCCACCAAACAACATCTCACTGAGATCTCAATGTCACCTTGACTGAGGCAAAATCATTTGGTGCCTTGGTGGAACATAATTCTCAGTTATCATCATAGAGGACATATATTACCTAGAGTCCCGACTTTCCTCGTCCCTTTCCGAAAACACCCGCAGATCTCTTCTGAGGTGAACTCTCACGATCCTCTCTTAATTTCGTGTCCGTGTAAATTTTAGAAAGAAAAAAAAAACAAAACTTCACCTCAACCGTGGGCAAATTTTTTTCCTGGGCCCAAAGTGACAGAAGCCAAAAAAAGAAGAAGAAAAAAAAATCATTTGTTTATTTGTTCCAGATGAAATCTAAAATTGTCGCAACAAATCATGTTTCTGGTGGATTTATCAAGCAACAAATTGAATTTGGAAGCTCATAAAAGAGGTATGTTTATTTCTTCAATAAGGTAAATTCAAAAGTCCTGAAGATTTTTGAGTTTACGCTGTGTGTTTCTTGTTTCCACAATCGCCATATTTGCAGGTCAAATAACTCCTAGAAAACATTGAAGGAGGCACTTAAAATGCTATTTGCGAAGCAAATAAAGATCTCCAGCAATGCATCAACAAATTCAAAGAAATATCAATCAACCTCAAAGTCTCGTGCAAAATCCAGCGAATTGATGATCTATTCCAGAATCTCGAAGAAGCCAAATCCAATAAGGAATACCTCATTGTCATGGACATTGTTGGCAAACTCAAACACCTCATCGATGACGATCCCACAGACAAGACATTCAATCGTCTTGAATGCTAAACGTCAACGCTGGTTAAAATGTCCTGAATTTCCATAAATTTTTAGGCGATACACGAGGATATCGATCTATCCCATTTTGGTAAGAAATTCATTACAAATAGTGAAGTGTACAAAACTGCTTATTTTGCGTTCTAGGAACTTATCCATTTGACGGAAAAAAAATCCGCGACGACATTAAGCACTGGCCATTCAAAGTAGTCAGCGATGGAGGCAAACCCAAGATTGTCGTTGAATTCAAGGGGGAACAGAAGAGATTTGCCCCAGAAGAGATAAGCTCGGTGGTCTTGACGAAAATGAAGGAAACAGCCGAAGCCTACTTGGGTGAGACAGTGAGAGACGCGGTTATCACAGTTGCAGCATACTTCAATGACTCACAGCGCCAAGCAACAAAAGACGCTGGAGCGATAGCTGGACTCAATGTACTAAGAATCATCAACCAGCCCACGGCAGCAGCGTTAGCATATGGACACGACAAGAATCTCTCTGGTGAACGAAATGTGCTCATTTTCGACTTGGGTGGCGGTACCTTCGATGTTTCCATACTAACAATCGACGAGGGTTCCCTGTTTGAAGTGAGGGCTACAGCTGGAGACACACACTTGGGAGGTGAGGATTTCGATAACCGTTTGGTTACGCATCTGGCAGAAGAGTTCAAGCGCAAATACAAGAAAGACCTCCGTTCGAATCCAAGAGCTCTTCGACGATTGAGAACAGCAGCTGAGAGAGCCAAGCGAACGTTGTCATTAAGCACTGAAGCAACTGAAATCGATGCACTGTTTGAAGGATCAGACTTCTACACCAAAGTCACACGTGCTCGCTTGGAGGAGCTCTGCGGCGACCTGTTCCGAACAACACTTGAGCCAGTAGAGAAGGCTTTGAATGACGCAAAAATGGACAAGAAACAAATCCATGACATCGTACTTGTAGGAGGCTCGACGAGAATTCCAAAAGTGCAGAATCTGCTGCAGTCGTTCTTCTGTGGAAAATCCTTGAACTTGTCCATCAATCCTGATGAAGCAGTTGCATACGGATCCGCCGTCCAAGCAGCCATTCTAAGCGGCGACAAGAGCAGCCAAATTCAAGATGTCCTGCTCGTCGACGTAGCTCCATTGTCACTTGGTATAGAAACAGCGGATGGAGTGATGGCGAAGATAATTGAACGCAACTGCAGGATACCTTGCAAGCAGACTCAAATCTTCTCCACCTATGCCGACAACCAGCCTGGTGTAACCATCAAAGTCTACGAAGGCGAACGTGTTATTACCAAAGAGAACAACATCTTGGGCACATTCGATCTCTCGGGCATCCCACCAGCACCCAGAGGAACACCACAGATCGAAGTGACATTCGACTTGGATGCCAACGGTATCTTGAACGTGTCCGCCAAGGAAACTGGAACAGGCAATACCAAGAATATCACCATCAAGAATGACAAGGGTCGCCTGTCGCATATAAAGATTCACGAGGTAGTATGCTTGTAAGTTATGTGAGAAAGCATTCGCCCAAGAATCTGTATTGTATAGAAATTTGAGGTCTGTACGGCCGTGTACAAAATCAATTGAATTAGAAATACATTGTTATCTTAAAACAATTTCCTATTTAATTTTTGTATATTCCCCGCCTCAAGGAACGAAGAAAGCAATACCTATTGTTTACATAATCATATTGGCTCATAGGAGGAAAACCTGTTCGTTTCCTCAAAGCAGTTGCCCGTAGCTTAGTGGTTAGGTGCGTTGGTTGCTAAGCAGAACGTCGTGGGTTCGAGTCCTACTCGTGCCCATAAAGTTTTTATTTCATCTTTCACGGGTACTGCCTCTTGGGAAGACCTGACAGAATATCCAAGAGTATCAATCTGTCATGAAAAAGTGCTTCTCACCTTTTCCGTTAAGAATCGGCGTTAAATTGTAGGTCCCCTCAATTCTTCACACGCACTCAGAGAATTGTTGATGAGAGCAAGGCCACTTAGGCCTTGGCTCTTCAAGAGCTGTCGCGCCGCTCTCTTTATTCCTCAAAGCTCCCTGTTTCCCTGAATTCTATGTACTCCATTTGTTATAATAGCGCCCCTATGAGAAAAGTAATCAAAACACAAATTTGGCAATTAACTTTCATTTTATTTTCTCCCAGCACTTATATTAGCTAGCGACTTCATGTGACTGTACAATCCTGGATGCTGTGCAAAGGCTCGACCGCAGACCTTGCAAACATACTTCTTCACCTTCTCATTTATCTTTATGTGCTGCGTCAGGCTGTTGTTTGTTTTAAAGGACGCCGAACATTGCTTACAATTATACAGTCGAGCTCCCTTTTCGTGTGTCAGTCTATGCATTTTCAAATTATATGAATTCCTGAATCGCTTATCGCAAATCTCGCAAACATGATTCCTTACATCGAAATGCCTGTTCATGTGTCCAGTGAGTTGGGACGACGACGTGTGTCCCTTGCCACAAATTTCACAAACAAAAGGTCGATCGCCAGTGGGAGTTCGCATATGAGATATTCGTTCAGTGGATGAAGCAAAACGTCTGTCACAGTAATCACATTTGAATGGTTTTTCTCCAGTGTGCCGTCGAATGTGCACAACTAGATTCTGTTTGCAAGTATATGCACTGCCGCAAATGTCGCATTTGTGAGGCTTCTCTCCCTTGTGCAGTAACGCATGAATATCAAGACCGGATTTCTTTTTGAAGGTTTTCCCACAGAAGGAACATACGTGGATTTTCTTCTTTTTAGCGAGGCCACAATCGTGCTGGCGCATATTCTTCACATATTCAAATTGTTCTCCGCAGAACTTGCAAGAAATTTTGGAACGAAGTATTTCCTCATCGCTTGGGTCGTCTGGTTCGTTGTCATCTTCTTCAAAGGCTCTTTCTTCACTTTGAGATTGAAAATCGGGACCTGAACCATTCTCGCCTTCACAAAGTGTCATTTCGAAAGGTTCGTGTGTAGTTTCAAGATCGTCCTTTACATAAGGTTCATCATCAATCGAAAAGAAATCCATGGAATCCGTGTATTCTTCCTATTATTTGAATGATTGTCATTATGACAAAACTGATTGAGGAGAACAACGACAACACTTACCAACAGCTCCTGGTCTTTCAAATCGAGATCTTTGTCATCGTCTTCAGTGATGTTCATGTCCAACTCCTGTTTTATTTCAGCGTCATCGTCAAAGCCAACTTCTTAGTTTGGTTCGTACGCAATGAAATTTTCTATTGATATGTGTACATCCATTATGTGATTGGAGTAGTCTTCAGATGTTCCGAATCTTTCATCTGAAAGACATAGATAGTGTCACTTGGTTGGATAATGGTGTTGCCTTTGTGAATGCATTCAAGTAGCGACATGCGAATGTATGTAAGTGTTACTGGTTCTTGCATCTCAATGGTAACGGCATCCTCTTCTTTGTCAACGTTTGATGTTTGAGTCAATTTCACATTCGCCGATCTAACATCTCCGGAAGCGGAGAATTTGGCTCCTTCCTTAGTGCGGCAGATTACAACGGTTCGCCGAATTGGGCCAAGTCTCGGCAAATGCGAGCGAACTCCATTGATGGTAATCGGACTACGCAGCTTTATTCAGCCTCTGGAATTCCTAAATGCTCCTGGTCGAGATTCATCAGCTTCATTTCGTAGTCAGACACTTTTTCTTGATTCTGTGACTCAAACATAAAGGCTTAGAGACACCAATGAGACATGCGAATTGTGCATTGCATGGAGTTGGAGTCCTGAATCACTGCATTCGAAAGTTCCTTCGTTAAGAAGATCCTTGATGGTATCAAGGACTTTTTTCAGTGTTATTGCTGATAGAAGGCGTGCTTCAAACATTTTGCTTGATTAATGATTAACAATAGAACACGAACAATATTAATTTATTGAAATAATGATAACGAATATGTAAGAATAAGAATGCAAAACCTACTATTTGAATCAATATTTGAAAAATACTTAATATTGACGATTAATGTCTTTCTTTAATAAATGACATTAGCTGTCAAAACTTTCACCACAGCAAATACGAGGCTAAAGGCCCGATTGTATTTATGTTGTTTGTTCCTAAGCATTCCTAAGGGTGTCGCATACTATTTCGACTTTTTTTTGCGTTCTTTTTAAGATTTTTAATATTTTTGATACAAATATTGGTAAACAATAATGTAATTATATGCTTAAAGTGCAAAGAAACAAAATTATATATTTATTTTTCATATGACATGCATTTTTTTGCGTGTTAAGGTTTTTTTGAAAAATTTAAGCTCAACGGAATCTACTTTTTTGAAATTTGAGCTAGAGGTTTTACACCACGACTGTAATGAGCACACAGGCCTTAAAATTGCATAAGTATTAGTGAGAGGTCCCATAAGAAATGCATTGGGAAACTAACACTTATGCACTTTTAAGGTATAAATGTGAAAAATTTCAGCTTGTAGGCCGAAAGAGAGCGAACCACCGAAGTCGGGCCTCTAGGTAATATATGTCCTCTATGGTTATCATTGAGATTTAATGGTTACCTTACTAATTACCAGCTGCAGAGATATGCACTAAGACTGAAGCGCAAAGCTCTCTTAACTTCAGTGCACACTTTCAATGGGCTTATTTGTGTGCGCACAACCAATAGCCTAAATCCCATACCCATCCACAATATCGATGATCTGAGGAATGCCGTCGGACTGGAAAACAATGAAAACAATGATGATATTATTTTACGTGGTAGCTAAAATTAATCAACAATTTTTATTTTTACTTTTTCTCTTTTTCTTTAATTTAATGACTCACGATTTTAATGTTTTTCTTTCTCAATCACAATTTCACTTGTTTATTCTCTTAATTTATGTTCAAATTCTATCAGTTCAAATTTGTTCTCTCTTTTCATGTGTTGTTAATGTAAACAATCCGTACAGGGTGTTTGTGTTCGACTCTAGCACCAATTTTATTTTTCATTTTTATAATGGGCAGCAACAATAACACTGGCTTTAACAGCACATACGAAAAAAATAAATGTTTGATAAACACACTCTGTAAAACTGCTCAGGGTTTGCATATTTGCCATATTAATGCTCAGAGCCTTGTTAACAAATTTGATGAGTTCAGGATGATATTCGAAGATAGCTTGATCGACATTGTATGCGTTTCTGAAACCTGGTTTTATCCAGCTTTGCATAGTAACCTTTTTTCACTCAAAGGTTTCAAAAAGCCATACAGAGCAGACCGTACTCGATCATCGGGCGGCGGAGTTGCTATTTTTGTAAAAAATTACATTTATTCTAAACATGCTAAATGCTCTGATGGCACAGAAGGTTGTGATTATTATTTTATTGATGTACTCCAGGGCGATAATAAATGCAGTATTGGCGCTATTTATATGCCACCTCGCTTGTCGAGCTCCAATCTTATTACACCCATAATAGAAGATATGTGTTTTCGTGTACCTAAACTGTTTGTTTGTGATGATTTTAATATTAATTTATTACAACCCTCATCTTATTCCTTTACAACATCTATGGATTCTCTGGGACTTTTTTTTGTTAATTCTACTGAACCTACCCATTTTTCACCGGGTTGCACCCCATCGCTGCTTGATGTTTTTCTTGTTAGTGACCCCAGCTGTGTTAAGTGTTCAAGTCAGCTATCTGTTCCTATGTTTTCGTATCATGACCTTATTTTTACTACTCTTGACTTACAATTTGACAAAATACCACAATCCATCCAGTTTCGTGATTTTCGTAATATAAATGTCGACCACTTGTTTAGTGATTGTTCTGTCGTCGATTTTCATCCCGTTTATGCAACGTCTAATGTTAACAATGAACTTGAATTCCTTAACACTACTATTAACTACCTTTTTGACAAACATGTTCCTATTAAAACTCGGACTATAAGATCCCGTAGTTGCCCCTGGCTTTCCTCCGAAATTCTGAACGCAATGAAGACGAGAGACGTTTCCTATCGCCGTTGGAAACGATTTGGTTGCTCAGAAATGCTTTCCCAGTACAAGTCATCTCGCAATTTGGTAACCAGGTTAATAAAACTTGCTAAATATAATTATTACAATTTAAGGTTTAACTCTAATAATTCATCAAAATTTTTTTGGAAGGAAATACGAAATATTGGTTTAAAAAGAGATACTACTTTTTCCGATGATGGCTTTGATTTGGATGAGTTGAATAGGAAGTTTTCCACTTCCCCAGTTCATACCAACGTTACTCGCTTAAGCTTAGCTGCAGACGAGAGCCAAGACACATTTTCTATGAGTGCTGTTGATGAATACCAGGTAGGAAAAGCAGTATTCTCTATCAAATCTAAATCCACAGGTTTAGATAATATTCATCCTGACTTTGTAAAAATCCTTCTTCCTTTTGTACTTCCTCATATAACTCACATCTTTAATACGATTATTATGACCTCAACTTATCCTGTCTCCTGGAAAATATCCAAAATTATCCCTATATTAAAACCTGGAAAGAAATTAGAGTACAGACCGATAGAAATCCTTCCATTTCTCTCCAAGGTCTTTGAAAAAATCACGAGCCACCAAATAAAAATGTACATTGACGTAAATAAACTACTTAACCCTTTACAATCGGGATTCCGATCAGGACATAGCTGTATTTCAGCACTTTTAAAAGTATCTGACGACATTAGACTAGCATTAGACAAAAATCATACAACCGTGTTAACTTTACTTGACTTTTCTAAGGCATTTGACTGCGTTAACTACAACCTTCTCTGTGATAAACTGACGACTTATTTTAATTTCTCTGACACAACCAAAAACCTTATTTATTCTTATCTGACAAATCGCTGGCAAGCTGTATCGTGCAATAGCAAGTTGTCCTCGTTCCTTCCTGTTAATACTGGTGTTCCCCAAGGATCAATTCTGGGACCGTTATTGTTTTCACTGTTTATAAATGACTTGCCGTCTGTTCTGTCTCATTGTAAGTTTCATATCTACGCCTATGATGTTCAACTATACATTTCATTTCCCATAGGCATGGTTGAAGATGCGACAGATAAGTTGAATTCTGATCTAAGATCCATATACAATTGGTCCATAAGCAACGGACTCTCACTGAACCCTGAAAAAACAAAAGCTTTACCCATCTCCAAAAATAAACCTTACCTGGAAGACTTCCAAACCATATTTTTAAATAATTGTCCAATTGAATTAGTTAATCACGCCAAAAACCTCGGTATTATATTTAACAATAGGCTTCACTGGGACAATCACATTAATTCAATTATTTCAAAAATATATGCTTCGCTTAGAGGCTTATCTGTTGCAAAATCGAGTCTTCCAAGTGAGACAAAGCTGAAGCTTGCTAAATCACTTATCCTGCCAATTGTATCCTATGGATGTGAACTTTTCTCAGATCCTGATTCTCAGTCCCTTCAAAAGTTGAAAGTCGCATTTAACGCAATTGCCAGATTTGTTTTCAACGTTCGCAGATACGATCATATCTCGTCTTATACTCGTCAACTTTTTGGATGTAGCTTAGAAGCTTATTTCAAGTATCGATGTTGTTCTTTTGTCTTCAAATTAATTGTTAACAAGACCCCAAGCTACTTATTTAATAAACTTAGTTTCTGTTCAACAAATCGCTCTATTTTATTGCGCTCCTTTATGTATACTTCGCTGACATCTCGCAGGCAATTTTTCGTATATGCTGTCAGACTGTGGAATAATCTTCCCAGTCATATGAGGTCTAGAGTCGAACACGGAAGGTTTCATGAACTTTGCTTTGAAAATTACGCTTATTTGAACTGATCTTTAATATTTATTCTTCTCTTTTTATTTAACATTGTAATTGTGATTGCTTTCAAGTTTTTAATTATTAATTTTAATTTAATTTTTAATTTTTAATTTTAATTTTAATTTGTTGAATTTATGTTTAATAGTTGTTTATTATGTAAATTTTGATTTAACAATTAATATTATATTATTGTACCTATTGTATTCTATTATATCCTGTACTTTTAATAAGTTTTACTTAATGTACAGCTGTCTCATTTTTAAATAAATATCAAATATCAAATAATTGTTGCTGCACATATGTCAGCCACGTCAAATAGCTGAGTGAGAATCGAATCCAAAATAATTTCATCTCAGAGATCTCAGAAAAAAATCTCAGTCCTCACATTTCCACAGATTCTTCGCTGCTATTGGTCGCAGCTTAATTTTAAGTAGAATAAAGCCTAAAGCAGTTGCCCGTAGCTTAGTTGGTAAGTGCGTTGGCTGCTAAGCAGAACGTCGTTGGTTCGAGTCCTACTCAGGCCAAGTTTTTATTTCATCTTGACTGCCTCTTGCGAAGACCTGACAAATCTTCCAAGAGTATCAATCTGTAATGAAAAAATGCTTCTCAACTTTGCCGTTTGGAATCGGCGTTAAATTGTAGGTCCCCTCAATTCTTCACACGCACTCAGAGAATTGTTGATTAGAGTAAGCCACTTAGGCGTTGGCTCTTGAAGAGCTGTTGCGACACTCTATTTATTTATTTTATTTTAAAGCCTTCATCGATTAATGGACTATCCAACACAAAAAGAATTTTACAATTCGAAATAGTAGTTCCTAAGATTACCGCATTCAAACGAACAAACTCTTCAGCTTTATATTGTATTAAATTGTATTGTTTGCCGTTTTTTCCACATTTTACACAAATTCTTCGCTCCTATTGGTCGCAGCTAAATTTTATATAGCTTCAAGCCTTCCTTGATAAATGGACCATTCAACATTTTAAAAATTGTTCAATTTCATAAAGCAGTTCTTGAAATAAGCGCGTTAAAACGCAGAAAAATGTATATTTTTTGCCGTTTTTTTCCATATTTTCCACAGATTCTTCACTGCTATTGGTCACAGCTTAATGTTAAATAGCCTCAAGTCTTCCTCAATTAATGGACCATCCAACACAAAAAGAATTATACCATTCGAACCAGTAGTTCCTGAGATAAGTGCGTTAAAACGCAGAAAAATGTATATTTTTTGCCGTTTTTTTCCCCATTTTAAACAGATTCTTCGCTGCTATTGGTCACAGCTTAATGTTAAGTAGCCTAATGTCTTAGTCGATAAAGGCACCATCCAACACAAAAAGAATTATACCATTCGCCATTCGAACCAGTAGTTCCTGAGATTACCGCGTTCAAAGAAACAAACTCTTCAGCTTTATTATTAGTGTAGATTGTATTGTATTGTTGTCCGTTTTTTCCACATTTTACACAAATTCTTCGCTCCTATTGGTCACAGCTAAATTTTATATAGCTTCAAGCCTTCCTTGATAAATGGACCATTCAACATTAAAAAAATTGTTCAATTTCATAAAGCAGTTCCTGAGATAAGCCCGTTAAAACGCAGAAAAATGTATATTTTTTGCCGTTTTTTCCATATTTTCCACAGATTCTTCGCTGCTATTGGTCACAGCTTAATGTTAAGTAGCCTAATGTCTAAGTCGATTAAGGCACCATCCAACACAAAAAGAATTATACCATTCGAACCAGTAGTTCCTGAGATTACCGCGTTCAAACAAACAAACTCTTCAGCTTTATATATTAGTGTAGATAAAATTGTATTGTTTGCCGTTTTTTCCACATTTTACACAAATTCTTCGCTCCTATTGGTCGCAGCTAAATTTTATATAGCTTCAAGCCTTCCTTGATAAATGGACCATTCAACATTTAAAAAATTGTTCAATTTCATAAAGCAGTTCTTGAGATAAGCGCGTTAAAACGCAGAAAAATGTATATTTTTTGCCGTTTTTTCCATATTTTCCACAGATTCTTCGCTGCTATTGGTCACAGCTTAATGTTAAGTAGCCTAATGTCTAAGTCGATTAAGGCACCATCCAACACAAAAAGAATTATACCATTCGAACCAGTAGTTCCTGAGATTACCGCGTTCAAACAAACAAACTCTTCAGCTTTATATATTAGTGTATATTAAATTGTATTGTTTGCCGTTTTTTCCACATTTTACACAAATTCTTCGCTCCTATTGGTCACAGCTAAATTTTATATAGCTTCAAGCCTTCCTTGATAAATGGACCATTCAACGTTTAAAAAATTGTTCAATTTCATAAAGCAGTTCTTGAGATAAGCGCGTTAAAACGCAGAAAAATGTATATTTTTTGCCGTTTTTTTCATATTTTCCACAGATTCTTCGCTGCTATTGGTCACAGCTTAATGTTAAGTAGCCTTATGTCTTAGTCGATTAAGGCACCATCCAACACAAAAAGAATTATACCATTCGAACCAGTAGTTCCTGAGATTACCGCGTTCAAACAAACAAACTCTTCAGCTTTATATATAAGTGTAGATTTATCATGAATAAAAAATATTAAATAAATATTTTTTTTAAATGCAGAAATTGTCTGAAACAAAATTGTTGTTTTAAAAGACAGGCGCCATTTATCGTTGGTTTTAATACAACCCACGTGGTCAATTTAAGTTTGTGGCTGACTTTTGAAAAGATTTTTTTTTTCAATTAAGAATATGCTCCATTGAACCAAAACGTAATTAATTTTCATTGTACTTTACTGTCCGCAAATTTATTTATTTTCCATTAATATATTGATTTTCACTTTTGATTGAAGATTCAGTTTTATTTTAATTTCCAAAACAGAAGCAAATAAAAAGAATCTAAACATTATCATAAAGGGAGGATTTGAATTTTTTTTTCAAGAACCTTCTGTAGAGTACTTGAATAAATCGGATTTTGTTTCTTAAGCGATATTCACTTAAAAAGAAATTCAAACTTTTTTATTGAATTTTTTTGTATTTGAAGCACACTCTTATATTGGAAAGCAATCGATAAGGAAAAAAACAAAACTTCAACGCCTTACAAAAGTAGTTATACAACTAACAAAATCTCCGAAAGCAAACTTTGTCAGCAAGGTGTTTGTGTACAGTTTCAGTATCGTTGAAGTGTTGGAACTTTTCAAGCAGACGAGAAAACTGATTTTTATTTATTGTTTTCTTAATTAAAAACTTCAGGTTATTAAAAATATAAAAGGTTGAGTAAAAATCATGACTTAGAGAGGAAAAGACCTAAAAAGGACTCTTAAGCGTTGTTTCTATTTGATTCATTTAAATAAAATGCTGATTTACTTTTCAGACCCAAAAACGCCGCCGGTTATACCCTCACAGATTTTCCAAACTACAATCCCTGTGACTGAAATCCACATCCTTGAATCCTTTCTCGAAATTAAATTAGAAACTTTTAAAATTCAATGAACGTGCAATGGATTTCTATCCTATACTACGCCTCGATAAACGCCCCAAATCAACCAGAACCACAACTCGAGTTGGAAATCAACCACATCAAACATTAACACACTCTGGGTTCAAATACGGAAATGAATGACGTGCAACGCTCATTATGCTCAGTTTACTATTGAATGATGTGGCTGACCCAAATCCGCAAAGATTTATATAAACTCATCATCAAAAAAAAATTTGAAAAATAAAAAAACAACCCAATTTGCTCGTCATAATGATGCTAAGCAGAGCATGAGGTCGTGCCAGTGCCGTTGCCGGTCGTCGTGAAAAATGTATTTTTATCTAAAAGATTCAGCCGATAAAACGTTAGTTCTTTTGGTACAGATATTCCCCAACACCAGTGCAAAATGCATTCGATGTTAAAAAGCTTCTTTGGCTTGTCATATTGTCGAAGGAGTACGAGCAGTGGTGTTTGGTTTAAACTTTTTTACTTAAATCCCAACGGTCCTTGGAGAGGGAAATGGATGTGGAACTTAAAAGTTCAGCTGACAGTCATGCCATGCCGTGTGTGTAGCTTGCTGCTGTTAGCTTTTAAAACGTGCCGAGTTTAAATATATAATCTTAATATATATGTATGTGTGCCACTAACAGTTAACCGGATAATCTCTCCACACGAGCTATAGTCCCCAAAAAAAAGTATACTGAAATGGGTGCATAGCGACGATGACGTCCAAATGCCATATATACCCATACCCATATATATATTAGGAATATAAGCTTAAAGTCTGCAGTGGAGGCGGAAGCAGCACTAAATCGTGAGTGTCTCAAAAGTACCAGTATTCATAGAATTCACCAGCTCTATCTAATACACTTACATAGTAAAAATGCTATTTTTTGCAGATTAACCAGCACAAAGGTGAGCGGATAACATATCCGACAGACAAAGTACAATCCTCGTCCCTTGTCTGTTCTTCCCGCACGATTAAAAACATACTACTTTGGGTCTGGAACGTAACAAAAAAAAAGGAGAGAAATTAAAAAGTTAAAGCGCACTGGAAAACAGTCACAGCTATGGAGCCAGTAGAGTACTCGTATAATGCTAGTGGCCCATCACCGTCACTTAACGATCTCATCTAATGTCCTATAGATGCCACTGAGCGTGAGGCCAGCACCAGCACTGGGCTCGCTGGTAACTGGCACTCTAATTTGTGGCTAGCTGGAGAGGGATGCTCTCTTGTGCACTGACCTTTTCCAATTTAATCATGAACTCGGCAAGTATGTGCTCGATGTTCTTTGGAGAGTGGAAAAGGGAGAGGAGCAATGAAATTGGGTGAGTGACAGCACTTTATAACGACGGGCAGTATACTCGGGCATCATCATCGTCGCTCGACATCGTCACCATCGTCATGTGGCTGGTGGCTTTCAGATGCCTCTTTTTTTTGTCTGTTCGGTTCGTTTGTGTTTTTTTTTTATACTTGCCTCTAAAATTAGCGTTTTGTGTTAATTTGTGGTCGTATTGCAATGTTTACCCGTTTGCCGGCCGCCGCCGCGCCGCCTCTTGCGGCACCGGGAAATTTTATAATGAAGCCGGATATGTTGAAACCACACAACGCTCCGGCTATTTATGGTCTCGGCTATTTTGTGGCTCTGGACTTTTTTTATTGGGCTATTTTTTATTTTAAAACGCTTTGTGTGGAAGGACAAGGACGAGAAAGAAGTAGGTATAGATTGTGTCTGCAAATGCATTCTATGGCTTGTCTAGACGACATTGCCGTTTGACTTTTAGGATTTTGATTTGAAATTTCCCACGAATTATGACTTTGGCTTGGGTTGATACAAAGAGTGGGATGACTGCAAGAGTTACTAATTTGTTGTAAGAAGGTTTATTGGCTTGTGAGTAATTGTCGCAATCATGTTTACATAGGAAAATGTTTGTGTGTGAATGTAAAATAAAAGGATTCCAATCGGTCCAGTAGTTTACGAGAAAAAGAAAAGTTCTACAAAATTTACAGATTTTAGCTTGAAACACTTTATTGAAATGTGTTCGGAGCTTGGACGAATTTCTTGAAAACGACTCTTTGAATTTGGATACAATTTCTTAAGAGTTTTGATGGAACAAAGGCGATTATTAAAAGTAACTCTAACCTCTTCGTTTTTAACAAGTAAAGTCATGCAGTGCACTCGGGCGTATACTTATCATTTTTTAAAACCATTTTTCTTGAATGCATATTTTGGTTCGCATAAAAAGTATTCGTTCGATTTTTTTTCAGAATTCGGAATTTAAACAGTTGTGTTTTTAATATGCATAACAAAGGTCGACTAGGTTGTAGATTATTTAATTTTTCGCGACCTTAACTCGCATTTAATATTCATGATAACAAATTAAAACCTCAAAATATTCAACACTTTTGGGAATAAAATAATATTTAAGTTTTCGAAACTGAATTTAACATGTTTATCTCTGTTCAAATTGTGTTTTAATTGAATAAAAATAACCTGGTTGTTATCGCCTTTTCAAAAACAAAAAATAATAAACGGCAAAAATTTGAGCAACTAAGCTCTCGCACGAACATCAACAAAAAAACAACAGCGATGTTATCATTTTACCATTAAACAAACATTTTAAAGCCTCTACTCATTGTCCTGTTGGTTTTGGTGTTTTCGCTGGAAGATTGACAGTAATTTGACATTATTCTACTGTTGTCATTGTTTTGTCAGTTTTTGTTTGTTTATCAGGGGATTTGCAGGAATAATAATGTTTATCTTGTTGTTATGCGGCGGCGGCGGCGCTTGGGTTCGTTGGAAGTGGATGAATGGTGTGAATATGTAAATGAGATTGAAATTTCTAAGTGAAGAAATCAATTTTGAATTTTAATAGAGTTGCGGAAATTTTATCAAGGCAGTGTGCATTATTAATGTCAAGAGAATAGCCAGCGTTTTAATTGAACTTTGTAACATTTAAAGGGTTAATCTAATGTGATTTTTCGTATAATATTTGACGTTTACTGTTGTCATTTATAATCGAAAATACAGTGACAAAGGATAAGCGTTTCAATTTAACACTTCCTGTTGTGTGTCTCAACAAAAATTTTAGAAGTAGTAAGATATCTACCCACGTCTTTTGCTTAGAGCAAAACAAAAAAAAACCGGTCCCTTAATTGACAAACTGACCCAACGTTAAACGAAGCAAGAGATCAATTTGTTATGTATTTTCCTCAGTTTTTTTTAGATGTTTTAATTAATTCATGTTGATCCCTTTGGCAAACCCAAAACAAAAGGTCAACAAACAGACCCATGACATAACTCCTTCACCCCCAATTAGATCCAATTTAATTCTTGTAACTTGACACCCCCGAAAGTTTTTCTCTTTTGTTATCTATATTATTTACCCGTCATTGTGGGCGTCCGGTCCCATTCTTTTACTACCTTCCTAGTGGTAATCCATCTTCAAATTATTATTTAAGATTTTGTTTCGGTCTTACACAATCCATCATCATTCATTATTGTTCACACATCTCCGTTACAGTGAAGGGTATTCAATAACCTGACCCTAAGACCATCAATATGCACCACAACACATTGTTCGCCATTGTACTGTTATAAGAAATTATATCGATTCGCCTGTCAGTTAGAATATAACGACAAGAAATTTCACCTTGTATTTGAAATAATTGTTTGCATTGAAAAAAGAAATGAAGGATACAAGGGTAAAAAGAGAATACACCATAAGATGAACTGACAGCTACCAGGGGACAGAGAAATAATTCATGCTTAGCACTCACCTGTTAACGCAGCCAAATTCAGCAGTAATCCAATTATCTCAATTGTCTTCATCTATCTGCTTTTATTTTTGTTTCAGTATCTACTTTTGTTTCTTCTCACCACTTTGCTAATTTTGTTAAGTACAATTAGGGCTATACATTCAAAACGCTATTTTCTTTTTCTTCTGATTTTTGGATGCAAACCCGAATGCTACTGTCAAACGCGAAACGACTGATAAAAATATAATGATGACAAAATGACACTTCACTGTATACACCTCTTGATAAATAAACACTACAAGCGTAGCATATCACTGAATTGAACTCAGCCACCAACTTATTGACCTTTTCACGGTTATTTTTCTTAAATTTTTTAATGAGAGATCAAATTAATAACAATGTGAACAAAAACCAAACAGATCTCTTGCACCAGTTAAAATTTGTTTACCAGCAATCACAGCTATTTTATTACAACTACTTCGCAAACGTTACGTTACGAATTTATCCTTAACCATCAGACCAAGAAAAAAATTCTGCACCGTTAACTCTTTTTTTTTAAATATTTTCCTCACCACACTCACCAAAGAACTGAGGAATTTTTTCCTGTTTGAAAACAATCCACCCTCAAAGTGACAATTGTGTGACGATTTGTGTATTCTCTTCTTGTTTAGGTTTTGTTCGTACGATATCGGTTTGTTCAATCTCGTTGGCCTTATGCGACTTTCTCTGGAGTTTTGTGTGGTGATGGTATACTGTGTAACTGCCCCTTATCGTTAGAGACTCGATGAGTTATTGGGATGGTGTGGGGTTTTAAGTGTTGCAAAAAGAGATGGCAGAGAAAGTTGTTTTGAAGTGTGGTGAGACTTTTGTTGATGAAAGAAGCAATTGGTGGATGTTTCAAATAAAATATTTTTGTTGAGTTTTATTGAGCTTTTTCGATGATTTGAAAAGTTGAACTAGGAAGTCTTAAACCAACCGGAAGTTCGTGGTGAGAACAATTTGAAACTGTTATACAAAGTTGTAAGGCGTTTGAGTGGAACTCAAATGAGTAACATTTAATTCGAAGAAGGTAAGCTTTCGATGGAGAATTTTTTTTTTCGACTTGCAAAATAAGTGTGGTTAATGTCTAAATTGTTAGTAAAGTCTTTTTCAAGAAAGCACAAACGTTATGATGATGGTGCCACCTTTGGAGTAGTCTCAAGATGGCAAACGACTGTGGCTCCATCTTAAGACCTTTTCAAAGGAACAGATTTTTTTACTTAAGTTTGTATTGTATGTTCTCTGCTCGGTTTGACAGATCTTGTGTCAAACCAAGCAGAGAAGCAATCTTGATAGGTACTGGTTATTCCATATATACAAAGGGTGTCACGTCGCTTTAAACAGTGTAATGTTGACTTAAGCTAGTTGCACTACAGCCTTAACCTTTTGTTTATAAAACATAACTAGATGTCGCCTTAATCGCAAAGAAGATATTATATCATCTGTCACTTTTGAAATAACGTTCATTCTGTATTCTGACTTTGTGAAACGAAGGTTATTACATTTTGTCTCGCAGAATGCGAAGAATAAACCAAATAGTCTGGGAGGTGACCGTAAGATTACCTACCTCATCAGCAGAGTGGAAAATTTAGCCACCATCTAATGCTAAATGACATGAAATTTTCAAAACCAGTGGTCGGACACTTTTCCTGGGCCTTTTGGTGGCTAAATTGCACTTCCGGTTGCGTTTTTTGGTGCATCTTATACCATGGAGAAATTGGAAAAAGTAAGTATAGAGATCAATAAACATTTCGTCGAAGATACCAAATCATATGGTTGGACAGAAATAGCCCGGGCCTTTCCCTTTGTCCGACCATCTTAAAAACGGTATTTTTGGTGTCGTGATACCTCATCGAGTAAATGGGCAAATGGAGTATCAAATGGAAGCTTAGAGTGTCTACATTAAGAATCTACTGGTCGGACAAACTTTGATGCTGAGTTGAGAAAAGCATTAAAGAAATTAAAACATTTTCTTTGAAAAATGAGTTCGGTCGCATGACTGGCCCATGTAAAGTTTGTCCTACCAGTAGATTCTTAATGTAGACATTCTAAGCTTTCATTTGATACCCCATTTGCCCACTCACCCGATGAGGTAGGACGACACCAAAAATACCGTCCGACCATATGATCGACGAAATGTCTATTGACTTCTACTTACTTTTTCCAATTTCCCCATGGTATAAGCTGACACCAAAAAACGCAACCGGAAGTGCAATTTAGCCACCAAAAGGCCCAGGAAAAGTCTGTCCGACCACTGGTTTTGAAAATTTCATGTCATTTACCATTAGATGGTGGCTAAATTTTCCACTCTGCTGATGAGGTAGGTAATCTTACGGTCGCCTCCCCGACTAAAATGTTATCTTTCATTTATAAAGAGATCTTTGATAATGGTAAGAACTTTTCGAAGACCCAAGACAAGAAAACGACTTATCCAAGCCAGATTCAATTTTTTAATGAGAAAGGAGCACTGAAATGTTTTCGAAAATTTAATTAAAAAGTTAACTGAAAATGAAATTTGTCCTTACTTGAAGTTGAAACTTATAAAAAGTGTGATTCCGCATTTGTTCGGAAAGATGTGCCAATAGTGTTTACAATTGGAGGGTTTTTCAACTTTGCGTTAGATATAATGGCGCAAAATTATAGTCGCTAATGAACAACTTTAGTGTGATACTAAGCTTAAAATGACGTTTGAGTCATGTCTGAAACGTCATTTTAAGCTAGTATCACACTAAAGTTGTTTATTAGCGGACTATAATTTTGCGCCAATATATTTTTTTATTCTAAAAATCTTTACATGGCCGAATATTCTTATGGTATGTTGGGTAATTGCCTCACTGCATCAACACCAGGAGTACCTTTGACGTGAAGGTAGTCCGTCAATCAATCACTGGTCTGTTTATTCCCTTATGTGCTTAGGCCTGATCTGTTTTTTTTTTTCTTTTTTGAAAGTGAGGCATAGCTCGCAGGCCGCGTCCACGGAACTTTATATTCTTTCCGTTTCCGAACCTATGTAGTTTCCCGTTCCTAGCTTCCTTTCTCTCCCAGATCTGACTTGTCAGATTTTTCCCTTCTCTTGCCTCGCAACAAAATGGCTCTCGATGCAATACATTGTATTAGCAACGAAAACGATGTAACAACGTTTTAATGTCTTTTAAATGAAGATTCTCCCAAATGGACCGTGTAGTGTTGTGCAAATAAATCAGTGGATGATTTGACTCAACAGACTGAATAAATGACTGCTGGTTCAACACGGAGTAAACGTGTCAGAGGTTCGCTGTAGGAGGTGTGCTGTGTTGGTAAAAAGAGTCGCGGGTTTCTCGGGTATTAGTGTTGAAAGAAACAAGATGGCCGCTTTAAACTATCGGAGTTGGAAAACTCCTTATTTGTGGCCATAATATATTGGAAATGTGCTATCGGTGTTCTACCCTTTTCTTTTGGAGAGCTGTCAAGAGTTAATATTTGTCTCGGAAAGAAGTGTAAGGCTCACAATCCCCCACTTTATCGTTATTCTTACTTATTTACTTAAGGTGGCGCTACAGGCCGGTGTGGACTTGGGCCTCAACCAACAGTCTCCGCCAGCCAGCTCGGTCCCTAGCTAGCTGTCTCCAGTTTTGCACTCCAAGTTGATTGAGGTCCTCTTCCACTTGTGTGCGCCATCTGAGTCGCGGTCTTCCTCTACTTCTGCGTCGCTCGGGAATGGTGTCGAAGGCTTTCCGGGCCGGAGCATTGGTGTACATGCGCTCTAAGTGACCGAGCCATCTGAGTCTCTGGACCTTGACCCTTCTGGCTAGGTCCACGTTGTTGTACAACCCGTAAAGTTCGCTGTTGTATCACCTTCTACTCCATTCCCCATCAATGCACACGGGGCCAAAGATGACCCGAAGAACTTTCCTCTCGAAACAGCCTAAGGCACATTCATCCGATTTTGTCAGGGTCCATGCTTCTGCACCATATAGCAGGACATGGATGATGAGGGTGTTGTACAGTTTTGCCTTAGTTGCTCAAGAGAGGGCTTTTCCACTCAATTGCTTTCTTAGCCCAAAGAAACAGCGATTAGCAAGAGTAATTCTTCGTCTTATCTCGGCGCTGGTGTTATTGCCCGTGTTAATAGCGGAGCCTAGGTAGACAAACTCCTCTACTACCTCGAAGTTGTATGCGTCTATTGTGACGTTCTGTCTGAGCCGTCGGTGTTGGGTGTCCTTTCTCGAAGACAGCATATACTTCGTTTTTCCCTCATTTACCGCTAAACCCATTTTTGCCGCTTCTGTCTCAATTCTCACAAAGGCGCCATTGACATCACGCTGTGTTCTTCCCATTATATCAATATCGTCGCCGTACGCGAGAAGTTGAACAGATTTATGGAAGATAGTGCCTCTGGTGTTGACGGTGGAGTTTTTGACTATTTTCTCAAGAACGATGTTAAAGAAATCGCACGACAGTGCATCGCCTTGTCTGAATCCTTTTTTGACGTCGAAAGATTCCGTAAGCTCATTGCCAACCTTGATAGAGCAGCGTGAGTTCTCCATCGTCATTTTGCACAAGCGAACGAGCTTGGCAGGGATGCCAAAACTAGACATAGCTTTATACAGTTCGTTTCTGTAGATACTGTCATACGCGGCCTTAACCCTGCAGTGCACACGTGGGGCCTGACAGGCCCAAGTGAAAATTAAAATACGTATAAAATTGGAACCGTTTTTGGAAATAAAATAATCTTTCATCTACCTTCCTACAACGTCGATATGTATCTTCGAACACAAAAATAACTGTAATAAGTTCAGTAGATTTTCACTAAATAGAGCTTCGGGCCTAATAGGCCCAAGGTATACATTCACGTTACTGTTTTTTTTAATTCTCAGATACAAAACGGTATATCTTAATTCTGTTTTCGGATTATTTTCGTGGGTTTTCTTTATTATTTTATGGATATAAGTGAGAGAAGGTTGTTTTCTTTTTGGGTTCGTTTCGTTTATCTCGTAAACTTGTAAAAGACCATTTGAAGGATCGTGCTTCAAACAGTCATTTGCCACTAGAAACTCGTTCAAATGCGAGAAAATTTGCTGGATTGCTGCCTGTCGAAGAAATAGCATTTTCCAATAATGTAAGTACCAGAAAAGATTGTGCATTCTGTACAAAACGAAGGAAGAGTCGATACTTCTGCGACAAATGCGGCAAAGCATTTGGCTCCAACATGAGCACTATTGTTGCCCAACTTGCTCTATTTGATATTACTGTACAAAATATTTATGTTTTATCCTCTGTTTTTATTAGTTTTAAGATTGATTTTGAATAAATATTATAAATGAATGTATAAAATTTCAGTTTCCTCAATTATTTCTACATTTGCTCATAAAATTGTGTTTACGGGCCTCTCAGGCCCCACGTGTGCAATGGTGTGATTTTTTTAGAGGTGTGCACTGAAGGGTTAAAATCGATGAAGAGGTGGTGGGTATCGATTTGGAGTTCATAGTTTTTTTCCAGGATCTGCCGCAACGTGAAAATTTGGTCGATGGTAGACTTTCCTGGCCTGAAGCCGCATTGATAAGGACCAATCAGATTGTTGACGAAAGGCTTCAGACGTTCACATAGAGGATCTTGTAGGCGATGTTAAGCAGACTGATTCCTCTGTAGTTGGCGCAGTTTAGAGGATCTCCCTTTTTCAGGATCGGGCAAACAATGCTGAGGTTCCGTTCATCGGGCATGCATTGCTCCGACCATATCTTACAGATGATTTGGTGCATGCTCCTATCTAGATCGTCGCCTGCGGCTTTGAACAGCTCGGCAGCTAGACCATCTGCTCCAGCGGCTTTGTTGGATTTCAGCCGTGATATTGCCGTTTTCACTTCTTCTAGGTCGGGTTCACGGAATTGTTGGCTGTCATCGTGTATGATAGAGGGCTCCTGTCTGACGGCGGGGTTTTGTTCATCGTCGCCGTTATACAGTCTACAGAAGTGGTCTTTCCAAATCCCCAGCATTGACTGCGATTCTACTATGATCTTCCCTTGTTTATCTCTGCAGGCATCGGTTTTCGGTTCTTGCTCGATGACCTTGAGCCAGCTGTTTTACCTTCCGATAAAACCTCCGAACTTCATTCCTGCTGTTAGCTCTCTCAACATCTTCGATCTGACGCTTCTCATGCTCTCTCTTTTTTTATCGTTATTCGGTTTTCCATAATGCCACCGTAGTGGAAGACTCCGCTGTAAATCTAAAACTAAGTACAAACTCAAGTATTTGTATATTTATGTAAATGTTTACTTTTATTTGTGTATATCCTACAGGACATGAGTA
This sequence comes from Sphaerophoria taeniata, assembly GCA_943590905.1. Classification (NCBI taxonomy): domain Eukaryota; kingdom Metazoa; phylum Arthropoda; class Insecta; order Diptera; family Syrphidae; genus Sphaerophoria; species Sphaerophoria taeniata. The sequence continues at coordinate 94,921,810 of OX016540.1, forward strand.
TATAGTATAATCTTCTACAAATTGACGGACATTTTTTCTTATTTTAGTTTTTCATGGTTTTCGCGTGCAAAATATTTAAATATTGAAAAGAAATGGAAACAAGCATGTGTCATGTAAAAAAAAAATAACAACTTTCTATTGCAATACTGCAAACTTAATTAATAACAGAATTTGAGTAAAAGCTCAAATGAAAATATTCGAGTTTCAATAATTTGTTCTCAGTCAAAAATGCAAACTTAAAATAGAAAAGACATAACCTCCATATAAGCGATTAAATAAGAGTTTCAGCAACTACCCTCCGTTCGGCATTCATTTAATAAATCGATTTTGAATTCGCGTCCAAATTATATTGTTTCGGTTTGGGGATCAAGCAAATGAATGGCTTTCATTAGAGGAGGACTATTGTTGATGTTGATTCCCTGCTTGGACATGTCTGTAAGGCGGTCGGTGATAAGTTTCTGATCACGTCCTCGTTGCCACCTATAAAAATGAGGGAAAAACGTATTTAAAAAATGTTTTAGCACAAAAGAAGTCAAAGGTTAGAGAAAGAAAATCGTTATCATCTTAATTTGAAACTTAGCAATTTACTATCTCTTCACTTTATTCATAGTTTCGTTGAAAACAAAGAACACTTCAAATTGATTGAATTGTAAATAAGAGTAAAGAGCGGTAGCAATATAATTCAAGTTTCTATCTAATTTCCGATCTATCGGTTGGTCAGAGCAAAAACAAAACAATTACATGCGTCATAGGTGTGGCAAATTTAAAAATAAATTATCCATCGTAATTTGGCCTTGTTTCCGGATTTTGTGACTAATCACAAGAGCTCAATTTTAGGGAACAAAGAAAAAAAACTCACCATAAATGCGAGCAAGTTTGAAGAAGAGGAATATAAAGCGGCAGCAGATCTGTATCACAACACGTCTCATAGCGTCTCAATGCCAATTCAGCCCAACGATCGGCCGAAGGATGTGGAACTGGTGATGTGGTGCAAGCAGCAACAAGTCGACACAGTATCAATAAAACAGGCTTTGAGCGATCCATAAAAATCTTGTTCAACAAGCGGAAGCAATTTTCTAACAACGGAATGGCCGATTCATTGCGGCGTTCGTCAAGCAATTGACAAGCTTTTCTCAATTCAATATCTTGTAGGAAGTGCAAAAAATGTGGAGAATCCCTGAGGACGGCCGTCGATGCGATATGATCGAGGAACACTTCAAAGGCAGCACTACGTTCGGCTATCAGATCGGGCGAGAAATTCCCCATCAGTACTTTTTTCGGAAAGTAAACTGAATTGAAAGAATTTGGATGTGATTTTTTTAAGCTGGTATAGAGCTTGAGGAAGTCTGTATAACGTCTTTCGATGGTTGCCGGATTTGGGTCGACCACTGATGAATCCTGACACACCGATAGATCATAAACGACATAGCGCTTGATGTTGGGATTCTCGGTCTTCGGTGGCATAATACGGGCATATGGTATTTCGAAGCGAAGAATTGTCGTTCCATCATTTGGAAGCACTCGTTGGGTTGTTTTGGTTGGCCTTTGCCATAGTTCTGGAAAATGTATTCATTCAAATTAAGTAATTTTGGAAATTCCATACTCGATGTTACCTTTTTCTTTTATGCATTCCGATTCTTTTATGGCCAAAGAACCTGTTTCGATGCCTTCAGTGGATGGAGTATCCAAATCATCCAAATCATCTGTGGTACCAATCACAACATCTGCTCCAACAGTACCAGAAGATCTTCTTGCCATTGCTGCACGCACTATTAGAAAATAGTCAACAATATGTTTTTAAACACCGCTTTGTGTTTGTATAATGAAACAAAGCAAATTACTTTCAAATTAATTACTTTGATGTTCTAATTCGACAAAAACACTTCGAAGGGGAACAAAAGATATTTTTGTTGTTGATGCAATTCTATGAACAAAAAATTAACCAACACCAATTAAAATTGACAGGTGGATTACGTGAAGTGAAATGCCATCTTTTCTGCTTTTCTTTTAGCCTGCTATTCTTGTTAAATGAACGACTTCAGCGGAGGAGAAAGCTTTTTTCCAAATTCCATATACAAAATTATTAAAACATCTCTTTGAAGAATACCACTGGACCAGATCCATGTGATCCAAACGATTAAACAACACCTATGTAACTCAATTTCCCTAGTTTTAGCATACTTGGGCTGTAGCTTGTCACTCACAAAGAGGAAAGTGAAGTTGACTGTTAGGACTAATGTCGTTTTCCTTTGGACGTCCAGAATCATTTGGAAGAGTTCAGAAGTCTTCTGAAACCATTCCATTGGACTGACTTTGACAGACGGAATGCTTCATAGAAGAGAAGAACTCTTCCTGCGTCAAGAAACAAAATGTCAAAAGATACACCAATTCAATGTCAAAAAAAAATATTAATGGAAAACGATAAAAATTGTGGCTTGTTTATTTATTTGACAGGTAATCAAAGAGATATTTATGTCTTCATTATGACGTCATCCAGTAACAAGCAAAGATAGGCATTTTTCTTACAAACGTGGTATTGGCACTGAACATTGTCCTAACAATCAAACGAACTGAACACTTCCATTTCGCACTTTCTGGCAAACAAAAAAAAATCCTACACAAATACCTACGTTACGTTGACATTTGACACTTGACAACATTCGTTTACGAGTTTGTTCTCTTGTAATTGTCGCTCGTTGATCGCCTGCATCAATTACATATAAAAAAAAAATACGATTTACGAAACCAAATTATTTTTGTAATCGAATGAGTTTTTTCCGTTTTTAAAAAAATGATGCAACGAATTACATTGATGCCAAAAAGGCTCCACCAATTTGCGACGTTAAATTCAACTGGCATTCGCTTGGCATCAACTTTACTAAAAGGTAACTACTCTCAATGTGAGTGAGGTTATTATGATGAAATTAAAAATAAATAAAAACCAACAGATGATTATGATGAGCCGAAGGAATTGGAACTCAACCCATTTGTGAAATTAGAGAAGCGTCCGGTGTATCTGGATGTACAAGCTACAACTCCAATGGTTCGAAACAAAACGTAATTTCATGTGAAAACGTTGATAATAAATAGAACCCTTCACTATTTAGGATCCCCGAGTTTTGGACGCAATGCTCCCCTACCTGACCCATCAGTATGGCAATCCACACTCTCGTACTCATTACTACGGTTGGGAATCAGAGAGAGCTGTTGAAAAGGCCCGTAAACAAGTTGCCAACTTAATTGGAGCCGATCCAAGAGAAATCATATTCACATCGGGTGCAACAGAATCGAATAATCTAGCTGTTAAGGGAGCTGCAAGGTAAGTCTTGTCTTAACACAAAACAGAGTCACAATATTTTTAATTCAAGGTTCTATGGCGAAAAGAAAAATCACATCATCACAACACAAACGGAACACAAATGTATTTTGGATTCATGTCGCGCTTTAGAAGGCGAAGGGTTCAAGGTCACATACTTACCGGTACAACAAAATGGCATAGTCGACCTCAAAGATCTCGAGGCAGCAATCACCCCGAAGACAGCGTTGGTATCAGTTATGACTGTAAACAATGAAATTGGTTTGTTAAATCGTGTGCTGAAATGCCTTCAAAGACTAATGTGTATCAATTACAGGCGTTCGACAACCCATCGAAGACATCAATGAAATTTGCAAAGCCAAGAATGTTCTATTCCACACAGATGCGGCTCAGGCAATCGGTAAAATTCCCATCGATGTCCACAAGCACCAGATCAATCTAATGTCGATGTCTGGCCACAAAGTTTATGGCCCGAAGGGAATTGGCGCCTTGTACGTGGGTAGAAAGCCGCGTGTACGTTTGTCGCCGATTATAAGTGGTGGCGGGCAAGAGCGTGGTCTACGAAGTGGAACGCTACCTACCCCCTTAGTTGTTGGCTTCGGAGCTGCTTGTGAAATTGCTCAGAAAGAAATGGCATATGACAGTAAATGGGTTAATTTCTTGTCGAAACGATTACTCGACAAAATTACGGGAGCCCTGCCGGATATATTCCGAAATGGCGATCCGGAACACACTTATCCGGGATGTTTGAATTTGTCGTTTGCATATATAGAGGGCGAATCTTTGCTGATGGCACTGAAGGATGTTGCCTTGTCAAGTGGTTCGGCGTGCACATCGGCCTCATTGGAGCCGTCGTATGTATTGAGGGCGCTCGGAACTTCTGAAGATTTGGCGCACAGTTCAATAAGGTAAGGAAATTTCAATTGAAAAGGCCTTTTGACCAAGTTTCTTGTTTTAGATTTGGAATTGGAAGATTTACGACAATTGAGGAAGTAGACTACACGGCCGAAAAATGCATTGCCCAGGTTCAGAAACTCCGCGAAATGTCACCACTCTGGGAAATGGTACAAGAAGGCATCGACATCAAGTCGATTCAATGGTCTCAACACTAAATTGTTGGGTGCCCTCTTGGCCTTATTTTTTCACCTTACATAAATCTTATTTTAATGCTTTTGTTGAATTTCTTCCACCAAATTGGAGTCGCTCCTACATCGATCCTCTTTGAATGTCAAGGGTATACAATATCCGAGATTCTTCTACTTTTCCATCATTTAGGATCGACGTTAAGTCTACTGCAATCGAATAGTTGGTGGAGGGAATTCGACGTTAGACGACAGTTTAGAGAATGAATGTTAAAAAGTCAAAATGATATTGTACTCGAGTGATTGGCGTAGTTGTAACTCTCCTTGATTTTTGTATACCGCTAGGAAGACACAGACAGAATAAAATATAACCAAGTAGCATGTTAGTTCATAATATTGTTAGTTATCTTCTCCGGAATAAAAAGTCGATATAAAAAAATTAATAATTTATTATTCTGCTTTATTTAACGTCCAAAAAAGGTGATGGTTGACAACAATCCCCTTCAATAAAGCCCGACTAGATGTAGAAAAAGAAATTTAAATCCAATAAATACAAGCACCGCCCTTTCAAAAGAAAAGCCACACAAAGGGTTGCAAAATTCCAAGTCATGGATACTTTGAGAACTAGCAAATGCAACTGCCGTCATCTTCAACCGGCTCACCGTCGGGATGATCGATTTTGAAGCCATGTTGTTCGAGTGCTTGCAATTCCATTTTTGAGCGATTCGCATCGAAGAGAATATTCGAAATGTCCCGAAACATTTCCTCGACACCTTCGCCCGTCTTACAGGAGGTTTTGTATGTAGCACTAATCAGAGTGTGACACTGTTCACAGAACGCCTCCATTTCTTCGTCGCTAACTTGTGGTTCTCGACCCTCCAGGTCCGATTTGTTGCCACAAATAAAGATTTTGGCATTCTCAGCATAGGTGACAATATCGAGGAGATGTTGTGACATAGAGTGAAATGAGGAGGCGTTGTCTAGAGCAAAAACAAGGATAGCACCTTCGGCGAATTTGTAGTAACTAGATGTGACCGATGCAACGCGCTCCATTCCTCCGGTGTCCCATAGTTGGAGCTAAGAATACCATTTTCATTTTACATTTCATTTGGGCGGGGATTTTGTTTTACTTACTCTGAATGTCTTATCATTGACGATATATTCCCTGTCCATGTGGTCCAGACCGAGGGTAGATTTGCGATCTGTGCCTGTGACAAAGGTATTGTTTGTGAATCGACGAAACAGCGAACTTTTGCCGACGCCATATTCGCCGCAGAGAATTACTTTTTGTTCCGGAACTCGGACTTTGGCCATGTTTTCAGTCGACTAAGCACTCTAATTAATAAGGTAGTTTTGTGGATCGGTTAAGGTAATTATAATTAACGATTGAAGCGAGAGCGGGTTGGGTTAGGAAACCACCTTAACCTTCTTTGCTCATACAAATGTGGGGAATATACAAAAGTGATTATGGGAATTTAATTGCAGCGTCAGAAAATGCAGAACGATGTAGAAGTTGAAAAACAAGAGGAAACGTCATAAAAATGTCAGCTGTTACCCGCCAATCGATTAGGTTTGTTTGATTTGCAATTGCAAGTCGCGGTAGAGACATAGTAGGGTTTTTGACAAGCAAAATGAACCAAAACCCGTGCATTTTTCTCTCGAAACAAGCAAATGCTTTTTTATCCGGCACTGTCAAGGACCATGCATCCGCATATAGGTAATCAAATCATCGATGGAGGATTTCAAGTCCAACGAAGCAGCAATTGGCTTGAATTTCGGTTTCTCCAGCAGTGGTGCGGTCGCATGATTTGTTTAAGGTAAGGTGATTATCATACGTGGCTCTTAAACCACTTGAGAAGTGGTTACAATTGGCGATTAAAGTTAAAATCAAAACAATTGCTTAACATAAAAGTTTTAAATACGTTCTTTATTAAAATTGGCTAAACGAATAATCAACATCTTGACATAAACTAAAAGCCTAGCTAAAAAATAAATAAACAAATGAATTTTAAAATACATTTTGTACACCTTACGTTTTTAATATTAGCAATAATGATGAGTAAGTAATCTTAATACTCCGGAATGATCAATGCTCCCATTAATGTTTGGTTTACAATTAATTAACTTGAAAACGAAAAATAAATACTAACTACAACGGCAACCACAAAAAAGCCACCAACACCATACATAATGGCCTTTTCTCGCAACACTCGCATCATCATGGAATTCAGAATTCGAGATGATCTACCGAGGTCGGCATTTGTCTCTCTCAATCGTGATCTAGCATTTTGTAGTGTTTCCCGTTGATGGTGCAGGTCTTGCAGCACTTGTGTGCTTAGTTCTTCGGTTTCAACGGCAACCCGATATCCTTCCAAGAGACGATTTCCAGTTCGTTCGATGCGCTCCGAGTTGTCGAGCAAGCGTTGCTTTTGATCATCCCGAATCGACACATCATCAAATTCATCGGTTATCTCGAGAGAGGAATGGTTTCGAGATTGGTCTTTGATATTTTTGTATTCGTTTTGAAGACGTTTCAGTTCGACTTGATAGCAATTGAGTTTGCTATTGAATCCGGGTCGGACCGACGGATTTAAGTCTCGTATTTCCAAACCAATCTGTTCCAACTGTTGAAGGGAGGGTTTTTGTTTTTAGTAAATTGTTTCTATATAAAGCATACATCATTACCAATTCAGAAGCTTCGGTTAGGTTTCCATCGATTTTTGCGCAAAGTTCACGTCTCTCGGCTGAAAGGAAAAATATGTTGAACGAATTTTAATAGTCAGTGGCTGGTATGTGATATTTTATATTTACCTCCATTGAAGACATTCAATCGTCCAATCAATGCCGTGATTTCTGCAATAAGAGCAGAATATTGTTGTTCGTAGTGATCGATTAAAGTCATTTTGGTAAGTTAAAATTTTATCAATACAAATTTATCAAATGAATTTTTTCTCAAGCAGCTGTGTTGTTTTCTTTTCATGTCTTTCTTTGCTTTGACGTTTCTGTTTTTGATTTTCTTTTGAAATTTGGTGAGTCGGCAAGGTAGAATACATTTCCGGCTGAGGGCTACCTCAGATTATTAAGGCGAAGATTTGATTGGAATTGACGAGAAGACTCAGGGCCCCTATTATGTATTACGAATATCGTTGAAATCCGCTCGTTATCGTTAAAATCCGATTACACATAACGAGAATCGTTTATGATTAACGATTCTCGTTTTGTCTTACGACCAACATTAAGCTATCGTTTCTCATTCTTCATTCTCGTAAATCATTCACTGTTCGATTTATTGCAAAATGTCTGGAGCATCGAAATTGTAAGTTTAAGCCTAGTACGCAGATCGGGAAAAGAAAAATTTTATCTCTACAATTTTTTTCTCTACAGATGGAATTTTTTTCTCGCGCAAATTTTTGAAGTTGGAGAAATTAAGAAAAATGTCTATTTGTCGACAATAATGGCGTCTTTAATAGGCAATCTGGAAGTTTAAAAAAAAACATTCTGAATGCGTTCAATTAGGCAAAAGTGAAAGTTCTGATTCTGAAAAGAAGAGAATTCCCTTCTGATTTTAAAATTAGAATGTTTTTTTTTTCTTTCTTAGATTCCAGATTGCAAATAAAAACGCCATATGAATAAATAGCCTCCATACTGCAATGCGATTTGAAACCAACATCCCATATGGTTGGCCACTCTTCCACTAATTTGCATAATTTTTCTTTGATTTTGAATTTCATTAATTGCTTCTTCTCTTCGAAATATTTAATTAAATAGTCCATTTCAGTCTTGTTTAATTTTTTTGTTTACTTTTGTTTTATTTATTTTTCCTTGTCACAATTTTTCCGGCAGAATAATGCTTCGAACATCATTTGTCCAGACAAAAGTAAGTGGAGACTTTTTGCTTACAGCGGTTCCAAATAATTAATTTTGCGCGTGAGCTGCGTACCGCTTGGAAAAATATTGAGGACAAAATTTGTCCAAGGAAAAAATTTGTCCAAGGAAAAAATTTGTATGAGAAATAAATTTTTTCCCGATCTGCGTACTAGGCTTTACATTTACTAAAATTTGTTTGTTTTATTTAAAGACTACTAGTTGCTTTCATGGAAAAAAATATTCTTATTCATTTTAGTCTGGCAACATTTTTACTACGCCTTTCTCGTTTTACTTAATCGCTCCTTGATCCGACTTTCGTATCGTTAAATTGACGATCGTTTCGTTTTACATAATAAGGCCCCAGGTAATATCCTTCGTTTTTCAAAATTCAATGACATATTTGTGTCGCAATGGAAAAAGTGAAATTATACCTAAATCCACAAAACATTGAACTTACCGAAAACGATTATATAAGTGAAAGGAATAAAGGCTCAACTATAATAGACGGACGGGAACGGAAGCTAGCGTCAAAACTCAACGAACCGTTTCTTTCCGACTGTCAATTGCATCCGCTTACCCATAATTGAACGGAAAGCTTTCTGTCATTATTCTGTGTTGGGCAGATTTTTGTTTTTTTTTTTTTCAGGCATACGAATTTTATCAATCACCCCTATCACAGAGTTCCTCGTAGTAAAGTTCCGAACGTAAAGCTCCGCTACGAATACGAAAAAATTATAACCAGAAGGCCCGAACAAAATCAATAAAAGCATTGCCACATACAAATCAATCATTCCGACTTTCGGAATCAGTTGACAAACTTCAAAAAATGAAATTCAAAACAAATTAAAATTCTATGAAGTTTTTGCAAAGCGGATTTGAAGTTTTTATTTTTATTTACTTAAGATGTATTCAATAGCAGTTGCAGATGATGTTATTAATTAAAGAAACCCACAGCGACAACGTGCATTAAAAATATAAAGGAAAATGTTAAAACATGCATTTAATCATTTCATCAAGATTTTTTTCTCATTTTCCCAAATTTGTTTTATTCCTCTATTGATTTGGCGTAATTACTCTCTTTACCATTTCCAACATCACTAAAATGCAACATCCAACTATTTTCTCCAAAAGAACGAGTGAATTGGATGCCATTTGCTGACGTTTCCAGGATAGTAATTTTAATTACAGTTTTTTCTGGGTCTGAAAAAGTGTGCATTTTATTTTGACCACCTGAAGCTTAAATTTCTTCTTCATTAAATATGTAGTAGTTTTCTTAAAATACACGCCTTCCAATCCATCCAAACTCCCAAACCTTCAAAAAATAGGAATACTTTTAGACGGTTTCAGTTGAAAAAATATGCATCTTCTCCAACTACTTGCATCCTATGCGGGTGGACCGATGCTATTTAGCTCTTGTCTCACTTGGTCCCAATAGGCGTTCACTTGATATTTTTGTTAATTCTTGGGCAATTTTGGGACTTTTTTTAGCTTCCTCGAGGAAGTTATTGCAATGGGGCTGATTTTGTGAATCCCCAGTTCAGATTTGTTTTCTCTTCGATTATCTCGCGAACCACTAATGACATTGACATGTAATTGATCTCATTCGACGCGAAATTGCTTGATTGAGAACTGGTGGTTTTCAGCAAAATGTTTTAGCGGTTTTTATTAATAGGAATGAAAAAGAAAAACAAAAACAAGTATTCCCATGTGTGGTCCTTATTCTAAAGAAGATATCGGGGAGGTGAAAGAAGCATTTGGAGCCCGGTTGTCTCCAAAGCAATTCATATGAAGAACAGCTCCGATCAAAATAAATGTTCGTAGAAAAAATTATCAAACTTCCTATTTGTTCGGGGCTTGTGATGTCGATTTTACGAACTCCGAATTTCGTAGCAAATAATTTTATTACGACGGGAGCTATGATACTTTTTTTCGGGATTCGTAGCACGAATCTACTACGTCGGGGCCTGTGATAAGGGTGAATATGAATAAAAATAGACAATATAAAATCATTGGCGCAAAATTATAGTCGCTAATGAACAACTTTAGTGTGATACTAAGCTTAAAATGACGTTTGAGTCATATCTGAAACGTCATTTTAAGCTAGTATCACACTAAAGTTGTTCATTAGCGGACTATAATTTTATAATTTTGCGCCATTGTCTTTAATAGGGGCTTCGTTACTAGCCATTATATTCTTGTTGGGAACAAAAAAAAAAACAAAATTTCTAAAAAATGTTTGGTTAACCACAAACCACGCTTTTAACTTTTCTTTGACAATTTTTTTTTATTTTATTTTTAGAGAAATGTCAAATTCCCGCGCGTAAATTTAGAAAGAAAAGTGAGTTTACGTCCGAAAACAAAACTGAACGAAACCGAGCAATCCGCTATTATGGCTGTGACATCTGATTTGCATGTATTTGGGAATTTTCGTACGTCAACGTACGCACCCTTCCGACTATTATAGTTGGGCATTAAGACTTGATAGAAATTACTCCGTTTGCATTTTATTTTAACACAAATGCCATATTGTTTTTTTGTTTGCTATTTTTATTTTTTGCATAAGTAGTTCTGTGCATTTTCACTTCTAGAACTAGAATCGCACAGTAATCTTTAAGTGCCAGTTGTAGTGACTGTGGTGAAGTTGTTATGTACGTTTGCTTTTACGCAGAACGCTTTTATTCGAATCCTAATCGCACTTATAAAATTTGTATTTCATCTTTCACGTGTACTTCCTTTTGCGAAGAACTGACAAAACTTCCAAGAGAATCAATCTGTCATGAAAAAAGTGCTTCTCAACTTTGCCGTTTGGAACCGGCGTTAAATTGTAGGTCTCCTCAATTCTTCACACCACTCAGAGAATTGTTGATGAGAGTAAGCCACTTAGGCCTTGGCTCCTTAAGAGCTATTACGCCACTTTATTTTATCAGTCTTATTTAAAAACGCTGTATAGAGCCTACATAAAGTTATGTATTCTCTATAATGCCACTAAACGCAAAAATGCTATTTATAAAACATATGCATGTTTGAATAGTCCCATAATATGCTAAATGCGTTTCGAGGTTAAATAGAGCCTACATAAGGAAATTATTGTTATTATTACTTCGTAAATGCCATGTTGATTTCTCTCCATTATTGAAATAAAAAAGAAAACAATAATGCCTTTCCAGTTTACCCGGCGGCCACACTAGCAAGTTCTGGCTAGCAAGTTGGCATACAATCAAATATTTTACTCACACATTCAAACTTTTAGTACTTGCTTTAGTACTGGCTGGTCAAGTGGCCAGCAAATTTTCCAGCCAGTAAAACGAGCAAGTAAATCGGCAAGTAGTTTGACAGGTTTTGCCAAATATATCAAAATGAACAAAATTAAATTAGAAAATTAGTTGAACCGAGGATTTTTATTTCTATTTTTGCTGGCGACATCTTGGAAATTCAAAATTGGATGTTAAAAGCAGGTAAGCTTGTAAAAATATGTGAACTTGCAAGTTGACTAGCAAGTTTTTTGCCACCTACGTCACACCAAGTACACCGATAGAGATTTGACAAATAATATACTACTAGTGCTACTTGCTGGCCAGAACTTGCTCGTGTGGCCGCAGGGTTAGCTCGTTTATTAATGATTTGAATACTTAAATCCGTGAACTCCAAGAAGGAGGAAAGTTTATAAAAAAAGGTTCAACCCGGTGGTTCATACTCGATGTGATCGTGTCTACATTTTTGTTCTCAATTATATAAATTGTATCTTCTATTAGCTGTCGAAGGAATGTCTAAAAGAAATGTTAGAAGTTTTATTGATTTCATTAAAAGGTTTTTATCGCTAATATTACTTACTTTATCGGACGAATCCTAATTTGCGGTACGAGACCTTCTAGTTTTGGTGAATCTTGATTTAATAAAACTGTTACCATTGTCTAGGATATTATACTTACTTTGGTACAGATTTTTCTTTTTCTCTTCAGTAATGCTTGTTTTTTATTATAGGCTCGCAAAATATTTCATAAGAATTCCAAATGTTTGTTTCAAATTTGAAAATTCAAATTATGAAAATACAAAAAATTTTAGACAAGAAAACGAAAACCGGATTCGTGGGCGATTGCACACAACGAAAAGCAAGGCCATGTTCTCTAGTTCTGCTATGCATTCTGGCTGTGATGATAATTTATCTTAGCAGATGGACTCGTTCGAAAGTAAGTAAATAAAAATTACAGAAAACTTTAAAATGCTGAAACTAACACTCTTTCTTTATTTTAGTATCCACAACGATTCTTGCACAGACGGGATTTGGAGTTTCAGTTGATAAAGAATGAAAAAAAAAATGAAAAGCTGAGCTCCCATTGCAGATTATGCACACAATCAGCGATACATTTACGGCGATGTTCAAAGGTCTCCGCCACAACTTTAAGCGAGAAATCCAAGCAGTTGGGCCGCAGTTCAAGGTGGAGCCATTTAAGTTCCTTGAACCGCCCATTGAACCCAATGAGTTGCAATGCTTCGAGAAGCAATCTTGCGATTGGCACAAATACGACAGAAACGGCAAGTTAGATAGTTTCTTATTCATTTTATTATTAAATGATGAATTTTTGGGAATTGGTACACTTCAAGACTCCTCGACGGAGGAGCAAGGGTTGTTGCCGAAACCCAGAATTTGCTCAACACCAGAAAGTCTTTGAATTCTTTCTCTGAAAGAGTCAGCAGTTGACCGCTACTCAGTGTACTACTAAAGCGATAGAAGACCACAATCAAAATTAACTGAGGACAGTAAGCTAGGGCCCGAGCAGTTTCCATTTCCATATCATAGAAAAAAACATGGAACTTAAGTTGTCAAATTCATGGAATAAAACCATTCTTTTTGTTGTTTTCTGTACTTCCAATTGTTTTCTTTCATATGCACCTAACTTTAAAAACCGAATTGATTCTATTCCATGTTTAATTTTGAATGTAAAATTAAAGCTTCTTCAAGTGGGTCTGACCACTGGAGATGAAGCATTCGATAATTTTCGTATACGAGACGTTTGACAGCATTCGAATAGCGTTCAAGAATACTATTTTTGATCTCGTATACGAAAATGTATGCGATATTTTATTTTTTTGATCCAAGAATAGGGTCCCAGTACTAAAAGTTTGAATGTGTGAGTAAAACATTTGATTGTATGCCAACTTGCTAGCCAGAACTTGCTCGTGTGGCCACCGGGTCATCTAGATGATTCCAGGCTGAATGTTTTCATGCTCATGTGATGAATAAAATTCATTCTAAGTTCATTTGTTTTTTCTTTTTGACAGCTGAAATTCAAATTTTGTGTCATGTATTAATATATTTTATTGAAAAATTCAAAAGTAATGTCAAAATTGTCATAAATGTCGAGCTAAATTAGGTAAAAAGTTCAGTGGAAACGATCATCGTTATTTATCTACACTAATATATAAAGCTGAAGAGTTTGTTTGTTTGAACGCGGTAATCTCAGGAACTACTGGTTCGAATGGTATAATTCTTTTTGTGTTGGATGGTGCCTTAATCGACTTAGACATTAGGCTACTTAACATTAAGCTGTGACCAATAGCAGCGAAAAATCTGTGGAAAATGTGGAAAAAACGGCAAAAAATATACATTTTTCTGCGTTTTAACGCACTTATCTTAGGAACTACTGGTTCGAATGGTATAATTCTTTTTGTGTTGGATGGTCCATTAATTGAGTAAGACTTGAAGCTATTTAACACTAAGCTGTGACCAATAGCAGCGAAGAATCTGTGGAAAATATGGAAAAAAACGGCAAAAAATATACATTTTTCTGCGTTTTAACGCGCTTATCTCAGGAACTGCTTTATGAAATTGAACAATTTTTTTAATGTTGAATGGTCCCTTTATCAAGGAAGGCTTGAAGCTATATAAAATTTAGCTGCGACCAATAGGAGCGAAGAATTTGTGTAAAATGTGGAAAAAACGGCAAACAATACAATACAATCTACACTAATATATAAAGCTGAAGAGTTTGTTTGTTTGAACGCGGTAATCTCAGGAACTACTGGTTCGAATGGTATAATTCTTTTTGTGTTGGATGGTGCCTTAATCGACTTAGACATTAGGCTACTTAACATTAAGCTGTGACCAATAGCAGCGAAAAATCTGTGGAAAATGTGGAAAAAACGGCAAAAAATATACATTTTTCTGCGTTTTAACGCACTTATCTTAGGAACTGCTGGTTCGAATGGTATAACTCTTTTTGTGTTGGATGGTCCATTAATTGAGGAAGACTTGAAGCTATTTAACACTAAGCTGTGACCAATAGCAGCGAAGAATCTGTGGAAAATATGGAAAAAAACGGCAAAAAATATACATTTTTCTGCGTTTTAACGCGCTTATCTCAGGAACTGCTTTATGAAATTGAACAATTTTTTTAATGTTGAATGGTCCCTTTATCAAGGAAGGCTTGAAGCTATATAAAATTTAGCTGCGACCAATAGGAGCGAAGAATTTGTGTAAAATGTGGAAAAAACGGCAAACAATACAATACAATCTACACTAATATATAAAGCTGAAGAGTTTGTTCGTTTGAACGCGGTAATCTCAGGAACTACTATTTCGAATTGTAAAATTCTTTTTGTGTTGGATAGTCCATTAATCGAGGAAGGCTTTATTCTACTTAAAATTAAGCTGCGGCCAATAGCAGCGAAGAATCTGTGGAAATGTGAGAACTGAGATTTTTTTCTGAGATCTCTGAGATGAAATTATTTTGGATTCGATTTCTCACTCAGCTATTTGACGTGGCTGACATATGTGCAGCAAAAATTAGTAAGGTAACCATTAAATCTCAATGATAACTTAGAATTATGTTCCACCAAGGCACCAAATGATTTTGCCTCAGTCAAGGTGACATTGAGATCTCAGTGAGATGTTGTTAGGTGGAACTGGCCTAATAACTGCTCAAATTAGAATTTTGAGAGTTCAATTGATTTGTGAATGTGATTGATTGCACTATTTGTGCAGATTATTGTGTTTAAACCATATCATTTTATGTACTTCTTAACTAAAAAATACGCTCAGTTTAAAGAAAAAAAAAATTACTTAACGAAGAGATATTAGAATTATTAGGGAGAGTTCACCCAAGGGAATGCTTTAAGTATGAACAACTGAAGGGAATCATAAAAAATGCTCAAATTTTTCAAGTTCAAGAGAATTACGACCTAGGGAGAGTTGACTGCAATGCAATTTTACAATAACTTCCGAACAAAATTCCCACGCGCGCATGATGCACAAGTCGAGACGATACTCTGGCCGGTGGACGAGGGAGAGGCGGACGAAGTCGCGGGCAACTGCTAGTAAATTATATGAGCTAAGCCAAGTCGGTGGGAACATGCTATAAACCACGGATCATGCAAAAATAAATATGATCTAATGAGAGATTATAGATTTAGGCCGTGTGCGAATTGGATGAATTGTGGTTAAAAAATAAAAATGGATGAATTTTTAAACACTACTGTCATTTTTTAACCTGCTCAGCAGCTAGTCAAATAATGCGAAGTGTCAAAATTTAACCAAACGTCAATTTTTAACCCATTTTTAACTTAATTCGCACACGGCCTTAAAACTCGTTAATTTATTTTCTCATACTCTGTCTACACCCTAAGAACTTGAGTGCTGACTTAGCTCAATAAAAAACATCAAACGTCAACATTTTGACATTTCTCTTTTTCTGCGGCCATCTTTACCGCATCGCACTGCCTTATCAACTTCCTTTCCAGTTTATTTCTTGAAGGTATGTGTACTTAAATTTTGTTTTCCTAAAAAAAATCCGAATTAATCCATTAAATATGACTCAAATTATATGCAAAATAATGTTTAAAATAAATCTTCATACATTGTCTGACGGATTAAACTGAAACTTATGCAATTTCTTTATGTTTTGTTCGAATTACAGTTGCCGATAAAATGGTTCAGCGATTGACTTTGAGGAGACGTCTGTCTTACAACACAAAATCCAACAGGAGGCGAATGTAAGTTTGAAACGGATTCCCTAAATGAATTCCTCATAGCAATTGTGATAAATTGGCCCAAGACATACAGAGCTTAATTTTTTACCATTTCGGATTTATGTTGGCGCTTCAAAGTGTTTTGACAGATGCCGAAACGCAATGCCAAACAACGCTCTGCTTGCTTTTCAATTGCCAGTTTTCTTGGCTTTGTGAATAATTCAAACTAAAACCTATCTTTCATTTCAGTGTTCGTACTCCAGGCGGTCGTTTGGTTTACCAATATGTCAAGAAGAACAAGACTGTGCCAAAGTGCGGTCAGTGCAAGGAGAAACTAAAGGGTATTCGGCCAACCCGCCCATGCGAACGTTCCCGTCTGTCGAAACGGCAAAAGACCGTCCGTCGTACATACGGTGGTGTTCTGTGTCATGGTTGTTTACGCGAGCGTATCATCCGTGCCTTCCTTATTGAGGAACAAAAGATTGTTAAGGCCCTCAAGAGCCAGAAGGAATCTGTGAAGCCCGTGAAGGTTGTTAGGGCAGCCCCACCAGCACCTCAAAAGAAGCCAGCACAGAAGTCGGCATCCAAGTCTAAGAAATAAGAAGTGTACCCTTTTAAAACATCAATAAATTTTTATTAGAAAAGATAATTCCGCTAACTGTTACTTCTTCGGAATGAAAACACTTCAATTTACATTTTTAGAAAAACAATTTATTTACACAAGGATAACTTTGTACACCTCCACTTCGTGGAATGATCTGCGAAGCAGATTAAGCGTAATGTATGCTAACTTTAACTCTATTTCACAAGTTCAAATGTCGTTCAAGCAAGTCCGCCCATTCGCTGTCCTTGATACAGTCGGTTCCGTGTGTAGAGCCCGGTGCCATTTGCATGGCAACTTCGACGCTGCATTGGTTCTTCAAAAGCGACTCCGAATAATCTCGGCATTGTTTGTAGAAGTTCTTGAGCATTACTTCGTGCACCATATGATCGTAGAGCTTCAAAAGAAAAGCCGCCCTCTTCGATACCACTTCCACATGAGCCCTTGAAAGCGGCCGATCGTAGATCCTTGTCTTGGCATCGTTCTCGGCTTGAAAGTAGTTTATGGGTATGTTCAAGTAGCACACGGCACATTGTTCGAATTCGACCATTGTTTTCTGTTCGGAGACCAGGCAGTGGGCGACGAAGATATCGAAAATTCCCTCGAGTTGGACATCATGTTTGTACTTTAGATTGTCGGCGATTTTGTTCGAATTGAATACAACTTTCCTGGGTGATTTTGATTGCAGAATAGCCTTGAGATCCTTAAAAATAGCACCCAGCGAAATCAGATCAAAGATGAAGATATCCTGTTGCGTTGTCAGCGTCAGCAAGGATGTCCGATTATTGCGCCCAAAATTTGACGGTTCAATTTGCAGGCCAATGACACTTTGTTGCTTGAGATTCGCAATGGCCTTGTGATATCGTTGGTCGACTTGAAAAATGCTGATTGCCGAGGATACAAGCGCTTGGATTCGTTCGAGTTCATCGTAAGAGATTGGCACAAGGTAATCCGATTTGAATGGATCGGTTTCAAGATCTGAACTGGACGTTAGAGATTCGGTAGCATCGTTTTCCTTGCAGCATTTTATGGACTTGATGAGTGGCCTTGGAATGCATTGGGGTGATGTGAAGATGTAGCCACTGTTGAAATCTCGCACATTGGCTAGTTCGATCATGCGTTTGTCTTTTGCTATGAGTTTTAATTCGCCGACGAGAATTTCGTCTTCAAGTTCCAAGATAAGTTTTTGACCGATTTCACATTTATCTACATCCATGCTCCTGAAAGCAGTATTGTACACAAATCAAAAAATACAAAATCAAAAAAAAGAAAATTAAAAATGAGTGACACAAAGTTCTGTTTGATTAATTGCTTGTTTTTGTAACAGAAAAGGAAATCGTTCAATCATATTCAAAATGATTCAAGATAAATATGACTTAAGGCTGTTGATACACTGGTAAGGAATCGCGATTTAATAATTTGACTTGAAACGACTTTTAAATACCAAACCAGAATTAAAATCAAACTTGACTTAAATAAGTTTTATTAAGGTAGTGTGTGAATTGCGTAATTTTTTTTTAACTTGACGTTTGGTTAAATTTTGACACTTCGTGTTGAATAAAATTTATTTATATTACACTAGCTGCGGAGCAGGCTTAAATATGAGAGTAGTGGTTAAATTTAACCAGTATTTTTAATGCAATTCGCGCACGGCCTAACTTTAAGAAAGAGAAATAAAAATATCGAATTGGAATGTACATGTCCCCTGCAATTTTTGTGGAAATGTACTCGTAGCGCGACAAGGTTAAGAAAACTTTAACTTTGTCGAGCAAATCCATACAAATTTGAGCTGTCAGGCAATGGCTGACGCATTTTGTTCAGCTCTTTACATTCACTAGTTTACATTGGGCGCGTTCAGTTTGGTTTTGGATAGCCTATCTTAGGCCCCTATTACCGCTGGCGAGTCGAACTTAAAAACATGTGAGTGTAAGATTTTCGTATTGGCGAATCGAGAACCTTACATTCGACTTTAATGTCACACGTATTTCGAAGTTGGATCTCACTGTATTATGAGAATCGAATGTTCGTTAATTTGAACATCGTTCGTGTTTTAATTTGTCGAACGTTACACATTGTGTGAGAAGAGCTCGAACCTTGAATAAAAGTAATATTTTTGTCCAATATTGCTAGATTTTCGAGAAAAAGTTGTGAAATTCAGAAAGAAAAACTTCTTGATGTATAAAAGGCAGCAAAAAAAAGAAAAGAAAATGAAAATCTTGACAAAAACCGTCGAAAAAAAGAATACCTAGGAATGGAAAAGAAAAATCCTTAAATTTGAAAAATCAAAATAGATTTATTGATTTTTGTTAAGAAATATAAAAGATTTATTTAATGTTAACAGATTACTTTTATTGAACTGGTCGTCTCGACAGCAAAAATATAAAGGGAAGAGGAAATAAGTGTTGACATTTCTAGTTACAGAATTGTGAAGTTGACAGTTCTTCTTCTTAAGGTTAAAACAGATTTCGATTTATAAATATCAACACCCCCGCTCAAATTCATAATTCTTAGAAAGGTTTCAAAATAAATATGATTACAATAGAATTTCATTGTGTCTTAAGTTAAGTTACATATTGTTAAAGTAAGTATTTACATTTTTCGCAATCAATAAAAATTCAATTTTTTTTCTTTTTTTTAAATATAGAAATCAAATAAATGTATAATCTTAAATAGGTAATACTTATGTTTGATTTTCAAAGGTTAAGCCCATTGAGGTGAAATGCTTAAAGTGTGACTTCATTGGTAGTTGCTTTGTGAGTGCATCAGCTTTCATGTCCTGAGATCGTATAAATTCGATGTTTATTATCTTTGCTGCAACTGCGTCGCGGATATAATGGTAGCGCACATCAATGTGCTTTGTTCTTCCTTGGTTCGATTGATCAGTTGCAATATGTTTTGCACTTTGATTGTCGCAGAACAGGTCAACATGACCTACATGTAGTTGAAGCTCGATCAGAATGTTTCGAAAATATGCTGCATCCTTTGCCACTGACGAAAGTGTTATATATTCGGCTTCTGTGCTAGATGTTGCAACTATTCTCTGTTTTCGGGATCCCCAATGAACTGCTCCTCCAGCATAAAGGAACACGAAGCCGGATTGTGACTTTCTGTCGTTGGTATCTGCTGCCCAATTAGAGTCCGAAAATGCTTGAAGCTGTTGATTTGTTCTTTTGTATGTTATTGTCGCCGTTTTAGTTCCGATTAAGTATCTGATTATATGTACTGCTGCATTCCAATGCTGACGTCTCGTGTCTTCGATATGTTGAGAAAGAATATTTACGATGTATGATATGTCTGGTCTACTGAAATTGGCCAGGTAAAGCAAACGTCCCACTAGTTGTCGATATGTGGTAGTGTCAACTTTTTCGCATTCACCTTTGATGTCCGGTTCATTTTGAATGTTGAGATTAACCTGTGAAGGTAAACGTGATGGTTTGGCTTCATTTAAATTGTATAATGAAATTAAACTGTTGATGTAACCCATTTGTCTAAAGCTGACTTCACCGTTGTTCCTCACGATTTCAAGACCTACACATAGTTTTGGCTCACCCAAGTCACGGATATCAAACTCGTCTGATAGTGCGGCGTAAATCGATGAGTACTCGTCCGTACTATTTGTTGCCAAAATTAAGTCGTCGACATAGACGGTGATGATTGTGATCGAATTCGGCTTTAATTTATAATAGACGCATTTATCGTATGATGACTGAGTAAACGAGAGATCCTTTAAGGTTTTATCCAACCTTAAGTTCCACTGGCGGCCGGATTGTTTGAGGCCGTATATTGCCTTTTTCAGCAAACATACTTTCGTCGCTGCGTCACTACTGAAGGCTTCTGGTTGCTCCATAAAAATGAGGGTATCAAGATCGCTTTTTAAATATGCTGCAGAGACGTCAAGGTGGTGTAAGTTCAGATTGTGTTCTGCTGCAATTGCTAAAGTTAGTCGAATCATGTGTATGTTGGCCACCGGTGAATAAGTATCGGTGTAGTCGACGCCATGAATTTGGTCAAAGCCTTTGGCCACTAGCCTGGCTTTCCTTCGCTCTACTGAGCCATCTGAAAGATATTTAGTTTAGAAAACCCATTTCGATTTAATTACCTGCCGGTCAGTTGGCCGGTCCACCAACTCCCAAGTTCCATTTCGTATAAGGGACTCATACTCTTCTTTCATGGCCTCATACCATTCTTCCTGATGTTCGTTACTAGTCAGTTGTTTGACGCTCACAGGGTCGACTTCAACGCTTGTCTTCGCATCATCATTTAGGTCGTGTTGAGTATTATTGGCAGCTTCTTCCTTGGGCTGGTCTTCCAGTTGCTGCTCTTGAGTATTATTGGCAGCTTCTTCGGTGTTAGGTTCTTGTGTAGTGGCCTCCGCTGGAGTGTTGTTCGTATTCTGTTTAGTTCTTCCTTCAAAATGAAGAGATTGGAGAGATTCACTGTTTGGCGGTTCAAAGTTGTTATTATAAACATAAAAATTTGGCAGAATTTCTTCGACATCTTCAACGCCGACCGATTCTTCATCCAAGAAACGTACATCCCTGCTTCTGACAATTATGCGAGTTCCACGTTTCCATAGACGATATGTTCCATGTTCGTTGCAAAATCCTACTAAGACATGTTCATTGCTTTTGGGTTGAAATTTTCCGAGGCTACTTCCTTTGTCTAAAACAAACGCCTTCGTGCCGATGCACCTGAATGATGACACATCTGGTTTCTTACCCGTCCAAAGTTCCTCTGGGGTGACTTGGCCATTCAAATTCGTTGGACACCTGTTGCGAATAAAGGCAGCTGTACAAATGAGCTCTGCCCATAAATAGTCCGGCAATCCTGCCTGTAGCTTCAAACACCTTGCCATTTCCAATAAGGTTCTGTTGGCCCTTTCTGCTACGCCGTTCTGTTGCGGCGTGTGTGGTGTAGACAATTGATGGTCGATTCCGTTTTCTTCCAAAAACTCTTCGAACTTTAAATTCGTGTATTCCGTTCCGTTGTCTGTTCTCAATGATTTTATTGACTCACCTGTTTGTTTTTCAACAAATGCCTTAAAGGTTTTAAATCTATCTAAAGCGTCACTTTTATGTTGCAAGAAATATACAAACATGCGTCGGGAATAATCATCTATGAACGTGATAAAATAAAGTGATTTGCTTAGGGATGGAGTCCTCATTGGACCACACAAATCCGAGTGGATCAACTCTAATATTTTCGACGTTTTCTTGTGTTCACTGGAGGAAAACGGTTTTATCGATTGTTTCGCGCGGACGCATGAAATACAACCACTCTCGTCCGTTTTGAACTTCATTGGTAAACCAGTAACCATTCCAGCTGACTGTAGTTGTTTCAGTGATGTTATATTCAAGTGACCCAACCTTCGGTGCCACAAACTGAGTGAATTTTGTTCTTCATGCAGGGTTTAGGCCTTTTGGTTCGCAGAAACTATATATAAACCACGCCTTTGGAAAGCTGTGATCAACAAAATTCCATTTTCGCTATATAGTTTTGCCTGATCGTTCTCAAACACGGCTTTCAACCCTTTGCTGGTCGCTTTGCTGACGGAGATGAGATTTTCGTTTAGCTTTGGTATGTAGAGTGTACTGTATAATCTGATGTCTTTTCCGAAATTAGTCAGGTGTGATGGCAACACAACCGTTCCGACTCCAGCTATCTTCATTTGCTGTCCATTGGCTAAGATAACGAAAGCGTCCTTTTCGTACATCTCTATGCTTTCGAACAAAGATTCTGTTGAGCACATGTGCGATGTAGCTCCGGAATCTAGACACCACGTGATATCATCATCAGACACTTTGAATGCAGACTCCTCTGCTATGGTAAATCCATACTCTACTTCATCTGATGTGGATGCGTTGTGCGCTACTCTTGCTTTCTCCTTTTTGTGAAAGCAGTCGGCCGCCATATGACCCTTTTTTCCGCATAAGCGACAATTAAAAGGAAACGAATTTCTTTTGTTAAAGTTCGAAGGTTTTTTCGATTTATTTTTCCAATTAGTATAAAATGCTGTACTCGTTTGTCCATTGGTATCCTTTTTTCGATCGCTTACTTCTAAAAGCCTGGTGCACACAACATCAACTTCCGGATACTCACTCTGAGCATCGAATGCAGCTTGTACGTCTTTGTATTCCTCAGACAGTCCGTCGAGGAGAACGACCACTAATAAGTCCTTATCCAGAGTTGCCTCCATTTCCTGGAGTCTGTTGACAGTCGTTTTAAATTCTCGTATGAAATCATCCATGCTCTGATTCGCTTCCATTTTGGTGTTAATGAGGCGTCGAAACTCTTCGGCTTTTTGCCGGGGCCCTTTACGGTCGTAGGTTTCACTAAGGAAATCCCAGATTTCTTTGGACAGCTTCTTGTCTTTAACTAGCGAAACGATGCGTGGTTCCATTGCCAAAAGCAATTCCGCCCTTCCATCCATATCTTTCTCATCCCAAGCTGGCTGTTCTGCTGCATTTTCCGGACGAGGTGTTCTTCCAGTAACGTAGCCTGTCAATCTTGCTTTGTGAAGAATGGCTTCCATTTGAGGTTTCCACGAGGCGAAGTTTTCTCCATTGAAAAGTGGAATTCTACCTAGCATATTGGAGCTCATTGATTGAGGTTATGTTTTTCTGGCCGGTTGAATAAATATCTTGATATATTGATGTTAATATATTTGCTAAGGTATTCTTCTGGCTATGGTAAGTTTCCTGGGCCCATAACCTGTTAAGAAATATAAAAGATTTATTTAATGTTAACAGATTACTTTTATTGAACTGGTCGTCTCGACAGCAAAAATATAAAGGGAAGAGGAAATAAGTGTTGACATTTCTAGTTACAGAATTGTGAAGTTGACAGTTCTTCTTCTTAAGGTTAAAACAGATTTCGATTTATAAATATCAACAATTTTATGGAGTCAAGACTTAATTGTTCAATAGAATGGACTTGACTTGAATTGCACTCCAATGTTTGCTTTTTTTATCTGCAAAGATCCCATTATTTCGTTTTTTCTACGTTGGGCTTTTATATTGCTTGCAGTGTTGTAGGTATTCCAGCTCTTGGCATGGTATGGCTTTCTTTACAATCTCAGGATCTGCAATTCAAAACGAGTTTTAATTACACCAAAAGTCCTTTCTATTATATTTCTGGCTTATTAAATAGAGTGGCGCGACAGCTCTTACAGAGCCAAGGTCTAAGTGGCTTACTCTCATCAACAATTCTCTGAGTGCGTGTGAAGTATTGAGGGGACCTACAATTTAACGCCGATTCCGAACGGCAGAGTTGAGAAGCTCTGGCGCGAGTAGGACTCGAACCCTCTGCTAAGCAGCCAACGCACCTTACCACTAAGCTACGGGCAACTGCGGCTTTAGCGTATTGCTTATTGAATAAATTGTCTTGAACCAGAACTTACGTTTCTGAAAGGAGCAAACAACAAACAAAAATTAACATGGAATGTTGAGCGTTCTCCTTTTTTATTTCAAGGCAATAGACAACACATTTTAAATATTTTTGTGCTGAACATTTATGATTTGACGTTTTATTTGTTTGTTTGTTTTTTTTTTCGAACTCAGTTCGAACACGAATTGTTTAGTTCGCCGACTGTAATACGTCGAATGTGTTAGTTCGGCAATGAGAACATCTCACATCGAACGTTCGACTCGCCAATGGTAATAGGGGCCTTAGATAGCCTATCCAACTCGTTTTTCATAAACGAGTTCGATAGCTAAATTTGGATAGCTGTGAAAACACGTGTAAAAAAATTAGCTGTTTACGAATTTCAATGGCTGTTCTGTCAGATAGCGACCTATACCAGAAATTGTTGGATAGCTTTGGGTTAGTTTGGTTTGAGCCTCTGCTATTTTGTTTTACATGGAAAACAAAAACAAAAGGCTATCCGGATAGCCTATCCAAGTCAAAGTGAACGCACCCATTCAATACAGCTGACAGCTCTTATCTATCAGAAATTAACGTGGCTTTTCTTACAACCAAAGAATCGATCCGTGACGTAAAAGTGGCGATTTTTTTTCTCTTAAACGCATTTCTTTCACAAAGAAACCGATTTTTTTGCTCGAAGGATTGATTTCTGACAAATCCCTTTTTGGAGACGGATTTACACATACTTGTACACGGATTTAACACGTATACTACGAGTTTGACATTTCTGAGTTTTCTATTGCTGTAATTATCATGTACAAAACGATTCAACAGCTGACGAGACAACACAAATATTCAAAAAAGGGATTGATTCGTTTTTGCACATTTCTTACACGCCAGAAAACATTGGCGCAAAATTATAGTCCGCTAATGAACAACTTTAGTGTGATACTAGCTTAAAATGACGTTTGAGTCATGTCTGAAACGTCATTTTAAGCTAGTATCACACTAAAGTTGTTCATTAGCGGACTATAATTTTGCGCCATTGATTTTAGTAGCAATTCTTCTTGGTTGTAAGAAAAGCCACATAACATTCCGCTGAAGTAGGTTCAGTTCCTTAAGATCATATTCAACCAATTTCATCCATCAACCAGTTGAACAAAGAAGCCATACACATTGAGCAAATCTCCACTCATCCAAGACTCAAACCACACAAGCATCTCTCCAAATCTCTCTCGTCACAAATTCAATTAAAAATGGCCGATGTATTGTTGTTTCGTGACCGGGCTACTCAGTGTTTTCTGTTTATTTTGTTATTTATGATCTTAATTTCGTCTTCAATTAGTGGTAAGTTTTTAATTAACAATCTTGTTTATTCAATGAAATCAAAAATCAAGTGAAATATGAATTGATCAAGTTTAAAAATCGCATTTTAAAGTGCAGTGGTCAAAGTTATCTAGTTTTCGGAATGCTAATGTCGTTTTCCTATTCGAATCATATCGCCCTGTCCCTTTCCTTCGGATGTACTCTCAAATGCAGTGTTTTGGTTTTTTTTCTTCCATAATTTATTTTGTTTTTTTTTTTCACTTTTATTTTTGTTTTGCAAATCGATTAATTGATTTGGGAGCGAAGCGTAATTATATTTGTGGAATATTAATTGGATTGTTGAAGGAAATGAGTCTCCTAATATGAATGTTTATCAATTGTGTTATGGGAATATAGTTTTCCATTTGGAATTGCGTTCGAATGTGCATTTGTTTTTATTTTTTTCATTAAAGTGGTTGAAAGCAAATGGGATTTTATTTATGGTATCTGAGATGGAAATGGTGTTCGTGCTGCACCTTTGCGTTCATAATTGTAAATGCTCTGATTGTATTGATCAGTGAAAATTAGTTTTTGATTAACAGTAGAGGAATTTTCAAATGGTTCTAAAATTTTCATTTATGTGGAAATTTGTGTTTTACATCACAAGAAACATACTAGTCAACAATTCTTCTATCAACCGTCAGATGGCGATGTTTTTGTTCTCATCTCTTAAGACAGGGATGTTTTATATGAAAACATGAAACGAACACTGTTATGAATTCTACTCGCCAGTCTCAATTTCGTTGCAAATCTTGGAAGCATTTATTTAAAAAAAAATTGTATGGGAATTTTGCGTAAATGTCGTTTAATGGGCCGAAACTTTGTGGATGAACGAAGACTAAAACAAACACATACAAAAGCTTATCGGTGTGGGTACGATATAATTTGCCCCGTTTGTGAAGAAGGGCGATTCCGGAGACGATATAACCACGAGCTATGTCAACTCAGGTGGCGCACACAAGTGGAAGAGGACCTTAATCAACTTGGAGTGCAAAACTGGAGACAGCTAGCTAGGGACCGAGCTGGCTGGGACTGTTGATTGAAACCCAAGTCCCCACCGAACTGTAGCACCATCTTAAAAGCAGAAACACAATGGCGCTTTGCCGTCGATTTTGACAACTGCGAAAAGTTCAGCTATAGGAAATCTGTGTAACCTCACACAATGTCGCTTTTCCTACGTACGCTTTTTTTGACAAACGTAAGAAAACGTAAAGAAGCCAACTTGGTTGAACTTTTGCTTTGTCTGACAGCTCAACAGCTGTTTGTTCATTTGTTGTTTGGAGCAGCGTTACCACTTTAAAAAAAAAAATGGAAGCGAAGTAAATTTGGGAATAAAGCGAAGTAGATTGAGAAAAAGCGAAAAAGATTTTAAAATAGTGTATTTTATATTGACCATGAATACAAAGACAGATCTACAATTAGAGCCGTGTGTGAATTGTATTAAAATGTGTATACAAACTTGACTTTCGGTTTAATTTTGACACTACATGGCGGATATGATGTGTTAAAATTTAACTAGCAAGCTAAAATATGACACTAGTGCTTAAATTTAACCAACATTCCAACCCAAGTTGCGCACGGCGTAAAATATTAAACACTTTAATACAATCACGTAACTCATACTTTGCGTATATGTATGAGTTGACATTTCGTGTTTGTAAAGTGTGTCCGCTTATTGTTCGTGTATAAGGATAGAAACTTATCGATTATATATTTTCCTGATGAAAATAAGAGAACTGTAAGGTGTAGGCATAAAATTACTCAATGAGTTAATCGAAGCAGATTTTGGAAATATCAAGTAAAATCGAGTGAAGTAGATTTCAAAACATTCTTGATGGTGCGAAGTTGGAATAGATATTCAAAGTTTTTCAAAAATCGAAGTAGACTACTTCGAAAGGAGTAAAGTGGCAAATCTGTTTGATGATGATGGAGGGAGAACTGTCATTCAAAGCACACGTGAAGCGGGTGCATCGTAACGCAACGACGCGTCTGCCTAAAGCGCCATTGTGTTTCTGCTTTAAGTAATCTGTTAGAAGTGGGCTAGACATCTAGTTCGTATGAGTGAAGAATAACTGGCCCGGAAAGTCCAATGGTAGGAGACCGTGCGGCAGACCAAATTTGCGCTGGAAGGATGGTGTAGAATAGGACGCTCAAAGCCTTGGGGTGCGAAACTGGATGGTGTCGGCTAACAATCGGGATACTCGGAAGAACGACGATTATATGATGATAAACACTCACACATACAAAAGAGGTTCATTTATACATTTTTTCCTCAGAGATGTGACTGAAATCATCTCGTGTCTCGTGTGTACTTAGACTTAAGACGAAAACCGGTTTTCGTCCAAAAATCGTTGATTCACTGTGCGCACTGATGTTCGTCCAGATGCTGTGCGGAGACTCATGGTTGAAAAGGAGATTTGAGTCAGGCTCGTCTTCGTCTTAGAAAGAAAAGAGATAAAAAATACTTGAGTCATGAATTTGCACATGAAGATTGTCAGCCGAGGATACTTAAGTCTCCCGTCCCGTTTGTCTTCCAGTGGTCCAAACCAAGCGTTTGAGCATTTGTGGTTCCTTGGTCTTGGTCTAATAAGAATGTCTGGGAAACGATGATTTTCTTTGTTGAATCATTGCTCGATAAGTCTGGGCCTGTGAAGCAATGTATTCGTTCCCTATTGTTTTGTTCACCTTCTTCGCATATCGGGCAACAAGGCAATTCACCTGATCTGCATTTTCTATAAAGCACAGCTCAGCTATTTTGTAGAACCTTCGGGTGTTGTTGCTACCTGGAAAGCCGTGCATTCTCTTTTGTTCCTAGTTTTCGTACGCTTTTGAGAAAATCAGTTGCAATGCAAGCAATCACTGTCGGTTGACATTTTACATTTTTACAAAATCAAATCACCCATCAGCCCATCAAAATAGTATAAATGTTGTTTTACACAGCGGATTTTATCAGTTCATCATATCAAGTACCAATCTGTCCATCTATCAAACTTGGAACATACATTGAAAGCAACTGCAAAAAGATAACTTCATTTCTCTACATTTTTCAACTACACTTTGATGAGTCCCCATCCCCATAGCACAACAGCCGATGATGGTTCACCGCACGTTCGTATAAACATTACAAAACTACCGCAAACTTGATTGTTATCGCATGAATTTTTTAATTCACAGTAGCGATTATTCTTGTCTACGCATCTAGCTCCTGGTGTTCTTTCTGCCTTTAAAGCCTTTTGACACTCTTTATTATTCAATACAATTCTTAGCCCAACAACCTTGCAATTTATAGCAGTTTCGAGTTCTTATTGGTTATTGCTCCAGAGAACATAAAATCAACAACGCGCATAGAAAGACTAGAATGAAATCGGTTAAAATCAATTTCTTGATAGATGTGTCGCATGTTTTTTTTTTTTTATAATCAACGCGCACTCAAGGGTTTTTTTTCATTAACCTTGATATGCCAAGAGCACAGTGCGAGTATTAGGGAAAGGATAGAGGATGTAAAAGGAGGTGTCGGTGAACATTGGTTTTGAATTCTTGAATATTACAATGACTGGGGAAGACAGAGTGTGGAAGAGAGTTCCACATTCGCGTTGTATGGCTTAAGAACGATTCTCTGTACATGACAGTAGTTGAACTCAAGGGTGAACTGATATGGACTTCCTAGACGCGCGGGTATTACGGTTGAATGTCTTAAGGGGAGGAATGCAACTGGCTACTTCACTTGAGCATATACCATTGAAGTATCGGTGAAATAGGGTGAGGCACGAGACATTACGCCGATGTTCTAGAGAAGTAAATGACTCAACGATGGTATTGTCACCAATAATTTTGAATGCTTTTCTTTGGATACTGTCCAGAAGACTTAAGTACGTCACTGGAACACCAGCCCAGACCTGAGAGTTGTACTCAAGCTTAGGACGTATGTAGGTTTTGTAGATGATAGCCAGATCAGAAGGAGAAAAAAATTTCGTACATCGTCTTAAGAAACCTAAACATCAAATAGAGGGTTGGAGACAAAACGGAGCCCTGGGGCACACCAGCATTTATATTGTGGGTTTCAGACTTGTAGCCGTCCAATACAACTTGTATTGAACGGTTCGAAAGAAAGTTTCTTATCCAACGAAGAAGGGTTTCATCGATACCGAAAGCACGCATTTTCGATAAAAGAGCAAGATGCCAAACTTTATCAAATGCCTTTGAAATATCAAGTGCAACAATCTTACTTTCTCCAAAACGATGTAAAGATTTGTTGCACTGTTCGGTGAGATAGACCATCAAATCACCAGTGGACCTGTTGCTGCGAAAGCCGTACTGCCGGTCATTAAGAAGCTTTCGGTCTTCGAGATATTTCTTGAGCTGATAGTTTATCAGCGTTTCCATGACCTTTGAAAGAAGGGACGTAAGTGCAATCGGACGATAATTGGTGGGAGAAGAAGATTCGCCTTTTTTTGGAATTGGCTGGACAAACGCTGTTTTCCAACTGCTTGGAACGAGCCCAGCTTACGCAAGGGTTTTGCCATCGTGGAAGAATACCTCTTCAGAACAATAGCGGGGATACCATCCGGACATATTTTTTGCCTTAATTTTTGGTCATGTGAAAATTTGATCCGTCGAATATGTGCATTGCAGGCCTTCCTGGCTTGTTTAAACTTGTTCCGGTTTTCCTCAGTTGGGTTGGCTCTAAAACACCGGAACTTTACTTCCTTTTCTTTATGCTTCAAGTTTGGGAGAATTTAGGGTAGGAATATTCATTTTTTTGTTTTTTTTTTTTTGCTAAGCTCGATATTCCCTGTGCGTTTTGAATTAATTAATGAGGAAACACATTCAGAAAGCGTGAGATTTGTTGTTGTCATCACCCACGCAATCCCTATAAGCTGCCTCGCCAAAAATTAAACACAACCTTGACCTTTCTAATTTTGTTCTTATCGCTGTCAAATGCCACTCATCCCAACTCTTTTTTCACTGTACGTGTGCTTCAGTCTTATCATATTGAATACAAAGCTCATTTAAATGTTCTCACAGCTCCTCCGGAAAGCAATCATGCTAATCCCATTCGAACACATCCGGCTTAAGGCATCACAATCACATCCACCATACTGCTTCAATTTCCATCTGTCAGCGTCTTATCTCTCATTAGCGCTTGCTTGCTTCATCGTCGTTTGTCGTCGTACGTTGTTTCTCGTCCGGAAGGAAGGAAGAACCATATTTCAGGAATAGTTGATTTTTCTCTTTGGTAAGCTTCGCTCCTTCCTATAGAGTCACAAAATATTTTGCCAAGTCAATAAATTTAAATTCCATAATTGCATGAGAAGATTTACTGATGGAAATTCTCAAATAGACGGATGGGGGTAAGGGGACAGCGATAAAACTGTCCAAGCAGCAAACTTTATTATAAATTCTCTTCACGAATGATAAAACGACGATTATATCTGCGAATTAACTGTGTGTGCGTGTTGACTGGTGAAGATGAAGACGACCAAACGAACCAAGAGAAAATTGAAGAAATCAATAAGCACACCATAAAATAACTATAAGTCATAATTAAGTGTAATTTACTCTCCGACGAACAAAACTATAACAAATGAATCTAATGATCGTTTTTTACAGCCTTTAATGGCAACGTTATGCGAACGTGAGACTTTTCCACTTAAAAAGAGTTTGGAGACACAAAAAATTGGCAAACAGTTTATAAGTCTCCCGCTGCTGCGCTTCTTCTATTCCTCCACTAAGTTGATATGAAAGAAGACGGTCTCTGCTGGGTATACTGTTACTGGCAATAAATTGTTGCGCATATTTTGCTGGGGTGCGTATCCAAGAGGAGAAATAAAATTATGAGCTTATTTGTAGGTACACGCTCTATGGCTCTGGATAATTGGCCAATGTCCAATTTTCCGAAGAGCCAATCCTGGGAATAAACTCGTCAATCGACTGACGACAAAGAAGCAAAAGCAGAAGAAATTACCTGACATACATCACCAGATTGTGTGCGAACACTCTGTCCATTGTGATTTATAGTGCAGATCTAAGCCCATCACAGTTGCGATGCATTGCTTGCAGAGAAGAATCCCAAATAGGGCATTCTATGCAATCCCAAAACGAGACGTATCGCAACTGGACGCAGTGAGTGGAATCAATTGGAATACACTTATGGTTTGGTATGTCGTCGTTGCTGGTTTCTATATACGACTGTTTGGATTTCGGATTGATGACCGATCGACGCGATGCTCATAGATATCTGCCGATAACCGATACTCGTCGCTAATCATAATCACTCAAGAAGAAGCTGGAAATTCTCTCCCATGAAACACGATTGACGATACTCGCTGTGTTGATTATTTCTATTAAATCGGCACACAGCAACAACATCCTTCAAAAAGGAGAAATCCATTTTCCCATAGAATCAAATAGCGGCGCGCACAGCTCACAGCAGCCAACAGCCTAACAAGCTTCTAAAATTATTACACAAAAAAATATAATGTTTTTAATCTCGTCGTCTTCAGCACTGGGAATTGATTATAAACTCGTTTGCTCCTGGATTTGTCGCGTCGCGTCGGTCGTCAGCGTTCAAAACAAATAAATGTGCGTGTGTACTCGTTTACAAACATTTTTCCAAAGGTTTTTCTTCTGCAATTCCAACAACGGCCGGCCACGAGAAGAATATTAATCCCAGCCACATGCTTCACTCTGGGGGCTGGGGTGGTATTGACAATATGAAGTCGGCACTGGCTCATAGACGAAGACGTCGACGATAACCATAACAGGGACGACTCATAAGCGAATCTACAGAAATCAACATTATGACCATATTTCAATAATAATAACGAAAGAGAAAAGATTTTTGCGGTGTTGGTACTGGCCGTTTTTGTCGCCATCTCACAGCCAGGAAGGGAAGCCCATTTCTGTCCGCGCACATCATAAGACTGTAGGGGAGTCCTGTTTAGTGCGTAGAGCAACGGTGCAATTGTAATTACAAAGTTCAAGTATACTCGCATGGTTACATGGTTAAATGAAAACAAACACGCACCGCTGCTGCTGCTGTTGCTTGTTGGTTGGTGCTGCAACGATTGCTCCTGGTGCTGGTGCTGGTGAAATGGACAGTCAAGCTGGATGAGCTGTGGTAAGGGGGGATACAAAAGAAAAAACAAGATCTAGGCGTCTATGGATGGGACTGTGTCTTATTGAAATGCAAGCAACGACATTGGCCGTTTCCAGAATTACTAATTGAATCGACGCGTTCTTGTGTCGTCGACAATTATTTACATGTTGGGGTAATGTGAGTTTTCTTGCTTGTTTTGTTTTTTTTTTCTGTTGGTTTTTGTTTTGATTTTATTATTTTTTTTTTGTTTTGTTCATCTCTGGGTTGTTGTTTTCTTCTTTTATTTATTAACAGAAACTCAAGTTTTACTATGAAATGCCGTGTGTGATTTTTTTCCAGAGAATTATTGTTGACAAATTTTGTTAGGAGGGAATAGGGTTTGAGCTGGAGGTATTGGCATAAGTTTTTCTTAAGATATTTTATTTTTTCGTAGAGCGAAACATTTTTAGAAACAACGAAGCAATTGCCGTCTGATCGGGCTACGGCTTCATAGTACAAGCGTCTTCAGCCAGCTCAAGCTCTTCTACCACTTGTATTTCTACAGCCTTGACAGTTCAACGCCTCATTTCAGAATTGGAATGCGAGACCGTCAAATTTCCTCTTGAGACATTATAAACCGGTCTCTAGGTCGAAAAAAACTGCAATTGGGATTGGGAACAGTGATTCAGCGTAGTTACGTTGTCTAAACTTAACGTAGGGCTTAGACAAAATCCTTTCTTTGGTGATGATTTCTCGTCAAGACGTCGTTTGATGTTGAGTGAGTTCTGTACAATTTTGTCAAGACTGATATAGACTGAGGTTTCTGTCTGCTGTTCCCGGCTTTTGTCAAATTTTTTTTGCAGCTTTCTCTTAGTTTGGCTGACGCTATCAAACTTTGCACCCCAAAGGCTGGGGTTGAGTTTTATCGTAAAGGACCGGGGTGGGCGGGCGGTTCGTTTTCGCTCATACGAGCTAAATGCCGAGCCCACCGGAGCCCTTTCAAGCTTATTTTTTGTCATATCGTCTTCGTAATCGTTCTACTTCATAAACAGGGCTAGCTATTGTCTGCAATATGTATGTCTCGGGCGCAGCTAAGAGTTGAGAGTGCCTTTGGGTAAGCATCTAAGTCTCGCGGCAGCTTCGGCAAGGTTTTTGGCCCTAAAGAGATATACCTCCCCTGCCGGTATGTGCGTCACTGACCACCTCTTGTGGAACGAGCACATTATGCGATGTCGCGAAAAATGCCGCAAGATGTTTAGGTTTCTTAAGACGATGCAAGAAATTTTGTTCCCCTTCTGATCTGGCTATTATCTACAAACCTACATACGTCCTAAGCTTGAGTACAACTCTCACGTCTGGGCTGGTGCTCCAGTGACGTACTTAAGTCTTCTGGACAGTATCCAAAAAAGAACATTCAAAATGATTGGTGACAATACAATTGTTGAGTCATTTACATCTCTAGAACATCGGCGTAATGAGACATTACCCTATTTTTCCGATACTTCAACGGTATGTGCTCTAGTGAAATAGCATTCCTCCCCTTAAGACATTTAACCGTAATACCCGCGCCTCTTAGGAATGCCCATCAGTTCACCCTTGAGCCCAACTTCGGACGTACTGTCATGTTCAGAGAATCGTTCTTAACCCATACTACGCGAATTTGGAACTCTCTTCCTCTGTCTTCCCCAGTCATTGTAATATTTAAAAATTCAAAACCCATGTTCACCAACACCTCCTTTTACGTCCTTTATCCTTTCCCTAATATTCGCACTGGGCTCTTGGCATATAAAGGGTAATGAAAAATGCCCTTGAGTGCGCGTTTATTATAAAAAAAAATGTCTAAATAGCCTTGAAATACCAAACTAGGTTCTGCATCTGTTGAGTCTGCGCCCAAGTGGCTTAAACTCATCAACAATTCTCAAAGTTGAGAAGCACTTTTTTCATGACAGGTTGATACTCTTTTCTCAGTTCTTCGCAAGAGGCAGTACCCGGGAAAGATGAAATTAAAGCTCTATGGGCACGAGTAGGATTCGAACCCACGCGTTCTGCATAAAAGCCAACGCACATAACCACTACGCCACGAGCACTACAGCGAATTTTTTCTTTCATATTTTTATCGGCTGCTACTACTTACTCTAGATTTCTTGTTTAGTTCTTTCCAAGTCTATCAATGTCGTCTATAGTCTATCTTGTCGATGTTCCAGCGTCACAGATTGCTCTCTCCAACACCAGGTTGAAGGTGAGGCAGCCCAGTCGAGTTGGAGTCCATTAAAAAATGTTGCATGGCCTGGCAAAGTTGTTCATGGTCATGGCCAATAAAGTTGGTGAAGTTCAAAGTGAATACAATAACGTAGACTTTTCGTCTTTTGATTTAAGTAGCATCTTTGTGTAAAAATCTCTAACCCTTCTTTCTTCCAACATTCTTAACACTCTCAAATGCCAATACGACAATAAACGTTGCAGGTGTTATTGAAACCAAAAATCCTACAAGAAAATCCTACAAGACTACTCCTAACCCAAGCAAGCAGCAATTGGATAAATCAACGAAACAGTGACAAGTTTGAATACAAATTTCAAAACCAAAAAAAAAGAAACACTTGCTTTTCAAAATAAGCCGACACGTTGTCATGTCATCCCGAAGCCAATGCCGAGTGTCATTTTGTTTGAATTTATTTTCGTGTACAAGATCAAAGATCCCATAAAAGTGCGTTGTGTTTTTCTGAATTTTCAACAACGATCCTCACTTTCTGTCAAATACCAATGCTTTTTTTTTGGGCGTTGCAGTTAATGGGTCCGTTCCAATTAGTATTCCCTGAATAGTAGAATTCCAAAAATGCCTTTAATCCATCAACTGGGGTCCTATCCTCCTGGCCGATTTCAATGCGACAACAATCATCTTGTCAACCCCTTTTTTCGATTTTGTTTTGGAAATACAAAGTTTTCCGTAAAAGACCACAGACCGCCTTATTTTGAGGATCCCAAAAATTATTCAAGAGGAAGACAGAAAAAAAGAAAAAAACAAATGAAAAGGAATCCTCAACTTCTCTGCTGGCTGCCGGGAACACACCAAAAAGGTGTCTAAAAACACCTCGGCTGTGAATACGAAATTAAATTTCAGTGTTTTTCGTTCATCGTCGTCGGCTGAACGCAGCAGGCAAGATTTGATTTTCCATTTCGGCCTTCGGTGGCGGCGGCTGTGGCTGCTACAGAGTCGAATGCCAGCCAACAAATTTTCAATTCCAAAGTCTTTTATTTTTGTTTCTTTTAATTAAAAATTCTTTTGGTGTAATCCACGCACTTACCAAAAGAATGACGATGACGACAAAACCAAACTCAAGTCTTAACGCATTTTAAAATCACTTGTGTGCTGCATCTCTCTTTGGGCTTGCTGCTTCCCTGGACTTAAAATTCTCTTGTTGTACCAAAATGCATTACTTTAACGAGTATTCTCTTGCTTCTGGACGCGAGAGAGAGAGAGAGACTCATTGTCAAATTAACCTAAACAAGAGATTCTACTTCATGAGATTTGTTCCATTAGGTTCGCTAGTTCATTTGGCTCAAGTCCAAGAGGAACGACCATCGTTTGGCTTTCAAAATGGGAATGTGGAATCTCTGGGTTGTCGTTACCGTCGCTTATTACCACATATAGTCCAAGAATAAGAAGAAGACCTATGGAATAATGTTGGTCGTAACTTTGAAATGGACGGCAGCGGCAACGACGACGATAGCTATATACGAGATCATTACTTGCAGCCGCGTAGAGCTCATAAAAGGTATTTTGTGTTTTTGCGAGAAAAAGAGAATCCCGCATTGGCCATGGAATGCCCGGTTGACGTCGTCGTCGTCGGTCGGTCGTTCTTTGGAGGCCCAAGCGCACATTCAGGTTCTTGGCATATTTTAAACTCGGAATCGTTTACTCCAGAGCAAAAGGCAAACAGTAAAGAAAAAACGAAAACAAAAACTTGGTGAAGAATTTTCTCATTTCAGTCGCTCTGACTCTTAAAAGGCCTTAACATCGGGAAGCACTCAAGGAACGTCAAATAAGCACGCAGAGACGTCAGGGCACAAGGGAATTGTACTATTTTCTTTGGATGTTGGATGCAACAACTACAGCGACCGGCCATTATTGTGACCGTCAGTTGGTTGTTGGTCGACGCGGTCGGTTAAATGGAAGTTTGGTGTGTGCTTTGTTTGTGTGCAACAGTGATGGTGTGTACCCCAAGGGGAAAGCCACCAACAAGGAGCCACTCCAAAGGTGTTGGGTTTAATATGATTTGACGCCTTCGAATGGGGGAAGGCTTTCAAATGTACGAAACGAATGCCAAATATGTGGGATTTTATTTCTTGGTTCTTGGGGATGGGGAATGCTAGACTCCGTCTTCGGCTTGTCGTCTCCCGAGTTGGAAGGTTAATTGGAAATTTTTCTGACAGATACGATTTTTTTCTTCATATCAACAAAATTATTCAAATGCGAAACTCTAGCGTTCAGTTAATTTTTCTTACGTGCAGGGAAATAGTTCTCAATTTCAGATTTGCTCTAAATGTGACACATGGACATCTAATTGGTTAAGCTAAATTTCCCTCCGTTAAGTTAAGCTGTCAAATTTCAGTTTTTGAATTATTTCAAGTAAAATCTGAACTGACATAATTTTTGATACCTTTCAGTTCAATGAACTCAAACCCAACCCAAGCACCTGATAATCAATGTCATCAGTTCGACACCATACTAAAAAAACAATGTAATCATCCTGTACCTATTAACTTTGTAAATATATTCACCGTCTTAAAAAAGGTGACCGTTTGATTGGACGAAATAATAAAATTATAAGCAAACTGACACTTAAATTGGTATTTACAACAATTTGTTGCTCCCCCTTTAACTACTGTCTTTCGCGTCATCATACAACAAAAAAACAGAACACTCTGCTCTGAAGAGACTCTCGTCTTGTCTCTCATAAAAATGATATCAATCATTTGTGATGATTATTCCACTCACACGCGCCCTCTAGCGTTTTTGTTTCGTTTTAAGTTCTTATCTTTCTTCGTCAAAAAAAAGTTAAAATTATGTTTATGATGATCCTGAGGTAAGGAATAAAATATTCATATGCAATGCTCTTTATGCAACAGACCTACGACTCTCGTACCTCCACAATATGGACGAACCAGTGATAAATCAGTTAAATTATGCCCGTTTGGCCCTCAAAACCCTAACTCACTTGTGATGGCAATGGCTTACCTTCAGTTCAAAGTTTTCTTTCAGTTTTTTTTTTTTTCGTTTTTCTTGGAGGTTGGAGCACAATGGCAACCAATAAGCCCATCATCCATACAAATATAACATCTCTGGAAGGGCCTGCTGCTTCCATCATTTATTTTAAAATGTTCATTGGATTTTTGACAGATTTGCGCAGACTTTTGGCGCCTTCGAAGTAATAATTCTTGTTTTCTTTTCTTAGTGTAAAACCAAAGTCAGAGGCGAAAAAAAAGAGAACTTCAATACAAAACATATATTACCATCTTCTTTTATTCTTTATCTTCGTCTTCTCAGACATCAGTCAATCAGTTTGCTACTTCTTTCACGTAATTTTCTTCCAAAGGGATGTGCATACAACGCACATACAGAAGACATAACCAGACAACGTAGCATTAGCACCATGTTCAAGGTTCTCGATAAAAACGTCTTAAATGCACTGTCGGGTCTTACAGACTTGCTGTTGGAGAACATTTTCAGGGTTTCTCTAATTTCCGAGTATCGAATGGGCGACAAAAAACGTCAACTGTCACATTGGATGTCAGCAGTAACAAATTTCTTGGGTTTGACATTTTCTTTTGGACGTCCGGATTGACGTTTAGCAGTGACTGATCGTAGTGTTTCTTTTATTTCATTCTTAAAATTAACTCAAGGTAAAATAAGAGCACAGTTTATGAATTTGTCGATTTGACATTTAAATTTTCCATCGAGAGTTAGTATTGACGTTTGGTAGTGCCAGATTGGGAAGGGGATCTTTGACATTGGGTGGGTTCAATCACATAACCAACAGGTATCGGATAGCTTTTTGTTATTGTAATCCATAGTAAAAAATAGCAAATACATGAACCATTTTCTGTAAAAAAAAATCCAAAGGTATCTGAGAATTTTTGGTATACCTCGGGTATCCGAGTGATCAGCTGATCAACACATGATTTTTTGTCTTGTATTGTTTGGCGCGCTATTTTATCAGCTTCCAATTTAGAAGAGAATTCAATGAAATATAAGCAAAATGGCTATGGATGTTATTTTAAACAATATTTTTTATAATTTAGATGACTCGGAATATGTTTTCCGACGAATTTGCAGCCATAAACAATTCCCTGTTCTCAAGCGTTTGATTTGTTGTTTTTTTTTATAGACGTTTTGACAGCTATCTGGATATAGTTATCTGTCTCGTCCAAAAAGATATCCCAGTTCCGGGTATCTCAGATAGCCTATCCGATAGGTGATTGAACGTAGCCATTTACTATTGTGAAAGGTTGTGGGATGACGTTTCTGAAAATCCAGTCCAAATGAATGTCACTTTGACTCTTACATTTTGCATTGGCCGTCCGGAGTGACGTATATGTTAACAGTCACTGCCACGTGGTTCAAACATTTTGACATTTAAATTTTCCATTAGGCATTGGCGGTGACGTTAATGGAACATGACATCAAACTAAAATTACAAAAAAAAAGAAAACACTGACTGAAGTGTAAACGCAATTTTTATGACACAACCACTACATGCGCCTAACATGCCTATACCATGCAATTATAAAAATAACGTCAGGTGTGAAATGATTAAGAAAGATCCAAAATGGAAAAAAACGTTCCAAAACACAAGATCCATTGGAAAGGGACAGTGAGACTATCGCTACATGTACGTATGTGGATTTAAATAGAAAAATAATAATCATTACAATTTTAAATATGTAATTCATATTTCTTTGCACAGGAAATGATTATTTTATGACACACGATCAAGATATTTATAGCAAAATTCCCAATAAGCATAAAAGCGCACCTATTCGTGTGTAATGAATGACTGATAGTTACCTATAGCTTAAAGCAACCATTTAGGTGTCAGGTGTTGATTTCTGAAATGGTGTTATAAAAGTTGTAATTACAGTAAATGTTTTATTAGGCTTTTTTTTAATTTAAATTTTATGATCAAACATCAGAAGTGACAGAATATTGATGACTTTTCATGCTTTGGATTTTGAGCTCTGATTTAGACTCGGTAGTTTTAATAAGTTTGTCCATTAAAAATTATGTTAAGCTTTCGAATTAATTTTATGGAGTGTGTTCTCTCTCTCTCTTTTTTTAAATGATTTAACGGTTGCTAGTTAGATATCTTTATTGATCTTAATGAGCAGAAGCATTAACCTTGATATTTTCTTTTTGTTTTTTTTTTTTAATTTTGGAGTGGAAATCGAAGAAATAGAAAAAAAAATGAATTAATTTAAAAGAAGAAGCAATCTGGACTTTTGTTAATGACAAATCGTGTAGGTGTTTGCTTCTGACTTTCTCTGTCAATTTTTAGATATTGGAAAGGTTTTTTTCTTTCAAAGTATGTCATTGAAGAATAAAAAAAAAAAACGTATCGTCGCAGTTATGGTCATTTCCGGTAGTTAAGTTTTGTATTCCACTTTCCTAAGCTTACTCAATAGTCAAAATATTTTCCACGTCCCCATGGACTTATCAAATGTCATTAATAAAACACGATAACTGCTGTCAACAAGCATCAGGTGCAATTTACATGTACATTACCCGAATATCTCCATTTTGCCATTAATTATCATTTTTCCTTTCTGCTAATAGTTGTCCTCAACACCAAAAAAGAAAACAAGAAAAAATAGTGTGCGGCTTTTGCCCTCTGTTCGAGGTGTTAAAGCAAATCGCCTAAGCCGCACACCAGACCGGATAAGAAGAAAAACTTGTACAGCAATAGGCTAATGGGTTCATGGGTAATTAGCGTTACAAAAATTAAAGAGACGCTATATTCTAATCGAATGGGTTTTCTTGTAGTTATTGGAACTAAATTTGCATGAGGCTGATAATTACTAATACACGTTATTAAAAAATATAATAATTGTTAATTTCTATGTAAAATGTTTTTTTGCAAGAAATAGCTGTGTGCAGGCTTGTATTTTTTTGTCTTGTGGTTAATGAGTCGTGTAATAAGAGTTTATTTTCATGTGGGTTTTATTGGTTACACTTTTAACAAATAGGTGTAGTTATAAACTACGTTTGTTAAAAACTTGATGTTCGAAACTTTTGTACTTGTGTTATATTTATAGGTATAAATCCGACCTAAAGATTTTGATTAAACATAACATTTCGATAATAGAGTAGTCGATAAAGTCAGTCTGCCTGTCTTCGCAACTATTGTTTTAACTTGCAGGTGGCCATGGCTCAGAGGATAGAGTTGTTGATTGCTAAGCAGCTAAGCCGAACGTTACGGGTTCAAGCCCCAGCTTCGACAGCATTCTTTTACTACTAAAATCGCCAGCTTATCTGAGGCCACCTGAGCGATAACATGAGACAATACAAATCTAAGGCCCATTTGCTGATTCGGAACATAAATTTATGGTCTACATAAAGTTTTCATTTTTATATTGGACGTTCCGGAATTCTTAAGTTCCACTTAAAATCCCCATACAAAAGGAGAATTTAAGTACAACATAAATTTATGTTCCGAATGGGCAAATGGGCCTAAGTCTCCTCCTCTGGACCCCATAGGTTTCTGTTATGTGTGCTTTCTTTCTATGTGTCAATTAATGTCTTGTTCTGTCCCAGCCGATGGCCTCAGTCGCCAGTGCTGCTATGTGTCTGTAGTTCGTTACATTCATGTGCGAAGTACTGTGAAATATCAATGTCAATGATTTAACTTTTAGGCCGTGCTTGAATTTGACGAATTGCCTTAAAATTCTGTTTAAATTTAACCACTTGTGTCATATTTTAGCCTGCTAGTGTCATTTTAACACATTTTATGCAATATAAAATGTCAAAATGTATCCAAACGTCAAGTTTTAACCACTTTTTAACGCAATTCGCACACGGCCTCAAGATTAAAACTTTTTTTGGCCCAAAACCGAGGATTCATATTTTCTCAAAAAACAACAGTTACCATACAAAATTATGTTTTAACTTTTATAAAATAAAAAAGAAAAAATAATCATGTAACCTCTTTAACATGCCTGTTCTAAATTATTCGAATTTTTTGGAGATTTTGAGGTTCAGTTTTAATGCATCATTTGACTTATATTTTTGCTTGCAATGAGTTAAAAGATGCAATGTTTATGAATTGCATAAATTATTTAATGAAAAAAAAAAACAAAACAAAATAACAGAAACAATAATTTGGTAGAAAATCGATATAAAACAAAATGTTATCGATAGCATAGTGCTAATTCCCACGTCAACTGTTTGTGATATGATAAGTGATAACGTTTAAAATTTAAGAACTGCCAAATCAGTTTAGGCACATCATTTTGGTGGACAAATTCAAGAAACATCAATGAACACTGAAGAAAATACAAAATTTCATGTCAAAAGATCCTTTTTAAGGTTTAATACGATTTGTGAGGAGCGT
Source organism: Sphaerophoria taeniata (assembly GCA_943590905.1). Lineage (NCBI taxonomy): Eukaryota > Metazoa > Arthropoda > Insecta > Diptera > Syrphidae > Sphaerophoria > Sphaerophoria taeniata. The sequence goes on from OX016540.1 coordinate 94,964,051, forward strand.
TATTTGCCCATTGCATCAATTACGGTAGGAAAGCCGTCACACAGTGGCCCGTTTAGGCAAGGAACGTGGGAAAAATCATTTTTCGCGTGATTTTATTTTGAAAAAGTAAAAATCACATTTTGTTTAGAATTGTTTAAAGTGTAAGAATCCAAAAACAAAAAAATATTAGATGAACGGTTTGGCTTGAGGAGCCGATCAAAGTCAGAAAATATTAAAAAAAAAAAAATATATTTTTTTTTGTTGCACTCGAACTTGAATATTAGTAAAACGGTGCAAGTAAATCCATTTATTTTATTTTTTTGTTGAAAAGTTTGACATTATTTTAATCAAATTTTGGAAAAAAAATGCATATCTTTTTTTTTAATGAAAAAAAAAATCACTTTTTGCACCTATTTTTGAATTTTAACTTGGCTCATATAAAAAACGTCAAAACCCGTCAAACCAAACTAAGTGAGGGATGAATGCCCACATATTCCTTAACATGTCCTCAAAAACTCAGCTGCGTAAAGTTGCATAAAGCAGAGTTATGGCAATTTAATTGGTTCAAGTCAGTGATTATTCATTTTTTTTTAGTTTTTTTCATATGAAAAGAATATAATTAATCTTTTTGTCGCAACCTTTATTTTGGATTTGCATGACTTAATTTAGGGATTTAAATAAGTGCAATGAGTGGAATAGCTAAAAAAAATGTATGGTTTGGGGATTACCTATTTCTAAAAAAATTATAAGAAAAAAACAATGATGATTCCTGCCATTATTTTTTCTATAACATTTGTTGTGCACAGGTATTTATTTTTGACAGATTACTGTATTTGGATTAAGAATTAATACATATAAGGGTTACAGGTAGATTACAGGTAGCCAAAAAAAAAAGGATTTTAATCGAAGATTATTTATATGGAATTAAATATTTATTCTTATTAGGGTTACAGGTAGTGAAATTAACAGGATTAGGTACGCAAATAATTTTACTATGCAAACTAATCTAAGTACCTATAATTGGAAGCCTCATTGGAAAGACATAAAAAAATGAGGATTAAGTATAGCTGTTGATATAAAAACAATTATTACCAAAATTAGCTGATCAGTTTAAATATATCGTACAGCAGATTGTTTGAAATTTTTCTTGACCATGATGTTAAGAGCTCTTAGGACTTCGTTGCCACTGTTATGAGACAATTTCACCTAATCGATAAAAATATACCGGGGATCGAATCATTGTTGTTAAATTTTTATTATACAACAAAAAAGAAATGGAATGAAGCGAAACGATCGAAAATAAATTTCCAGAAGAAAAGGGATTGGCTTTCCTCAACTCTGCGCCTCGATACAACTACAACAGAAGATACAGATGACCTTCCGAGTTCATCAAGTGGATCAAGAGGGAGACCAAAGAAGCAATTTGAAGAATGTGCAGCGTATACGAAAAGGCAAAAGTTATTGCATGTCACAGAAGAGATAATAACCGAAAATCTTTCTCAAACTTTAGAATGGAGATACCGTCAGGAAAATGAAAATACGAAGAGTTTTGTTGTCAAAGCATTATCAGCTGCAAGTCCAATTCGAGTACAAAGAATAAAAGAAAGTATTCCAACCCCTCAAAGTGATCCAGTAAAATTTACCAATGAAAATGCATTGGCATTGTTTATTGATTTAGGTCTATCCAAAGAAAAATATAAGATCCTGCGGACATCATTGCGAAAGCACAATGTAGATATTTTGCCTTCCTACAATAACATTGCAATGGCAAAAAAGGAGGCAGTTCCCAAAAATTTGGAAATCACGGAAGTATCGGCAAAAGTTAAGCTTCAGGACATCATGGATCATACAGCAAAGAGGTTGTTACAAACCAAAACCGAGAATCAGCTTCTTGAACTACCAACAGATCTTACATTAAGGAGCAAATTGGGTTGCGATGGATCATCTTACCAAAGTGCGTACAAGCAAAAAATTAACTCAACAGGAAATGAATCGGACGAAAACATGTTTATGGCATCAGTTGTTCCACTCAGGTTAAATTGCCCAAATGGTGAAATTTGGAGAAACCCTCGCCCATCTTCAGTTCATTTCTGTCGACCTATTCAATTTCAATATTCTAAGGAAACTGACGATCTTATAAATATGACAGTCAACAATATCCGGAATCAAATATTCAACCAACAGCTTATAAAGTGAATGAAGAAGTAACATTAATAGTTAAACACGAGTTCTTTTTAACTATGATTGATGGGAAAGTTTTAAATGAACTAACGGAAAATTGATCAACACGGTCATGTCCTATTTGCAAAAAAACTCAAAAGAAGTTTAATGCACAGGATGAAGGAGATATTACGGACGAACATAACTACCAGTATGGGATTTCTCCATTGCATGCTAGAATTAGGTGCATGGAATTCATTTTGAAACTTAGCTATACGATTGCTAAGGAAGGAGAGGATAGCTCTATTGGAATCAAAGAGTTAGAAAAAAAGAGGAAGCAGGATATTCAAAAGCGTTTCCATGAAGAACTTGGACTTGATGTGGATAAACCTAAGCCTGGGTTTGGAAATACCAATGATGGCAATACTTCCAGGCGATTCTTTGAACAACCGGATGCAGCTGCCCGAATAACTGGAGTCAATGAAGAAATTATTCAAAGGCTTCAAATAATACTTAATGTCTTAAACTGTCGAGAAAAAGTTAATACAGTAAAATTTGTGGAGTATGCAAGAGAAACAAAAGTGTTATTAAGACAACTTTATCCAGAAAAACAACTCACCCCTACTCTTCATAAAATTTTGGTTCGTAGTCAAAATATTATGGAGTATCAGTCACTTCCACTTGGGGAATTATCAGAAGAAGCTCAGGAAGGACTACAAAAGATACAGGTATCAAAATACATGCAAGGTTTCAAGAATTCGGCAAAATGAAGACCTGTTTACTATGCTAGCAATCTCATCAGATCCACTTATTTCTTCCAAAAGGCATGCTAGAAATCAAAAAGAACTGAAAGCACACTACTCCCCAGAAATGTTAGATCTATTAGATTCAACATTGAATTAAGATGATAGTTTTCAAGAAATAATATAAGTAAATTATTAAGAATAAAACAAGATACAAATCTAACGTTTATGCTTTATTTTTTTTCCATATTCGTACTTTTAAAACACATTTTTTCTAATTTGAGGGTTGTTTTTTTCATTAAAATATTGAAATTATGGTAATTTTCAGTTAAATTGAAACACCCTGTTTGATTTTGAATGTAAATATTGATGGTTTGATTGGTTGCATATCAAAAATTATAAAACTTAAAAACTTTAACTTAAAAAAAAATATTTTTTTTTTGCTTTTATGACTATTCAAGTGTTATTTTTTTTCTTTTTCCTGCTATACCAAAACTAATTATTCTCTAATCATTCACAAAAACAAATTTTTCGCCATTATGGATACATTTTTAACAATTTTTATGACATTGAAAAAACTTCCAACTTTGGGACTTAATTCTGAAACACCCTGTGAACATATTTTGTTAAAATTTTTACGAAACATAGCTTTGGAAATTCCCTGCTAAATAAAAAATTGAAGCGATATCGTTTTTCGTTTAGGAGCTATGATTTTTGCAAGGTAAAAAGTGAAAACGGGCCACTGTGCGTCAAGAGAATTTGGACTCTAGTTTGAATACATGACGCAATGTTAATTGAACAAATATCAGCCAAAAGATCACTCTCCCAGTCTACCAACAAAATAAATACAAATTAAATTCGAATAAATTATTTTTTTGAAGTTTCTACCGTGCCCAAGCACTCCACGTGAAACCAAAATAATTTCTAACAAATGACAACAACTAATCCAACAACACTTGTTAAATCTAATTCACATTGTTGATGTTAAGTTAAACATGTAGATTTGTATCCACAAGGCCCAAAAAATCATTTATTATCTTTTGATAGCCGCTGTGCCATCGAGACTTATTCACCGGACAAAATGACTTTCACTCCCCGAAAGCCATTAAATCCTAACTTCAAAAACAAGACTGGTCTAGCTTAACTAATTAATCGTGGTGCTGCCCGGACCAAAATGTCCAAAAAGACTAAAAAAAAAAAACAAAAAAAATCTGAATATCAATTTATCTAACAGTGTAACAATTTTTTTCCTAATTTATGTTTAAATTTTTTAGTTATAGAAAAATAAGGAATTAATTAAAAACCATGAACACAAAAATTCATGTTTGATTATTTCACATGATCGCTCGGTCTCGTTGAATGCTTCCATTTGGGTAATTTTTTTTTCGTTGTCAGTTGTTTTTTCATACTTATCCTGAACTCCAACGACGACGATGTCGTCATCCTTTCTCGTGTTATGGTTACTGCCGGCCGGCTTGGGTGCTGGAAGTTGATCGATTTGATAGATATTCCAATTCCAGGTAAATACCAATTGCTTTGCGAATTCAGCCATAAATCATTGGGCAGAAATGCAAATTTACTGCACTTGGCCGGAGCATTTTACTCGGCAAATTAGCCATGATTTGTGCGTGCTTACGAGTACTGCCAAGCTTATGCCGGCTTTGATTAGTGCACTTTTGCTTGTCTTAATTTTTCTCTCCTTTTCATTGATATGAATGAGAAAGAGAGAAACACAAAAATATACTCCACTGGCAAATAAATTTGTCCGAGGCGTGTCTTGGGCGCGTGAATAATCTGTAGATCATCACTTTGATATGAGAATTGCCTTATTGCTGTGGTAACAGCTGTGTATAGTGACTGTAGATGGAGCGGCAGTATGAGGTGTTTGTACAACAGTGAGGAAGCAGCCTCAACTTGTGTCCCTGATGTTAAAGCCAGCAATTAATTTGTTCAACAGTTGAAGCTGGGGAGCACGATTATTGTGTCGTACATCGTTTTATTGAGATCGTTTTTTTGTTTGGACTGATCCTAGTGGTAATAGGGTGTGTTTGATTGGTTTGGCCATAAGTTTTTTTCTGTATGTGAAAATGTCATTTGGAATTGACAGCGTACGCAGTTTGAGCAGTTTAATTTTCATTAATGCAATCAACAATCAATTTATTGTTTCTCATTGCTCATCCAGAAAAACAACTCACCCCTACTCTTCATAAAATTTTGGTTCGTAGTCAAAATATTATGGAGTATCAGTCACTTCCACTTGGGGAATTATCAGAAGAAGCTCAGGAATGCAAAAATAAGGACTACAAAAGATACAGGTATCAAAATACATGCAAGGTTTCAAGAATTCGGCAAAATGAAGACCTGTTTACTATGCTAGCAATCTCATCAGATCCACTTATTTCTTCCAAAAGGCATGCTAGAAATCAAAAAGAACTGAAAGCACACTACTCCCCAGAAATGTTAGATCTATTAGATTCAACATTGAATTAAGATGATAGTTTTCAAGAAATAATATAAGTAAATTATTAAGAATAAAACAAGATACAAATCTAACGTTTATGCTTTATTTTTTTTCCATATTCGTACTTTTAAAACACATTTTTTCTAATTTGAGGGTTGTTTTTTTCATTAAAATATTGAAATTATGGTAATTTTCAGTTAAATTGAAACACCCTGTTTGATTTTGAATGTAAATATTGATGGTTTGATTGGTTGCATATCAAAAATTATAAAACTTAAAAACTTTAACTTAAAAAAAAATATTTTTTTTTTGCTTTTATGACTATTCAAGTGTTATTTTTTTTCTTTTTCCTGCTATACCAAAACTAATTATTCTCTAATCATTCACAAAAACAAATTTTTCGCCATTATGGATACATTTTTAACAATTTTTATGACATTGAAAAAACTTCCAACTTTGGGACTTAATTCTGAAACACCCTGTGAACATATTTTGTTAAAATTTTTACGAAACATAGCTTTGGAAATAAAATACCAATTGCTTTGCGAATTCAGCCATAAATCATTGGGCAGAAATGCAAATTTACTGCACTTGGCCGGAGCATTTTACTCGGCAAATTAGCCATGATTTGTGCGTGCTTACGAGTACTGCCAAGCTTATGCCGGCTTTGATTAGTGCACTTTTGCTTGTCTTAATTTTTCTCTCCTTTTCATTGATATGAATGAGAAAGAGAGAAACACAAAAATATACTCCACTGGCAAATAAATTTGTCCGAGGCGTGTCTTGGGCGCGTGAATAATCTGTAGATCATCACTTTGATATGAGAATTGCCTTATTGCTGTGGTAACAGCTGTGTATAGTGACTGTAGATGGAGCGGCAGTATGAGGTGTTTGTACAACAGTGAGGAAGCAGCCTCAACTTGTGTCCCTGATGTTAAAGCCAGCAATTAATTTGTTCAACAGTTGAAGCTGGGGAGCACGATTATTGTGTCGTACATCGTTTTATTGAGATCGTTTTTTTGTTTGGACTGATCCTAGTGGTAATAGGGTGTGTTTGATTGGTTTGGCCATAAGTTTTTTTCTGTATGTGAAAATGTCATTTGGAATTGACAGCGTACGCAGTTTGAGCAGTTTAATTTTCATTAATGCAATCAACAATCAATTTATTGTTTCTCATTGCTCATCCACCAGCTACGAAGTATTTAAAAACAAATATCTTTTGCATGCCAATTGCCAGGCACACCACACCGCCAGTTGCCGCTGCAAATGACCAATCAATTATCGATTATTGGTTAAAGAATTGACATCGCATCGACCGCAAACGTACTTTGAACCACTGACTGACCATATCGAAGAAACAGCCTGATGTAAAAAAAAGAACAAAACGAAGTTGAAAGAACGCCAATATATGGCTTGGCTTATTGGCATCTTTCCTTGGAGTTTATTTTTTCCTGTCTCTTGTGTTTATGCACACATCAAACCGCATCTACCGGCTGAGCCATCATTTTCAATTAAAAATCATTGATTGCACTTAACGACGATATCTTACATGCTCAAGCCTACTCCGATGTCTAAAGAAATTATTTCTCCATAAATTTCCCAAAAGGAAAACCACACAAAGTCCATCCAAGTGGTTTATTAAGAGTAGAAACAACGACCACAATGCCACATCATATAAAGTGAGTAAAAGACTAAATTGCGCGTATCTTCGAAACATAAGGACTGCATTGCACAAAAAGCATTTTATACTTTCCATTAAAGGCAAGTAGTATAGCCACTGCGGCGTATACTTACTAAGTAACTCGGAATTTGTGTGTGCACTTACTGTCCCACAAAAGGAAGAGAGAATCCAATCATCATAAGCAGCCGTATAGTCATCAGCAACATCAAATGAATAGGTATCTAGCTCGGTTCATTGCCTTAGTCTAAAGCTACCAAGATCGACTAGGAAAGGTATGTAAGTGTAGAGAAAATTACGATGACAACGACTACGTCATCACCTTAGATGGTGCGGTGGCGGTTTGTGCGCATAAATGGTCGTTTGATGCTTGTGCATACGAAACCATAGCGAAAACCGCGAAACACCATCCATAACATCTAAGCGCTTTCGGCCAAAAAAGTGCATCTTTTTTTTTTCTTTTGAAGTTGTGTGGTGTGCTCTTAATATGGTTGTCTAATCTGCCATATACGATTTTATAAAAACGTTCAAAGCGTTGAACCTTTGTGGTTGGCATTAGTTTCAGCAGCGTACGATGGACATGAACATTATAAGCCTAGAGTAATCGAATATGGACTTTTAACATTTTTTTCAGATTTTTGTTTAACTCTCACCCACACTCTTCTTCGCCGCGGCATTTGTCTTGGGTTGTTTTATGGTCATATAACATTATGTTTCTTTATTTGTAAAAATTAAATAATGTTGAAAGTTTTTCTAATGACCGAAACTAACAAAAGAGTAGGTTGATTTGGTTGATTAGCTATGAAAAAAAATAACAATTTTTTATGACATTTTCATCATGACTTTTTTTTCCAACGATTTCAAAAAAAAATCCCAGAGATCCACAGTTTGAAATTTAAAATCTTGATTCGGCTGTTTTTTTTTTCAAAATATATTAACTTGAAAGAAAGTTAACAAACAGATCTAAAAAGAAGACATCTGACAGTTGTATTACATTGTGTATAGTCGGTAAGGTAGTGTTTATTCGAACATTATGAATACAAATTCGGAGAACATGATCAGTTTTGTCGAAAGATGAAGAAAGCAAATATTTTGACGTAAAATACGTCAGAAAAATGACCTCAAATTGGATGTAGTTATTAATTTTTGTTGACGTTTGCATTCAAGCTGGCGCATGCTTTCTTTAACGCCACAGCGAAACAGAAGTTTGGGGTCTAGAACTCAAACACTTTTAATGTCACTGTGTAAATCTGAAAATTTTGAGTTTTGACTAAGTTTCTGACTAAGAACTCAGAATTCAATTTTCACCATTAATGTGAAGTACTAAAGAGAGAGAAGGTCTGTTCGATTAAACTACAATTTCAATATTAAAGTGTAGGTTGCATTCAACATGCCTCCAAGCTTAAACCAACAAATCATCACTGGGCGCGAAATAATCAATCATATATTTTCTAATCGCCTGCTGTTTTCAAAATAAAAACCCATCTGTCATCGCAGAGCGCATTCAATAGAAACTTGTCCATCGCCAACTTTCTGGAGTTGCGATTTCATAAATTACGATTATGATTAGCATGACATTCCAGTTTTGTATGGGCTCAGAGCTTATTTTATTAAATCGCAAGATCATTAACTATTTTTGAAAACAATTTTTTTTCGTCTCGCATTGCATCGTGCAAAATATCAAATTAACCAAAGTTGATAGACCAATTTGGAGCCTGCAAGGTAGCAACAAAAAATACATAAAACGATAAAACCAAACAGAATTTAGAGCGGCGAGTTTACATCAAACGCAAGCTAGATTGGTGTCTAAACCGCAATCAAAGCCGCCACCGCCACCACACCATCACCGCAACTTAGCGGAAAACTTAAAAAAAAAACGGACAACAATTGTTTTGATGTGTTTTTATGTGTCGAGTGTGTAGGAGAATGACTGTAGGGCAAATTTCTTTAGCGTATGCAAAAAATTATGTTAGACGTTGTTGGTGGTTTTGTTACTATGTTTTTTTCTCCCCCAGCTAGCTACCAGTGCAACTACTGCTCACTAGCTGGCTCTCCTTTTTTGGAATAACGTTCATAATCATCATCATACATAGCCATCGATCGGTAGTTGTTGGTTTCGGGCAGAATGTGAATTGCGGAGGAAATCGTGGAGTTATTTTTTTTCCTCTCTAGCATGTGTGGTATTCACGATTTCATAAGAAGTAAGTGGTCATTGAGCTAACAGCCACTGCATTCGACAATAAAAAAAAAAGAATTGAGTTATAAACACTAGATTTTGAGAGTTTAATATTTTTATTACTTCCAAGTTCGATAGTGCACAAATTTGGAGTGATGCAAATTGAGGTTTTATTTTTATCTCTTGTGGCCTTGGGCTATGAAAAAAAAGGTTAAAACGAGATAAAGATGGGAAAATAGATATGGAAACATGTGCTTAGGTACTTTCAGTGCATTATCTTGTCTTGTCTAATTTCGCAAACATTTGTAAAACAATAACAACGTGTTCAAGATGGTAATCTTCGAAATTGTGTTCAATTAGGTGAGACAATTGACTTTAAAACGACTTTTTCAGCTTAACAAGGTTCGGTTTCTTGGCAGTTTTTTTAACGAAGCAGATCACTTTTGTTTCTAACAACTTTTTTATAACACCGTTTTCATCACTTTTCACTAATGAAAAGAACTTAATCCGATCACCATTAATTTGAAAAAAAAAAAAACAACCTTGAACTCTAAAAAACTGCAATAATCCCCTCAAAGCAGATCTAAAAATTTAAAATAAATCCTCTTACAATTTTGAAAACATAAAAAAAAACTGACGTGTGTGAACCTTTCCAACAGCCAAACGTCCCACCATAAAAATTCATCTGTCAGCCATAAATAAACCACTTTCTGTCTTTCTGCCTCCCAAACTTTTGCGATTCTATGAATCGTCGCGTCGTCGCAGCTTTATTTGCCTTCGAAGGTGGCCAAAGTGTTTTGCATAATTCTTAATGAAATGGCACACATTTTTCTCCCATCTAAAACCTTCATTAATTAATCGATATCGTGGGAATTTTAAACCCCTCCTCATGACTATTCACAAAAATGTTTATTAAGCAATTTCAAAAGGTCTACAAAATTAAGAGCACTAACCAAAGCTTTAAAATGGGTTATTTATTCAAATTTGATGTTTTTTTGTCTAAAACTTTGTTTTGTTTTTTCTTAAACAAATAACTGAACCCAAATGACACTTCTGCTTCTCATGGACATGTTGTCTTGTAACTTCAAAATTTCAAACAAAGAAGCTGATGTGTCACTGACGCAATCATTGCAGTTGAATCTCATATTTTGACAGTTTTGTCAATTTATTGCCAAAAAAAAAGGTTTTGTTTACCAAAATTTGAAAATTATGCAAAAATTCGTGATTTGACAAAAGACAAGAAAAAAAAACACTAGAACCTTTTCCTGGAATCATCATCACCGTAACCGTATATTCAAAATAACACCTCCTTTATTGTTTGTTTTGCTTTTGACATCGTGTGAGATGCGCAGGCGAACGAACGTGTGTTGTTTCACCTACGGAGACAAAAACTGTCAACCCACAACACGTCTCTCTGACAGTTGTTCACACTTCAAATTTATTTCCATTCAATGATCTTTCTCAAAATTCGTTTCGTTCATGGTTCATGTGTTTATCCCTACCCTCTCATGTCATGAGTCTTCCGATCTCGTCACTGCTTCAACCAGTCCACCTTCCATCATATGTCGCACTCAATTAGTGCAGGCGGGAAAAGTCGGCTTCTTTTGAACGTTTCGTCGCCTTTCATCTCGCATCGTACGTTGCGCGAGGAGATCTACCCCAAACCAACACCTGCATTGAAATAATACAAAAATGTTAAGGTGTGTGAGTGGGTTTTGTTTTTTATTGGTGTCAGTTTTAATGGCGAGGGGAAAGGGGAATTTATTATTTTCTGGGTTAGTATTCTTTTGAAATTCGATGCCGCAACTTTTTTTTTTGGTTTTCTTCAAAGTTAAGCCCCAACGTCTCAACGAAATCTTCCAGTCACTCGAAATGGTCAACACTGATGATTTTTTACAACAGCTCTTAAACCCTTTTGCGCTTCCTCTTCACCTGAAAAAAAAAAACAAAAACAAAAGAAGCTGCAGCTTCACCATAATAACGACACCATCGTTTGTCCGGTGGTCATGGAAAGGGGTATCGTTGGTGCTCTCTGGAGCTGAGGTGTGACCGCGAATCTACCTGTGAGGATAGTTTGCAATTTTATACTCATTTTGTTTTTGTTTCCCTTCACTCGGCTTTGCACAGTGGCGTAGTTTATTAAATTGTTTGCGTTCATTAAGATAAGCCTTGGTTGGGGGTAAGGTTAAAGTCCGAGGAGCGACGTTTTTTTTTTTCTTTTTTATTGTAATTTTACTAAAGACAGACATATGAACATATTTTGATCAACTTTGACACTTCGAAGTGTCGGTATGGTAGTTCCGTCCATCCCACTGTACGTAGCGAAACTTAGAAAAACTACGTAAATGGGTTTGAAAGCAAAAATATAGGGATCTATAACCCTAACTGTCGGACTATTTAATCCAAATTAATTCGAAGTGTTTTCAGGTTAGATTTCGCTTTGAGTTAACTAGAAGTTTATTGTTTTTCTTTATGAGTATTTTTCGCCATTTTTGTCTCAAACTGCGATACGATATTGTTAAGTTATTAAAACGAGAACATTTTAATTTGAGGCCAAGATCAAGCTACTTGCTTTGGGATGACGATTATTTTTTTATTGAATTATTTTTGATTATTTTTTTAGTTTCAAAGTTACTTTTTAATGGTTGTTTTATTGGGAAGTTTGCTTCGTTAATTAGCAAGTAAATGTGGGTTTTAAGCAAAGTTTGTAACTAATAACGTTTAAACGTTGACATTAAGTTTGACGTTTGAGGCGAAATCGTTATCGATTTTGACGTCATAAAATCTCTGTTTCCATGGACGACAATTTACGGCTGCATAAAAGCAGATATTCCGATTGTTACCCCTTGCTATCCATTCATGCAATCATAAGCAAGTAGAGTGTAAACTTGGTTTGACTCGCATAAAAAACAACTAACTGACTGTTTTTCTGTTTTTTCTATGAAAATAGTTAAAAATGATAAGAACCTATTTACTTAGAATTTCTTTGTGACAGCCTCTTGTCTCTGATCTGAAGAAGAATTTTCTTGGAACGATTTAATTTTTCAACACGTCCACACCATTCCGGTCACACACCAAACATTTGATCTTAAAGATAAACTTTCTTACATCTTTTCCGGTGTTTAACCCAACCTTAAACTCGTGTAGTGTTGGAGGTAAGTTGACGAAACTTAAACCGCAAAATTTTGTCAAAAGACTTAAGGCTTAAGAAGTTATACAGCTTCCCGGCAAGGTCCATACGGGTTTTTTTGTTTTGTATCCTTTGTTTAACTTTTTCACGCCTTCAATTCAACAATGGTATTTCCTAAATCAGAGCGATATATTGAAACGAGCTTGATTTGCGCCGAACAAAACAAGAAGGGACACAGAAATTTCAATAGAATCGATCCGATCCTTTTGCCATCATCATCATCAACTTCATTGTCAGAATCGAAGTAAAGAAAACGGACATTTTTTTTTTTAACTGTAGAAAAACCATAAATCCTTTGGCCCAGCAGTGGACGGACACTCAAGACGCTCTCTTGTGGTGTGTAAAAAACAAAAATTGTTGCGGCCTAAGAAGTCAGAAGGGCTTCAATATAAACTGAATGTGCCAAAGCCACGTCTGCTGCCATTTTCGCTGTCGTTGTTGTAATAGCCACAGTAAAAGATACCGCCTTCTATGGGCTTTGAAATGTGCAAAACAACAAACCCTGTCGTTGTTGTTGCTCTTTGAGTTCAATATATATAAGAGACCAAGAAGTCGCCACAAAATGCTGCGACGTTTGAGTATTTATGGGGCATGCGGCCAAAGCTGCTGCTGCTGTTTTTGTTGAACCGATCGGTTGCCAAATGCGAGAAACCAAAAAAAAAAAAAATCGGCAAAAAAAAACCCCATGAGAGGTGATCTCACATAAAAGTAACGTCAAGCCCAAAGGGCCCTTTCCAGTTCCCTCACTCTCTCTTCCGTACTTGCCGGTTCGAGTATAAATTTGAGCTTGATTCGTGGCTGTTTTTTTGTTTTAACGTTTTTGTTTTTTTGATCCTTCTTGTTCCATTGTTTTTGGTGTTAACCTGGGGAACTCTCGGATCGAGAGGGGATAACCGACATTGCTGTTGGCGGTTTGGCTGCTGCCAACGAGCGCGGTGTTGCTACACTTCGCTTGCTGTTCGCTACTCGTGTATACCTGAAATCGGAGATCCAGGGCCCGCATCAGAGAGGAGTTTGAATACACGTGTAGATGTCATCTCCAATTTTTGCACGAAAATAAAAATGTGTATTATAAAAGGTAGGGCAGGGCAAAAACAAAATTCACAAAAAAAGGACTTGCGTCGAGGAAGAGAAGAATAAGCTTTCGAAAAAAGAAGAAGAAAAAATAACAGAGGAACGGAAAGAACGAATTGAATTTAGATTACGCGTCATATTGTCGCCTCTGTTCGGTTTTATACTTGATTGGGCAGACAACGTCAGCGTTGGGGACATGAACTTCACTTCTCAATTTATTCAATGTCAGAAAATTGCAAAAGTGAAAACGGCTCAGAATTTTATGTTGTTATTTGGACTATTCACTATTGGAGTTGGCAAAGTTCAATTTATTTGACTGTTATTTATACTTTTCTTTAAAAAATGTCAAACAATATTCCTGATTACGCGCTATTAGACAACGCTGGGACAGATTCAGCTTTTAATTCAATCCCAAATGCTATAATTTCCTCGAATTCCATTTCAAAAACCTTTTTCTTGCACAACCGGGGCTCTATCAGATGAGTAACCAAACAGAACTAACAAAAAAATCTGTCAAAAGAATTGTTCTGCTTGTAAACTTTCCAAACATACCTGCCAAACTAAAATCCGGAGAGCTCTTGTTACACTTTAATTTTTTGAGGAAGATCAGGAATAGAACTGTCATCTGTCAACAATTACCAATTTAATGTCGAAAAAACTGTGTTCCAGTTATCTTGTTCACTGAAATTTAAAGAACTGTCATCATAAGCAAAGATCTGTTCAAGCACTTCTTTCAAAACGACTATATCGTATTTTTTAAACTTAAAAACATATAAACAAAAGTTTTTTAGAAAAAAAACATTTACCAAATATGCTCTTATGCAAATTTTATTATGTTTAATTTAATAGAAAAATTTCCTTGAAAAATCGTTATTTGTGAAAAGCAGTTTACGTTTAAGTGTCAACAAACAAAAATCGCAATCTGATCTCTTTTATGAACCGATTCCGAAAACTCGTTCAGAAATCAAAACATCATACCATCTACAAAAAATTCAATATTATTCTTATTGTGGTGATCAAATTTAATTCCTATTCCTCTTGGGCTTAAAACCCCATCAACGGAAATACTACGTTAAGTGTGAGATTTTATCCCCAACTCATATGCAAAATGATTTCCGTTAAACTTCGACAGTTTCCAGCAATAAATATGTTTTCATTTGGTCTACTTAAATAAATAAATAAAAAAAAAAACTGGATCATCTTCAATTGCTATAGCAATGTCAAAGTAGACCCCAAAAATCTCACATCGTTTTGTGCCGGCTGCTGTCAATTTGCTAGCGAAACTATTACGAAGAAGTTAAGAGAGGGAATATAATATTTAAAATGTCTCTCTTCAACAAAAAAAATCACCATAAATAAACAATTTTATTTCGGGTCATAAAAAGTGATTTTATTACGAACGAGAATATTCATTTCATCGATTATTGCTGTGATAAAATGTCACATTGAAAGAGAAAATAAAATATATTAGCGTGAGTTAGGATTTTGTTTTTTCCCTCTCTTTAACTGTGTCTATAAATTTTCATGATGTGGAGTTCTACTACTTTGACAGGTTTCAAGGGTCAAGCTGTCATGTGTGACGTGTGAGAGAGCTGAGTGATACCGAAGGTCTTTAACGCGTTTTGTTTCTTCTTTTTTCCACTGTGTCACTGTCCGGTTTATTTTATTTCATGGGATCAGTTTGAATGCATTTATTTAAATTTTAAGCCCAGATGACCAAAACTGGATTTGTGAGGTTGATCCTTATCAATGGTGTTTACTGCAGTTCATTGTGCACAGCAAGACTCCAATCACAAGTGTGAATTCAAGTAATGATATGAAGTCTGAATGCACTCATAAAAACGAAATTTATAATTTCAAGCGGAATATAAAAAATGGATTGATATGTGATACCAAATCTGTATAATGGGTATCTACTGCTTAAGGCGTTACATGTTTTTTGTAATTTTGACATTTACTCTTGTTGCTATATTGTTTGTTGGGTAAGGTGATTTATCAACATAGTCTTCATTGTTGTTGGTTTTAGAGCCTAACTTGGTATGAATAGTTCTTAACAATTTTTTTTAAAACATGGTTTCGGTTAGACACTTGTTAAAATATAATTGATGATATTGTTTTTCATGAATCCAAGGTTAGTTTGAGATTTCTGAAAGCTCGTTGATTGCTGGAAGAAGGGTATATCATTTTCAAATGGTCAGTGATTAAGTACGGTTTTGGCAACGTTTTGTGTTAAACATTAAATATATTTTTATTTTAGTTTTCAAACTTATGGGCATTCGTTTTTGTTGAGAAATAATAACCTTAACAAAATACAGTTCTTCAATTCCAATTTTTTTTTATTAAAATCAAGCAAGAAAAATGTTTTTTTTTTCTCAGGAACAGAATTTTGATAAATAAATAGAGTGGTGCGACAGCTCTTGAAGAGCCAAGGCCTAAGTGTCTTACTCTCATCAACAATTCTCTGAGTGCATGTGAAGAATTGAATTTTGATAAGCTATGTAGAATTTTGTTAAGTAGGAATTTGTTGAACAAAAACTTCATACTTCAAAATATAAGGTATTGTGAAACTGGTTTTCCTATAATTTAAAAAAACCTGTATGGATTCTTTTTGTTTAACGCATGTTACTTCCGTCCGAAAAAAACTGATCTACACTAAAAATGCTTCTAAAGAAGTTTATACTTTTTGTTTTCGTTTGAAGAAATTATTTTTGATGACAATACACAGTTAAGATCCATTTTTGAAATTATTAAATGAAATTTACCGTTATCTAAGGAAATGTTGAGGAAGAATATTCTTCATCACCTTGCCATAACAGAATTGATCTCTCTTGTATTTTCTTTCAGTATTTGAACACTTCTGAAAACTCCAATTAAAGTCGAGCCATCGAATTTATGACTCTAATACTTTGAGCGGATATTACCTTCCGCACATATATACAATAAGGATGTGGTAGAAACTTGGTGGGTATCTCTTACCTCTTGCCTTGGACTCCCTTCTAAATTTAACAATTTATTCTTTCATCTGCCTTTTTTTTTATTCGCCTTCGTTACCAATTTCGCCTTGATTTTTAAATCCAATCACCGATGAAATGAGAAAAAAAAAAAAACCTAATATGAAAAAAGAACTCCCAAACACATCCCTAATGAAGCAGCGGAAGAACAAAACCAGAAAAAAATTTAATCCTACCTTTTTTTCCTTCCCAATGCTTCTTATGCCATTCCATCGATTGGAGGACGCATTTTAATTAAACACACTTTTAACACGGGGGTTTTTAATTAAGTAGACACACGTCGTCGTCTTTGTCATCGCCTTTTTTCATGATGTCTCCAGAGCCCAGAATATCCCTGCTATCCAATCTAATTCAGGGAATTTGCTACTGAATAAGTTGTGTGTAAATGTGGACGAGAGATGACTTGAAAAAAAACTTCAGATAGATAGGTGACTAGGTTTTGGTTGAGATACGAGATTGTGTCATTTGGAAATTTATTTGTCCCTTCGATTTTCCAAACATCTGTACAAAATTTAGAGGGATCGATTCCTTTTCTTTTTAATTTTTATCTAAAATCGGATTGTTATGGTAATTCTTTGGATTTTTGTTGTTGTAGAAGAAAACTAGTTTTCGAATTTCTCATGGTTCGTTTTTATTTTATTTTGATTCGGCTTTTTATTTTAATTAAGAATTCGATAAGGTATTGGTCGTGTTTTCCGAGATACCCACATATTTTCATTGGGTTTTGGTTTTCCTGTAGGTTGCATACGAGTTCTCGACCCTTTTGAGAAGGAAGAGAAGACCGAAAAGCGACCAACGACATGCAATCGACCGATGGACCGACTGACCGACGCACAGTGTGGCCAAATGTAGAAAAAGTTGGCAAAAATACCTTTTTTCTATCTTCAACTCATTAGAAAAGTATTAATATGGTAAAATAGAGGAACTCATGAGCTGCACAAAACCGGTTTTTGTTTCATGATAAGTGCAGAGGAAGCAAAGTTATAGTAATTTGAAGTTCGACTCTTTGACAGGTTATTTGTTCTTGATATTCATGCAGTGCAAGAGGGTGTTTACTATTTTAAGTTGCATTTCTTTAAACAAAAAGCTATCAACTTGAAATAAAAAAACGGATCCACAAGCATGTAGTAAGCTTTTAATTGATATCACATTTATATATGTTTTGTTTTAAAATTGTGTTAAGAAATATGTTCGAAGTTTACGTTATTTAAAAGCATTATTTTAAAAAAAGTCCTTTGAAATCGTTAACAGAAAGTATATATAGCCGTGAGATGGCGTAAAACTGTTTAAGTCCTGTTATGGTCCATAGAGTAGGCTTTCGTGTGAAGTTAAAATATTTTGCCCATATTTGCCCCTCTTAAAGAAAATTGTATTTTTGTGTGAGCAAAATTGCGTAAAATATTGGATAATATCAAGGGTTTACAATTTTTGTTTTAGGTTCCAACATTAGCCTATCACACAAATTTTTATTTGAAAACCTTATTCAATCAGGTAAACGTTCAATACGAAATAAAACTGTATTTTTGACCCAATATACTTCGTAAATTGGAAAAATTATTCAAAACCAAAAATGCAAGATCTGCGTTTAAAAGTGGTTTATTTTTTATCCAGCTTTAAAAAAGGTGATTGAGTTCGAAAAGTATCCGTGGTACCATTTGTCTCCTACCATGCACAAAATGCTAATTTATGGTTGTATTGTTATAAAAAAAGGGCTTGTTCCTATAGGACATTTGAGACACAAGAGGCAAACAACAATTTAAATAATTATATATAGAGAGAACTTTTCACGCAAATACTCAAGAGAAAAGACCAATGAAGATGTTCTTTGTCGACTCCTTATTTGATCTTCATATTTGTAACTAGTATGCATAAACCAATAAGCCGAAAATTCAATTTAGACTCATAGTTAAAGAGATGTTAGAAGCTCCATATATCAGTGACACTTCAAATTACCCGGACTCGGGCAGCGATGGATGACTCAAATCAGAACTAGTTTTATTTTTTCTTTAATTTTGTAATATAATTTGGTGTTTTCTGATTTTTTGTTACATATTTTCATGAATTAAATTTTTTTTTATGATCTGCAATCACAAATAAATAGGTAGTTATCACAAAATACGCAGTTTTAATTGTGAGCTTCATAACTACATAGGTACATATTCACATATCCTAAAATCTTATTTTTCAATAAAAACTGCAAAAATATTGATGTAGGCTAAAATTGAATTGGGGTGTTTGGATCACCCAATACCGACATAAAAAGTATACTATCTGCTATTCCAGACTAAAATCTATCTCTGAGCCAAATTTTATCTAGACCCGTTCAACTACTCTAGCGTGATTGAGCAACAAACATCTATACCTTCACAAATCCATTCATCCAAACTTTAACATTCATAATATCACTAGGATTTATAAATATTTATTCTCAATATTTTAATAATTGTAATTTGAACTACTCAACATCCATTTTTCTTGAACAAAAATAAGTGAAAACGAGGAAAAATAATTTTTGCCAACTTTTCATATACTTGGCCACACTGTGCGACGCTCGTCCGGTCTACAGGTGAAACAAGAGAAGAAGTAGTGGTGAGCATTTTTGTGGTTTTCATCGGGCCTCGTCGTCGAACATGATGCCCTAATGCACTATTCGAATCTTAACATCATTTTGTAATTAAAAAAATCCATGTTCTGGGGTTGAATTTGTGTTAATTTTGTTGAACCTTTCTCTTAAGAGATGGAATGCCCAAAGGTTGCTTTGTGTGACTCAAGGTTGTCGAGAGAACGTGTAGAGATTTATGAATGCATCCAGCGAACGTGGTGGGTGGGAAGGATTACGTGTTGTGTATTTCTGATGTGAATTGCATGTTTATTGAAGAATTTAAATAAATGTTTCTTTTAATTATTTATTTTTACATATTTAAAGATTTTTTCCCTTTCTTTTCAGGTGAGTGATCCTGATTTTTTTCTTGATGGAAGTATTGACAAGTAGAGTAAGAAAAAAATGTTAAATTTTACATACAAAAATATTTTCTTAGGTTTTTAAACTTTTAAAGTTCCAAAAGTTATGTTTCTGAAACTGTAGGATGATGTGCCTGAAATATAATAAAAAGGTCTCTTCTTGTTAGTTCCTTCAGTTTAAATTAAAATTTATTCATTTTTGAAAACGTGTAGTTTTTTTTTCTGAAGACAAATTTGACTTTAAAAACGTGAACTAATTTATAACATCAATGCTTCAATCTCTAAACCCGGCGATGATGTTTTACGATCACATTATTAATACTCCAATCAGACACAACACATGTACCTGTCCAAAGCTAGTCTCATTTCGCGATTTGAATAAACAAAATCCAATCAAAATTTTTCGTCACAATCGCACAGCCGTCATCTTACAACACAGCAGCAAGTCCGACAAAAACAAAACAAAAACCAAAGAAATGATCACAATAACACCACAAAACGCTTAACAATCCTCAAGCAAGTAAAAAAAAAAATAAAAACCAAACGAACGAGCAACAACCAAACCCAAAAACCATCATGTCCAACACAATCTGATCGCATGGGCACATACTATAACAAAACGAGAGAAGCCTACAAAATTTGCATTGTTGCCCGCTGCCGCCACAAGCCAAGCCACGACATGGACATTCACCACAAACTTTATTACACCCCATAACTTTATTGTGCCAAGCATATGCCGAAGGTACAAACAGACGCGCGATATGATTAATTGCCTGCGATGCTGAGATTTTCGATAAATAACACAAAAGCTGCCACCACAACACCAACACTCCATACAAAATTTCCAACGACACACATCAAGGAATTGATGACGGTTATGGATGCTGGGGGAAACTTATTATCCTTGAGAACCGTCCGGATCGTTTATTTTTCTTGATTTTTCTCTCTTTTTTTTGTGGTGGCTTAGGGCTCTTTTTGGTTTATGCAAAAAAGAACGACGCATATGGAATTGCGCAGCGCACTCTGAACTGTCGACCATCATTCATGGAAATCTCAGTTTGCAGATCTGTTGCCTTTTGGCTATAAAAACCAAACAGTTCTCGCAGACAGAGCCTGCATCCTGAATCAAGATAGATGTTGCTGCTAGTGCCCCCATACTGCACTTCGTTTAATAATAATTTTTGCAATTTATTTCTGAGCGAAGAGGTGTTTTTTGTCTTTTGTCTGTCAAGCTTCTGGATAAAATCCTGATAGCGAAGTTAAATCCACTAAAAAAAACGACTCTGACGTCACAATGTGGTACTCGTCGATTTTCTCTGTCAGTCCTCGTATTTCATGAGTAGAAAGTTTGACAAGAACAGATAACTAGAAATAACTCGTGTAAATAATCGGTTTTGTGTGAATTTCACCTTAGAAAGTATCGATCAATGATATCGATAATATCGGAACAATTCAGAGAGATCGTGAAAAATTTAAGACTAATCGCAAGAGGTTTAAGCTCAAAGGTTAAAAATTTCCCATTCAAATCCCCCCATCTATTGATACCAAACACTCCTGACAAGAGATTCTATTCAAGCTCAAACTGACAGGCGTCCGTGAGTCGCGTCTGATTCCATCGTATTCTTCTTTTTTATATTCGATTTACGAGATTCCTTTTTATGCTCTTAAATCTTTTCGTTTTCCTTTTTTCATTTAATCAGTTACCTATTCAAAACGATTTTGTTTTTGGTTGT
The DNA here is from genome assembly GCA_943590905.1 of Sphaerophoria taeniata. Classification (NCBI taxonomy): domain Eukaryota; kingdom Metazoa; phylum Arthropoda; class Insecta; order Diptera; family Syrphidae; genus Sphaerophoria; species Sphaerophoria taeniata. The sequence continues at coordinate 94,985,217 of OX016540.1, forward strand.
CTAACTCGTCCGTTTGATTGACAGGTTGACCGTTTTCTTTATTATGATTTTGGAACCCCCTTGAACCCATTTTTTGTTTAATTACTTTTATTCAAAAAAAGTTAAATCCATTTGATCTCCCTTTTTTTTCGTTATCGTTCGAATGTTATCGATAATGTGTTTTATCGGATATTTTTTATTATTATAATGTTTGTTTGTTGTGTTTACCTCTTATCGCGATCGATTGTATCTTATTTTCTTGACAACTTGCTAAACAATCTTATATTTTTCTTCAAAATGTGACAACCGGAGTTGTTCCGTTTTCTTTTGCGGGGGAAAATAATTACTATTTACACGAAAGAAACAGGCCTACAAAGTGATTTCACACACAAAAAAAAAGGTACAAATAAACGATTGTATCGGTTTTATTGACATTTCATTTTATGATGTTTGATTGAAAGCCTGTGCAAGATAAAAGTTTAAGAAAAAAAGATCGTTATGGGGGCGATTTAATCCTCTTCGTAACAAACCAAGAAAAATAGTCTATATCTGTCAGTTTTGAGTTTTGGAGTCTTAAATCATGTCAATGACACTTCAGTTTCGATTAAAATTGAGAATATATTAAGTGTGTCATTATTTGGTCGAGAGTGGTCTTAGTTTACTTTTTTTTCTCGACGCGGATTGAAGCGGTTGGTGTTGGTATGTTTCATTGAAAAAACAAGTCATGTTCGTATAAATCTTATCGAACAATCAGTTTTGAGGGTGGAAAACATGTTGTTTGTTTAATTGTTCAACAATTGTAAATTATGTCACGTTTCCATTTATAGTATTTTTTTGCCATTTAATACATTTTATTGCTTGATGAGTTGATGAAGACCAACAAAATCTCTCACGTATCGAAAGCAAAAAATTGTTTATCGGAAGTGAAGAGCATGTCTAAAATGGCAACGACACTCCGACATCACCATTAGACATAGACATTCCTTAGACAAGTATTTCACTGATTGAAACACAGGTAGAATATCGTAAACACTAAATCGAGACCTTGCACGAACAAAATATTAAGTGTGTTGAAAGCAAAATTGGAGTTTGTGTCGAAAATCGTTTTCAACAAACTTTTCCGAGAACTCAGAAAACATTCAAACTATTAATGCCTTAATTCATAAAAACTCTGGTATTTAGCTTTTGTTCAAATATGAAATAACGATAAAAAAGAAGAGTTGATTTAGGTCATCTTCAACTTGCGCGCGCCACCTGAGTCTTAGGACCTTCACTTTTTTAGCTAGGTCAGTTTGGCTATACACCCCGTACAGTTCGTGGTTAAATCTTATCCTCCATTCACCGTTTTTGCGGTGCATGGAACTAACTTCACTGGGAACTAACTTCACATGGGAATTAACTTCACCTCAAGTGGGAAATATCTTCACTTTTTTCTGGTGAAGTTATATCCCAACTATGGTGGGATATTACTTCACTTTTCTGTGCGTAATAACTTCACTTTGATGTGAAGCTATTTCCCATAGAAGGTGGGTATTAATTTCACTTTGAATGTAAGAGTAACGCACTATAATCATGTTTTGTAGTTTACTTTCGCATCAAAATCAGTGACAAATTTATTTCCAATCGTAGGGAAAAAGAAAGTTTCGTGAGGTCAATGGTGCTCTTCTATTTTAATGTTTGCATTGAAAAGTCTGCTTGAATTGGGCGTTAAGCATATTTTTTAGGAGTACCTACCTACCTTATTCTTTGAATCTATATAAATTAATAGCTTTTTTGTCTGTACGTTCAATACCGAGCCAAACCGGTTGATCGATTTTCTTAACTTTTTTTTTTAATTAAAGAGCAATAATGAAGAAGGCTTAGAATAAACAAATTGTATACTTTTCAAATCACAAATGTTAAAAAATGATACATTTCCAACTACAACAAAATATGAACCGAGTTGATCAATAAACAAATGTGTAGGTACCCAATTTGGTTTGAAAATTTTTTCAATTTTTTTTTTTAAACTATTATCGTACAAAAAGTAAATGTTAGTGCAAATTGTGTAAGAGAACTTATGTAATTGTAGCACTAGAAGCGAGCGAAGCGAGCCAAATTTTTTTTTGCCAAACAGAGAAACAATTTGGGGTGTGAAAATAAAAAAATTCGCGCGAATTTTTTTATTTTCACACCCCAAATTGTTTCTCTGTTTGGCAAAAAAAATATCGGCTAGCTTTGTATATTGTATTTCCTGAAGAAGACTTCAAAGGATGTTGATTCTGTTATACGCGGGCAATCCGTAGAAGGATGTGCAAACTCCACGATATTAAAGCAAACCTGACATCCAATCCCAAACTTTCTAAATGGTACAAAGAGCTCCTGGTTTTACCATTGTTTAGTCTAAATAACATACAAAGAGCGTTCGGTTTATTAAAAGCTGAAGCTAAAACTATGAACTTAAGCAATTTGTCTACTCTTGTAGCTTATCATCAAAAACATGGCTTTATTGAATTCATATATTCATAATTTTTTTTTCATTCGGCTGGTCGTTTCTCTTAAAATCTAACCCGGGTGGGAATTAACTTCACACAAATTTTTGATGAAGGCATTTCCCACCATAGTTGGGAAATAACTTCACCAGAAAAAAGTGAAGATATTTCCCACTTGAGGTGAAGTTAATTCCCATGTGAAGTTAATTCCCAGTGAAGTTAGTTCCCTGCACCGTTTTTGCATACAGGACCATAGGTCTTCCGTAGAACTGGCCAGGGTGTTCTCATCCGTTTTTGACAGGGTCCATGCTTCTGCAACATATATTAGAACGGAGATGATGAGGGTCTTATAGAGCATCACCAATCACCTTAGTTGTTCGGGAGAGGGCTTTACTACTCAATTGCTTTCTTAGCCCGAAGAAACAGCGATTAGCAAAAGTTATTTCCATTCTGATCTTGGCGCTGATGTCTTCGTTCGTGTTAAAAACAGAGCCAAGGTAGACAAAGTCCTTAACTACCTCGAAATATCTGTGTGTCTATCGTGACGTTTTGTCCAAGACGTCGGAGTTGGGTCCTTTCTTGATGACAGCAATACTTTGTTTTGCCCTCATTGAGCGAACGAGCTTGGCAGGGATGCCCAAACTAGACATAGCTTTATATAGTTCGTCTCTATAGATACTGTCATACGCGGCCTTAAAATCGATGAAAAGGTGGTGGGCATCGATTTGGAGTTCGTAGATTTTTCCAGGTTCTGCCGCAGAGTGAAAATTTGATCGTTTGAATTTCCTGAAGCCACATTGATACGGACCTATCAAATATTTGAGGAAAGGCTCCAGACGTTCACATATTACGGCAGAGAGGATCTTGTAGGCGATGTTTAGTAGGGTGATTCCACTATAGTTTAGATGATCTCCCTTGTTCAGGATCGGACAAACGATGCTGAGGTTTCATTCATTGAGCATGCATTCTTCCGACCTTCAGATGATTTGGTGCATGATCCTATCTAGATCGTTGCCTACTGCTTTGAACAGCTCGGCAGCTAGACCATCTCCTCCAGCGGCTTTGTTGGATTTCATCCGCGATATTGCCATTTTCAATTCTTCTAGGTCGGGTTCACGGAGTTGTTGACTATCATCGTGTCCGATGGAAGGCTCCTGCCTAACGGCGGAATTTTGTTCGTCGTCGCCGTTATACGGTCAACAGAAGTGGTCTTTCCGAATTCCCATAGCATTGACTGATTCTACTATGATGTTCCCTTGTTTATCTCTGCATGCATCGGTTCTTGCTCGATGACCTTGAGCCAGCTGTTTTACCTTCCGATAAAACCTCCGAACTTCATTCCTCCTCCCTCTTTTTTCTCCTCTTCTGCTCGTAGAGCTCACGAGCATCTCTTGTCCTTCTATATGCAGCGCCGCTTTGTATGCCTCCTGCTATCTGCATGCGCCTGCTTACATGCTTACATTTGGTGGCTGCGTAAGCCCATCACATTAGAGGCGGCAGCATCTCTAACTGCTTTCTGGCGATGTTGCCACTGGTCTTCTATACTTGATGTTGGCGGCATAGGACTCCTTAAGAGGTTACTTGACACTCGATTAGAGAAAGATTTGGCGATATCTTGCGATTGTAGCCGTCCGACGTCGAATTTTCTTGCAGCATTTCCTTATTTTGGCCGTTGTCGGGATATTCGTAGCACTACCTTCGCTACCACGAGATAGTGGTCCGAGTCGATGTTGGCTCCTCGGAAAGTTCGAACATCTAGAATGCTGAACAAGTGCCTTCCGTCGATCCCAATGTGATCAATCTGGTTGACGGTTGATTGATCAGGAGATCTCCATGTTCCTTTATGGATGTTGAGATGTGGGAACCACGTGCTTGCCACCACAACATTTCGCTTGAGCAAAATCGATCAGCCTGAATCTGTTGTCGGAAGAAATGACAAAATTGAACACAAGAAATAGAAATCAGGTTGATTATAATTATAACTCTCTCTGGCTTTCAATGCACTGCAATACTTCTACAAATTTCACTATCATTAAATCAACCACCCAAGAACCAATGCTTGCCAAACACTCCCTCTGTCACCAAAGCATTAATTTCAATCTTGATCAAGTAAATGTTCACCGTAAGAAACTCAGGCTCTAATTCAACATTCCTCATCCAAGATTTATTACCTTTGGATACAATATTTTTCTTTCTAAGAACAAAGAAATTTAAATATTCAATTAAAAACCATAATTCAATTGCTACTGATCTCTGATAACAGAAAGGTGTTGCAATCATAAATTGCACAAAATGTGAGTTTGTTGTGACAGCAAAAACCATTATTTTATCAGCGTTTCTTAAAATGATTGAATGACTTGTTTGAATGTGATTGAATGGGCGATTTCTTGGAAAACAGGATGTTTGAGTTGTTTTAGAAAAATTCAATTCGAATTAATCGTTTTTCAACATTGAAAATTGCATGGATATCTATGTTTTCTTTTCAACACGTGCCGTCAAATTGAAATTTTCAAATTAGTTTGGGGAAGACCTGTTCAATTTAAAAAATCGACATCCAAAATTAATATTCAAATATAGCTTAAGATATCATCTGTGGAAAAAAAAAAACATTTCCTTAAATTAACAATTTCTCACATTCTAATTAGTTTAATAAATCTTGAGTCTAGCTGTGGTTTTGTATATCTATCCATCGAGCGTTCGGTTTAGAAGCTTTTGTTTTTGTGGTGCTGACAACGTGCCTATAAATTTTGAGATTAAAAAAATAATTTTAATCTCTTTTAGCTTTGCATATATTTTTTTTCGTTTTTGGAAACGTAACAAGAAGCTCAATCTTCGATTAGGTATGAATGAACTTAACATCAATTCGTTTTTAATCGCTGAAATTCAATAAATCTCTCAGGGCAACTTGTTTTCAATTAAAAATTCATAAAACAAAACAAAAAAAAAACCCAAAGAGCCAATAACACCATTAAAACGATCAAGTAAATCAATCCGTGATTAACAATGAAAGTAAAAAATATTGAGATTTGGAATTAATTTTTGTTTTTGACCTACCGTGCATTTTTGTTTTGAAAAAAAGATTTAAATTATATACCTCGGTTGTCCCGCTTGACGCTTACGTAAACGGACAGTGTCAATTTGAAAGTCAACCTCTGGAACAGACAACTCCGACAGCGTGAGGATGGCCACTGGTGTGCAAGATGAGATGTAGCCGACAGCAGCGGCAACGAAGAAGAAAAAAAGAAGATGAGAAATGGTCGACAACGATGGTAATAATATTGATCATGATCATGATGGGGAGATAAGCACCTGGTAGCTCTCAAGAAGAATTATAACTTACACCCGGTTTAGATGTGAGGCATAAGAGACAGGCTGTGATTTTGTTAAAGAAAGAAAGAAAGAAAGAAGGCGGGAAAATTGAACTATGGATTTCTTGAAACGAGTGCAAATGTTTGTCAACTTTCAAAAATAAAATTGAAAATCATTTTGAGCCATTAAACATTTTATCAAAGTCTAATTGCATTCGAACGTCCGCAAGCACGTGAATAATTGCATTACCATATCGTGAGCGTGATGTTTGTTATTAAAGCACGATTGGTTCGGGAGAGGGTGGCAATTATAAACAATGTTGCGGAACATTTTAATTGCACATTTCCACGTCCCTCCTATACTATAATTCACAATAGAACTTTGTTTTTATTTTTCCGTTTACCGATACCGAATTCCGATATCGATTCGACTATCGACTTCTTCAATCAATCAATAAAAATCGATCTTAACTGAAAACAAAGTAATTATAATTATGTGCTAACAGAAACACACGAAACGGATATTCAAAAATTTAATTGAGGAAGAAAAGGTATACCGTTTATGCATAACGCTTTGCCCAACCGCAGCCAGCCAACATATTTGCCTTAAAAGATGCAAATTATGATTTTTCTCATTTTCCATTTCCACCGTTGTGCTTTCAGTGATGGAGATTGAGGCTTGCAGTTACGTTATGGTGTTTTGTTGCAAACCATAACGACGAACAGTTCTGAGCAATCTGCATGAACCGATCATAATAACGCTTAAGCCAAATTGTTGAGATCCTGCTGGAGCAACCATATTTTCGTTGAATTGCCATGCTGCCTTTCGCAGTAAGTTGATGCATTCCAACTGATTATGGACTCGAGCTTGGGCAAACTCGTCGTTTCGGGTTCCTAATCGCCATGCATCCATCTGATGACGGAACAAAAACAACCCCAAGTGTTCGCAGACACATAAAAAGGTTGATTGCAATGCAATGCGGGGCTGGCTGGGTCTTAAGAAATTGCAGAAAGAAGAGCGAACGATCAACACCAGCAATATCCTTTAGCATACGAGTTTCAGTATGCTTCACTGATAGGGAAGTGCAGTTTTGTTTTGGAGCAAGTTCGTGACTTATGTTGGAATAGATCGCAGAACTATAATCGCCTATTTGGCTTGAAATTATAAACGGCCAGGCGCAATGAAGCAAGGGTATCTATTGTTAGTGCACAATTTATCGCAGAGCGTTTAAAAGGTTGCAGACGAATGAAGAAAAAATTTAAAAATAATACGCCAGTCAGCTGTTAAGGCACACTGAAAAAAAATACTTCAATTTTTGAAAAAATTATACCAAGAAGTAGCAATAAAGGGAGCTGAAGTCACTTGATGACATTTGCTTTTCAAAATTCATGACGCTATTGCTGTCGTCCTCGGTTGGCTATTCCCCTTTGTCGATTTGTCCCTATGCTACTATGAAGCCGAAACATTAAATGAAAACTCCTATCAAAATTTTTCTCAGTGCATTCGTTAAACGGGCCAAATTTTAACGATCTCTCCCAATAATCGTTCTGTACATATCTCCCATAAGTGAACAATACTTTTTTCCAATTCTAAAATACCACATGCAGCATGCACCCAAAGCCGAATGTAGAAAATCGATTGCCAAACGTCTTCCATCTACCTCCAGACAATTGGCGACACCAAACAATCGTCCCCGTTGGCCTAATATGAGTCGTGTTCCTCCAACTCCATCCCAAAAGCCGCACACATATAACTGGTCATATTGCATTGGCAAAATGGCACATAGATCGCCAGACACGATAGTTTTTCCAGCACACTCGAAGCAGCAACAGAAAGAAATATGAAACTCGGTCTCGTGTACAAGCTTCATTCGTTCGGTTGCGTGCAAATGAAGAAAACAATTCCATTTCATAGAGTCTCCTGAGCTCGCAGAGGCTTATACACAAGCCTTGCAGCAGACCTTGGCCCAGCTCTGAGCCCAATCATCCGGGAAGAGAGTTCATCGCATCCGCTGAACTCCATCCAACCAGAGCCAGGCAAACGTAGATTCGAGTATATTTTTATTATTGCGTTTGGTTTCGAGTATTGTCAGAGGCGGGCAGCTGTGCTAGCGCGAAGAGATGACAGACGATGATTATTATCTATTATTAAAACCGTAAACGGACAGACCCTTTTTCCATATTATATGCTCCCATCTTCCATCTCGAACTCCTCCAGCACCACAGCCAGCATAAAACCAATGGAGAAACAAACTCTTTGGCGACTCCATACATGATGCAGTGAGATATGTTGCGCGCAATCTAGACGAATAAATTTTGTATCGAACGAATGAAAAATTAGCACAACTTTTCTAGATGACGGCGTTGTTGTTGCGCCGCTCATAGAACATCCCAATGCGTTCTAATCTGATACAAAGTTTTCATTTGTTTTTATTTTTTTCCTTTTGCACAGATGTATTCTTTTGGAAAAACCATATGCGGGACCAATAGCGGGGTATATTTATATTCGTCGATGGCATCGCATCACAGACGAACTTTTCTGGGATGCACATAAATTTTCCCTTTTGATACAGTCAGTGTATAGTTGTGATGTGCTGTTTTGTGCATGAGCTGTTTGCTGTGCAACTACGAGCGACCGCGCGACGACGCTACGCTACCCATGAAGTTTGCAAGTTCCCTTTGAAGTTGTGGCCGCTTTGAACGAACATATCCGCGATTATATCAAAATAAGTTTTACGCCACAAGAAACATAAATACGATTTGTAATTTATTATTTTAACTTGTCCGTTTACACGGTGTATAGTTTTTTTTTCTTTTATCCTCATTTTGACTTTTCTCTTTTTCCCTTTGTTTTTGTTGCCGTTTGTTTGGCTTTTGTTCAAAGGTATCTATCTCTAGCTTGTTCAGACTGACGCGACGGGGCTATTTATTTTGAAGCGATGTGTTTGTTGTCACAGGTGTAGTCATACGCTTCATAGGGTACGAACTGGTCTCCTATATATTTTGAAATGGCGGGCGTGGAGTTAAATCTACTGTGACAATTAAGTAAGGTAAAAAGTCATAAATCAAATTTGTCGCAAACAATTTTAATCGCTTGCGGTCTCTTCCCACTTAAATTCTAAACCACCTACTCTATCAGCAATGTTTGGACTTTTTCAACTAGACTTCTGTTGAAATTCGACAACACTGTTTTGCTCAGGAAAGTAAAAAACCACCGTAATTTTAAGCTGTATACCCTTCTGTTTGAACAATTCTGGCTACAGAGAAGAACGATACTAACTTAGTCACATCGAAATACTGACATTTTGAAGTTAAAATAACATTGAGCTTCATACTCCTGAAACTTTCTATAAAAAAGACATTCTTCACTTAGGTAACTTTAACATCTTTTTTTTTGTAACGAAGCGTTACAAAAATTCCTCCTCCATCACCCGAACTTTAATCAAAACTAAATTGCCATTGCAATCGACCGACCGTTGAAAAATTTAATTTATTTTCATTTGCTTTCTTATAATTCACATTGTGTCTTTACATAAAAATTTATATGAGGCAGTGAAATTTTCTTCGTTTTACTTCTCCGTTGCGAGTATCATTCTAGAGTACTTCAAGCAAAAAACGCCGAGGGACTTTAATTAGTGTACGAGCTAGTAGTTTCAGAACCGGTTTCATTTGGGGTAACCTTTGTAATTTTGCATCTGAAATCAACTTCTAAGTATATTTCCTATCAGACAAGGCTCCTTGACTCTCTCTCTCTTTGACTTTTACCACTTCCGAAAGATAATTTCTTGGCATACAATGAACAGGAGCTCGTCACCCGAAAACCGCTCAACGTTGATGCTAGATGCTCCAGTCTGAGACAGTACTGCTTCCGAAATGGTTATTCCTTAGTTGCCTCCCTTCAAGAGCACCTCGGAACGGACAAGAGTTTGTCACCCGGAGGCCACTCACGGTTGATTCTCTAATCTTTTGCTAGGGACAGTACCGTTCCGAACCGCTTATTTCTGTCTGCCTTCTTCTAAGAGTACCACGGACAGGAGCCTATAAACCGGAGACCGCTCACAGATCATTCTCTAGACCTAGCTAGGGACGGAAAGAAGATCACCTTTGGCTTTCACTTGTTTCTTTCTTCGATGCATTCCTTCTAAGTGCATCGTGGTTCGTGGATATAGGCCGCTCTCCCGAGTACTGCTTCCGATCATTTTCTTAACATGTCTTCCCAAATTTTTTAGACCTCTAGGCAATCATTTCTTCGTTGTCCCTTATTTGATTGGGATGATAACTTATTCAATGATCAATGATAGCTTGTTGACATTTTTTAGAAAAACTGTGATCGCTGCGACATGAATCAGTTTATCATCCACACATTAGCTCATTATTTTTGCGGTCATATGCTCTCGTTTACCACAAATATGATACTAAAAATTGAATTTTAAAGGTTTACATTTCTTCTTAGCGAAAGCAGTAAATTGACCATTTGCTTACGGTCTTCTGCGAATAAGCGTTGCCTCGCTAGTTGAATGGCAAGATCTTTTTTTCACATCCTTGAGAGCAGCTACTAATTGACTAAAGCTCTGTGGGAGCGTCAAACACAAGTGTGCAACAATTGTAACTCAGAAATGTAGCACGAGCCCACTTCAGAATTTTCAGATCAATTCAATAAAAAGAATCACCCATTATGAAGCTTACAATCATCGATTTAACATTCTCATTTCCTCTCGAAACTTTTGGGTGGCAACTTTTCCATTTCTGAAGCTAAACTTGTCACAACCTCACACAAAAAAACCAAAACTTTTCGGAGCCCTTCCCTGTTAATTGAGTAATAGGTACCCTGAAAGCTTGAGTCTCCTGAGAGACTTCGCATCCTTGATCGCCCAATACCGATTTTAAATTGTTCTGAACGCTGCCGACACACAAAACAACGACATCGACTTTGTTTTTCTTTAATTCCAAAAGGGTCTTTATTGCCAATGATGTAATGAAATCCAAATATTGAACAATACTCAGCTACAAACCTATTTATTAACCTTTCAGACCCAGACCCTGACAGATAAAAATCGACTCACTTACAAAATCCAGCTTCTGTTTTCTTTTTGTAATGAATAATCATAATTCCATTATCACGCGGTGGTTTCAAATTAAATGACCGCTTTAAAAAAAACCAGCAGCCAAATTGCTCATTTCAAGGTAATTTGAAAGCCTCAATCAATTTGCCTGCATCCGGAAAATAGGTTTCTTTTTTAACTCTGGTAACGAAAAGCCACAATAAACTTCTTTTTGTCATTGTACCTCAAGGCTTTGTCGGTAAGGTACACACAAATTCGGGGCTTTTTCGAACAATAGAATTGATAAATCTACGACGCCTGACAAATATTCTTTTGAATCATAATTTTTGTTTATGCATAGAAGTGGAACAGTAACAAATCTAGGTTGGAGATACTTATGAATTATGATTAATCGTATTGCGGAAACAAATCTGATCTGTTGGTCAAACGGATCCATTTCAAAATTCCACCATCAGATCAGGAATGAAGTGCCAGTAGAATAAATCATAGCTCCTACTTTAAGTCTATCTCTACACCAACTGATCCAACCTCAGATTATGGCAACAGCCAACATAAAAAATTTCAAGACGTGGAAAACCACTTACCACGATGAACACCCAATAAACTGTGAACGAAGATGAATAAAATCTTTGCGGAGGTGGATTTTAACGTCCGTCGTGTCAGCAGCATCCATCCACTTTACAATGGAAACAACGGATAGAGGAGAAAAATCCAAGATAATTGCAAAGGTCCCACACACTTCACCCACAAAAGTGTTGTTAGATGTATCTATGATCGAGCTAACTGATGATCTTGCAACATAACGCCTGTCTTACACGTGTTGGTTTGGAGTTCAGTGACTGACTCTGTTCTTTTTGATTTTATGGTTTATGCTGGAGTTTTGAAGTGAAGTGAAATTTACGAATCGTGAAGGATAAAAGCCATGAGACCAATTTGGCTGCAGCAAAAGAAATGTCAGATTCTTAAAATTGTATTACACCCACCTTTGGGGTTAACACTTTTGAGAAACATGTGAATTATCCTAGTTTACTTGTCGTGAACATGAACGCTTAAATTTGAGTTTCTTTTTGTCGATCAGACTGGAAGGTTTGTGGCATAAAATTTTATGGTTCAGAGCGAATCTTGATTAGGTTAGTTTTTCTTTAACATCCAGGTATATATCTAAAAATGTTAACGATTTTAATTTGGCATCATGGGACTCTGCAGTTTTCCCTTATTAAGCCTGCAGAAGGAATTTAATTTCAAATAAGGATTTACCTGTAGGTATTATTGAAAAATCAGCAACTGCCTTTAGCTATTCCAGTGGCCACCGTGAGACCAGAAATCATAATTATCTGCACCTGAAAACATGACCATCTTTGGCCTGCCATAATTCATTACATTCTCGTAATCGTCTTCAGCAATCAAAGCTATTCCCTTCTACGCAGCACAAAAAATTCCTTTTTCTATGCCGTAAATTTATTATTGACCATTTCGCAAACAAAAAATTCGAATTTTTCATCTAAAGAAGCAAAAAAGCTACAAATAAATAAAATGCCTCTTTCTGCTATTTTAGGAGTGAAAAGAAACTTCTTCGGGCCTCCCATAGATGGTCAGATAATCCTTGTGTCAATTATTTTCTCTGGTGGAGGTGAATTTAAAGAGCTATAGAGATTCAAGTTCCCGTGTAAAACGATGGACGACAACGCATTTTATTTTGAGATTACTTTTTTTTGTGGAGGAAACGAACCGATCCATGAAAGGGAAATTTCCTACGAGGAGGATTACGATGGCGACACGGCGCGATGCAACGCGTCCAAACAACTTGCTGAATGTGTGTACAACAAGTCGACAAACAAGCCAAAATGACACATCTGATTAAGGAATATCACCTCAGAAGCACGCTTGATCCTCGCAGTCATGAACGTATACCCTCCCTGTACTTTGAAACGTTGTCGAGAGGCACAAGCATCTCCACAGCACCAGTAACGAACAGAACAGAACAATCGCGATTTGCAACGGAAAGGAAGCTTGGCGTTGCCTTCATTTGTAATTTCAATGCAAGTCAACACAAATTGCAGTGTTGAACACAATATCATCTCTCTTTCTCTCTCCCTCTTGTACACGAACAAAAAGTTATCAGAGATACACCAGTGGATAAGCTCCAAAGCGTCTCCAGCCATCTGAGGGTACTAAACCTTTTTTCCGATTTGTTATGGCTGGCAAACGAAGGCGAAGACAACACGAGTTTCATCGAAGCAACAACAACAACCGAATCGAATCGTTGAAATTCGAAAACGGCCATCAACGATGAAATCGTAATAATAATACACTCACCGACGCGACGCACGGACCGGACGTGACGTTGCCGATGATCGCATGTTATTCTGGATGCAATTTTTATGGACCGAATTCGATACATATTCAATTCTTGCATGATGGTCATCCACACAATATTAAAAAAAAAAGAATTGTAAGAAAAAAAACATTTAAGCCCTTTTTAACACTTTACGTGAGAATATGGCACTAACGTGCCTGCCAGCATAAATTGTTTGCAACCAGAGAATCCAATGGCAACGCCATAACGAGAAAACTAGCACCGCACCAAATCGCACTTAAAACGAGCGTCCGTCGATGCGACCGCGACGTTCAAGTATACAAAAATACAAAAGATCATCTCGCGCAATGGCCATCTCACGGAGGAGGACGAACAATGACGAAAGCAGCAGACAGCAGACAAAAAAACAAAAAAATAATAACTGACTCTTATCGTTCCCAAGGAATCATTACTTCACACTTCGAGGCATTTCCGAGACCCGAATCCAGCCAGCATCTCAAGTTGGCATCATCTCTCCTTGCAAAAAGGTTTAAATTGGTTTCTCGTTAGGAGAGAAAATCGCACATTGCCATTTTGGAGCGCATTCGACTTCGACTATCGCCGAGAATGGCCAAGTATTTATGAGTGTGCATTCGTAAAACGAAGATTATATCAATTCCATTCGGCCTTTCCATGCCATACCAAGCAGAGTTCCTTTTTCTACAATTTGCGCGCAAGGATTCTCATTATATTCTGGGGTCTCTTTTGTTCGGTTCCACCATAAACTTGGGTATAGCTAGAACAGCTCGTTTTGTCCAAATATAGATGCGCGCACACCGCACATTATTCCTGCTTGCTTGACCATCAATGGTTTGCTGTGCTGACTGGACGGAGGATGACGAGGGGGATAATACAGAGAAGAAAAAAAATAACACCGATCGCAATAAATTACCGATTAGGCTACCCTATGCCTTAACCTACCTACCACATGGACTGTACAGCGGACTGAGTCAAATAGACCAACACGCCAGCAGGAGCTTGCGGGAATCACAATAAATTCGAATTTACTGCGAAGTCGATAAGTATTTCCGCGGAAATATCACCCGGACTCAGCGGCGGAGGCCAAGACAGAATTCATGATGGCGATTCTTGGTTCTAGGATGCAGATGGTCAAATGATTTCTTGTGCGCTTGCCCAGGAAAACAAATCCATGTGTGAGGGTTAAAAAAAAAACGTTGCTTTATGACTGCGAGCGGAGAAAAAATTAACACCAACTACAACTGTTTTGCGAATTTGCTGCTTTGGCGCACGATATGAACGCGATAATGCCTTCTCGAACCTATGGAGATCATTATGTGGAAAATTTCGTTTTTAACATGGTCACCGGCTGTGAATATGAACACGCAAGCACAAGAGATGTAAGACAGCATACAGAACAATAAACTCCTTGCAAAAGTGTATAATTGCTTGGCCGAACACAAAATGGGTGTAAGCTACTGTGCTGGATGATGAAGTGTATCATTGAGGTGACGACAAGATACGGAGATGGGGCTAAGCCTTCTTAATTTATATCACTAAATTACTCGACCGTACTCCAGCGATTTATTAGTGGTATGACTGGTAGCTGGTAGGTTTATGAGAAAAGTTTACTCGTTACTTCCGTCTGTCTTTTCTCGCATCTACAGCATCAAACATCAAACAATCAAAACTGTTTCTTGCTAAATCCTATAGAAAGTGCTTTCTCTTTCAGAGCTAAACTTATCTAAGCGTACAGGCTAATTCATTTTCTTTCAGACGGAAGTAACACACATTCAACAATTCTTATTTCAAGGGCGGTTTTTTAATTCACATATAAACAGGAAACTAGAAAGTAGAATACCGGAAACAGCAACCTTAAAATAGTAATCCGGAAACAGCAACCTCAATAAATAGTAAACCGGAAACAGGATACCGGTAACAGGATACCGGAAACGGGATACCGGAAACAAAAAAGAAACGAAAACCGGAAACGGAATTGTTTAATACGGAATTTATGAACATGGAATTTTGACCAAGAGTTCAAAATTCAGTTGAATGTAAAACTTTAAACGAGAATTTAAAAGAAAGTATGAGTTTTGCTGTTTTGTTTTTTTTTTCATTCTTCTCATCCATTGCCGATCTTCAGAAAAAATAGAGTTTTATTAAACTAAATATTACTATGAAATTGTGTCCTTTTTTTGTCATTTGAATATTTGAGTGTAAAACAAGATCGATCTTACAAAAGTTGTTAACGTCTTTTTTTTTTTTTACTCTTCAAAACTTGTTCTTATCAAATTGAAAATCTACTTATTTATTGGTAACATTGATTTGTTTGATTCTCCATAAAATTCTATCATCGTGTTCATTATATTACCATATCGATTTTCGATACGGAAACAAACCTGAAAACGACCGAATTTTCTCCAAATCAGTTTTATGCATTAACACAGAGTGTTCTTATTGGTTGGTTAAAAACGAGTTAAACTTATTAAGACTTCATTAACATCTGATTGTTAATCGATTTTAATCTAGACATCAAATTTATCTTAAATGTCTGTGAATAGATCTTTTACTCGGTCTTTGATGTTGAATGGTGGAATAAATTGACACATTTTTTTTTCTTGTTGGCGGTTGAAGGGGGATATAGAGATACAGAAAAAATAGTTGAACTTGTAAAATTGCTGTCAGCAGGGAAGATTAAGTGATAAGTAAGTTTTGACAATTTTTTAACTTGAAATTAGAAAGCAAAAAATTAAATCTTTAACCTCAACTTATCTTAAAACGGTCAACATTAACGAGCGTTATAAACCATACCTACATGTATTAGTTAAGTTCAAATTCTAACCAAATATAACTTTTTATTTTGAAAAGCGTGTAAGCTTGAATGGATTTGGCTATAAGCTTCCCAAAAAGATGGGTATCATTTGCATAAACAACTCCGACCCAAGCAATATAAATCAAGACTTAACTACCAGCTTCAAGTATTTGTCGAGATTATCTTCAAATTTTCAAACCATAACAATCAATTTGAAGAAAAAATATAAGCTCCCCTCACAACAAAATACTACTAACCGTTGCATTCTCTTAGTGCCTACAATGTCTTAACACCTTTTCCTAGTATCGCTGCTCTATTATTAGTGTTGCACGATGCACGACAAAAAAGCAGCCTTAATCAAGCGACAATTTGTGCTCAACAATACCACAAATCAGCACTCTAATTAGGTTGTTAGTTTATCAGCCAAACCTCTTTTTTTTTATTTGTCGTCGTCAGTAAAATTGGGCGTGTGGTTAGTTTGTCGAATAAAATGCAAATTTTGTTCTCCTCGAGCGGAAATTGTTAATCACCTGTGTTTTGTCAAAAAGTATTAGTTAGTACTTAAATCAAATCATGAATTAGGAAAACTTTTAATCGAATTTATTTTTATGGCTTTCTCTAAGCCCGTCAACCTAAAATAGACGTGTTTTGCGGACGAGGTTGAATTCCTCCTAAAGCAATAAAAAAAAGAGCGCTTGACAAAATTTCGTTAAGTCTCTTCGTAGGCCTCTAATAGACTTCTTTTATGGGAGTCTTAGAATAAAATTAACAACATTAACATGCAATAAAAAAAGAAGTTACGAATGATTTGATTATCATAACCATAAAATTGTGATTTGACTATTTGGAGGAAACGTGGTCGAAGAAGCGTTTGTTGGTAGTTATAGAAAACAAAAACCCACACAATATAAACTAACTCGTTTGGTCGCGCCTACCACGTGTTACAAAAAGCTTTTATGAATGAAGATGATTTTTCGGTGAGGAAGTTCGATTGTCACATTTTGGAGCATTTCCATATATTATTGAAAAACAAGCTTTTCTTTTTGGACGACGTGAAAGTTACGCTGGAGGTTTTAGTGAATGGTTTGAACATTATAATATGCTGAGGCCCGTGCATTTTGAACAGTTAAACGCCTACGTTCTTCTGCTTGTATTGTAATTATTTACATCCATTTTTAGTTTGTTGCACCCGCGATATAAAATTTTAGTCTAACGCTTCGCTACGAAATAAATATGCAAAATTTAACTCAAAGACCTGAGTCAGTTTTTTCTTAAGTCATCAAATTTCACCTTAGGAAAAGCTAATAACGTTTTATGTGAAAAAAAGGCCTCATGTCAACAACCTTATAAACCTGTTTAAAGGTACATCCTTAATTCACGAGAAATCTTTTATTATAATTTTAAGTTCCTTTAATATTCACGCCCCTCATTCAATAACCTAAAAATCACCCATTCTTTACCCAATTTAAGACCCCATTCATTTGGCGCGTCGTTTTTTCCCAAGAAAAATAATTCTGATCGCCATTCAATTTAATGTTCATTTTTTACCCCGTTCAATATCATATGACACTGCAATTTTGTAGCAGAGTATCATGCATTCGAACACACGTATCAAACTTGTTGTTGAAGTGATTGGCGACGAAAAAAATTTCTTCGAAAATCCCAGAGCAAAAAAAAATCAACTTCTTGTTTTTTTTTTCGGACGGCCCCAATAATATGAATATCACACCACACTACCTAAAGAAGACCCTGGCTGAGGTGTTTTTAATCGATCGTATCACATATCCTCCAATCAAGATAATAATGTGCTTCATATATTATTATTACACTCCTTTTCTCCTACCAATTTTTTTATTCCCTTCAGTTCTTCTTCGTATTTTTTTCTTGTCTGTTATTTTGGTATATCTTTTACACTTCCTCTCTCTACCTATCAATCGTTTGTGTCCTCCACTTTTGATTCTTCCAATCATGGATATTCCAAAAGAAAAAAAAACGATAATCTATTGTAACAGAAGAGAGATCGATTCCCCCATCGATTTGAAATGCCTTTCAGGATTTGAACCTTTTCTTCTCCCAAAGCCATTCTTGGGTCCAAAATATAAAATGAACAAAACTAAAAAATATATATACCTTTACCCAAACACTTGTTGAATAAAAAATCAAGAAAACGAATTGTAACCTCTGCCTTTGGTGAAAAGAGCAAAAGAAAAAGAAGAAGAAGAAGTTAAGTGTCATCCATTTTTCAAAGACTTTGTGTGACATGTCAGGGTCTCTTGAATCCCTTTTCTGTTTTGTTGGGTTTTTATTATTATTTTTTTTTTTTTACTGTCGGTTTTGGTTTTCTGAAAAATTTGTGTAGGAAGACTTGTGATTCTTTTTTCATTTTATGGGATTTGATTTTTTATTCGTTGCAAGAAGGAAGGTGTTCATTCTTTAAGAAACCAAAAAAAAAGAGACTTTATTTTGAGTCCTACACAGATGTGTGATTTGTGCTGCTGCAGCTACAGGTTTTATTTCATTTCACATCCAGTCAGTTCAGTCAAATAAAATCCGAATAAAAAAACAAAAAGATGTTTTTAAATGAAGTTGTTTCGTGTTTTTGATTAGATAAAAGACATAAAATCATGGAGCTTCGGTGACCCTTTGGTTTGTTAGTACCTTTAATGAGTTAAAGCAACAGCAACGATAGAGGATTTATTTTTTGTAAGAAATATACCACGCCTCTGTTGGCAACAGCTTTTCTACTAAAGCACTCGAATAGCAACACAATTTTCTGTTACATGTAAATTGCAAAAAGCAGTGGTCTAAGAGTGCTGCCTTGCGGTATTCCATTTTTCTTGCATTTGACTTAAAGACTGTTCCCTTATTTTTGTTTAAAACTCAACACGTATTTTTTAAATGAGAAGAAATTATAGTTGGTATTTTGTAAAATCTAGACCCGTTTTCGAGATACTAAATTTTGAAAAAAAAAATTTAAACACTTAGAAAACTGACAAAATGTGTTTGTAACAACACAAAATTAAATTTTGTAATTATTTTTGCTACATGTCTACATGTCTTTGGGATCTCTCTTTCAAACTAGTGATCCGCTTCATATAGGGTTACCCGGAGAGAGCCTCATGGTATCTCCTTTGAATGAAGCAATTCAGCAATACTTGGATCTTCGTACATTTGATTCAATCAAGCTTTTTTACCCTTTTGTTATACGAACATTTACTTTCATACTTCATGTACCTTGATTGTCCAACATTGAGAACGGTATGTGAGTACTTCACAACAGCGGTCCTACCTTTGTCTTAGCTCAGGGGGCAATTTCCGGTCATCAAAGTTTTACCGACCACTTCCTTCGACGACATCCACCAATCCGTAAACGCTCGTTGCTTCATCGTCAGCAAGCTCAATAACTGATTAAAGACAATTAATAAAAAAAGATCAAACTATGCTAGGCATATAACTCAGCGTCAGCTCTTCTGAATATATTCTAGACAAATCAGCGAAGAAATTATAATCCCCTTTTTTCGTTCACGATTGCATATCGCGATTGAACGACAAACCTACCACGCATCAATAGTTCTTCATTTGCATTTTCATTCATCACTGTCAGAGTGAATTATGCAGAACTAATTTCCTCTTGATTCTGATTGATTCACTTCGTTTAATCAAAATATTTAAAGCAGAATGAGGGAGCATCCCCATCACACGACTATTGTGAACAATCTTTGCCCTTATCAACCCTTTATTCTTCAATCAGTCTTCATTGTTAAATTGATGTTTCCATTTTTACTCCTTTGAATAAAAAGCAAGAACAAATTCAAGCTAAACGAAAAATCAAGAATCATTGTAATCCCAGTTTACAAATTTAACAATCACAGATCGTTAACCCATGCCACATCCAATTTAGCTAAAGAAATAAACACACAATGACACCCACCATTTGGTGAGTGTCTTCCCTCATCGTTCTTCGTTTTCTGCTTGAATCAATTCAACAAAACAAATTGAAATCAATTTCGTGTGACAATCTAAACAATGTCACGTCAATCTGCGCTCACAGATTCACAGATTTTATAGTTTAAAGAGTCCCACACGAATTATCATCATTGCGCTTAACTATTACCATCAAAACCCATCAGCCAGTGAGATGAGGGAGCGTGTATGCTTGAAGATGACGACCGAGACAACCGGCCGACATCACCAGGGCGCGTTGTCACAAATCAAGAAGGATGCACAGATCACATCAAATTAAATTTGATTTATTTTCTCTAAGATGTTGCTCTATGTGCGCTTTATCGAGATGCCAAGAGTACTTGATTATTGTGGGTTTATATAAGTGAGTGCACCTTTTTTTGTGCTTTGGTTCACCCGTTTTGGGAGATGCTGTTTGTTCGTCCCCCATATCTAGAAGATAATTTGACTCCCACTTAATCAATTTAAGTCTCGGAAAGCAGAAAAAAAAAAACTGTTGAACAATTGTGGACAAATGACAGTTGGTTGAAAAGGAATGACGTTAACAAATTTTGAATATCACTAGCCGTTTTTTACGTTGGTTCTTCTGATGAAATATTTTTCATTTTGGTCTTCTGTACATTATCAGATTTAGGACGGGTCTGAACTAATGAACAGTTAAATCCCCCTATGAGTCTTTCCAACTCCTATCGCTTTTTATTCGACACATTTTTTGGATATATCCGAAACAAGGAGGTTTGACTGTATTCTGAAGTATGGTCCATCCTCCGACTGGCTGACATTCATATCTCTGGGATCAGTTATAAGCATCCGAACCGGTTGAGTGTATCCCCATATCTATATCTGCATCGTTGGATAGTGATATGACGGCGGCGGCGGCGGTATATCTTATATGGCATCATTAAAAAACAAAAATGAAAAGTGTTAAGAATGACACGTCTAAAGAAACGCCAAACGAGGATGCAATAACAATAAGAAAAAGAGGAAAAAAACCAGAAGAAGAAGGATCGTCTTTTCAAATTGATCTTGAAAAGGAATAATAAAACTCCACTGAAACCGCGCCGATCCAACCAAACGAAGATCTTTTGAATGTTTTGTTGTTGTTGTTGTGTTTATATTCTTCTTGCGTTTCCTTTAAGTTCATTTAAAGCCAAGCTTTGTGTTTCATTTTGAAGGCCGCGTTTGAGAAATGATTTTGAGTCGAGCCACAAATGAAGTAAAAGAATATAAGCTCTTTTGTTGTTATTTAGGAGAGTTATGGTTGCCACTTTGGAAAAGAAAAGAAAGATTTTTCTAGGTTTTGTAGTTTTGTTAGAATAACATTAATTTCCAAAACGTTTTCCAAAAAACCTGAATTCTTGTCTTGCATGACCTGACAATCAACCCGGCTTTTATATCGTAACGGCATGTGGCATGACGCATACAAGAACTAAACGGAGGGCAAAACAGCTTATTTTTGAGGGAATAGAAGAGAGCTATGATCAGATAAAGTACAAAGTTTTCCAAAATTAAAAACCTCCGTTGTGATAAAGCAATTATATTTTAACAGCAGTGGCAACCATAAAACGTATCCCAGCCTCAACAGTATACTCCAGCGGGATCACAATACCTAGCCGCAGAATCTCTCATTCGTTTCGTTTCATTTGAGCACAATAGGGCCTTATAATAAATTTCCTCTTCGTTTGAGCTCAGACAGACTCTTAAGTCATTGAATTGATTGTTGCTTTGGATAATGCAATTGGACGACCGACCATAACAAAAACTAAAACGACGCACGGGACAAAAACGACGAACGGAGATGAAGTGGAAGTGGGCATAAAGAAACGAATTCAAAAACGGGTCAGATTGGTTTGGGCATGTTTAGATCGTAAAGATCTACGTTCTACGTGCGTAAAATGATTTTTTCCTTTTTTTCTCATTTTTAATTCTTTCACCCCGAACAATTCTTCTTTTCGAAAATAAATTCTCATTTCACAGCTGAATTCGGTTTTATGGCCGTTCTTTAGAAAAACGAGTTATGTATTTTTTGTGTATTATTTTTGGGGCTTCGTGTTAATTACAATTTTTCATGGTGTCAGGATAAATTAATGAATTTCTGATACCCAAATCACTTCAAGTTGAAAGATTGACTGTAATCCGAGGACGCATCGGCAAGCACCTAGGAGTCTGAGTCTGCAACATCGTCGACGATGAC
Source organism: Sphaerophoria taeniata (assembly GCA_943590905.1). Lineage (NCBI taxonomy): Eukaryota > Metazoa > Arthropoda > Insecta > Diptera > Syrphidae > Sphaerophoria > Sphaerophoria taeniata. The sequence goes on from OX016540.1 coordinate 95,007,324, forward strand.
GACCGCGAACGTCCAGTGCAACAAAGTCGTAGGATTAAGCTGTATGTCCATCTGTCAAAGACTGACTGTTGATTGCGCGTGGTTAACAGATTTAAATCTAATACATAACTGGAGCAGACGGCTGACTGTTGACATATGCTTTAAAATTGATTTAAAATAAAAGAAATACAAAATTTATAACGATTTTGATTATATCGAAGAACTGTTACAATCTTGCAGGCTGTTGACTGTTGAGAGCAATTAAATAAATGATTTTCCAAAATGCACGCCTCACGCTGACGTGATAAATGCAAATGTAATTCTTTTTTATGCGAGTAAATCCAGCTTTGACTAATTAGTCGAAAAGCATAGATACATGTCATTTCAAAAAAGTGTATAAACAAGTTGTAAATGGGGCTGTTAAACGGGTAGGGAACAAATGTTTTGGCACGGAAGTCACGATTGGCTTAGCCTTTTACAGATTTACAAAATTATATGATTCTTTATAGCTTAATTTTTATTGTCGAAATTATTGCTGTTAAACGTTTCTGCCATCAATGAGAAACTTGAAAGTAGTCATAAAATATATGGACAATTTTTTAACAACTATATTTCTGTCAATTAACTGTTCAACAGCTAATTTTATGATTTTTTATTCTCTTTGCAGGTAAGTGAACAACACCATTTATTTAACTGCTTGGAAAGTAAGTACTGACAGAGTCGTCATATGCTAATAAGAAAGCGTTCTCGCCTATCGCCACTATGAAGCAACCGAGCTTCAGGCAAGGGCATTCAACAGTCACAAAATGTTTAGAAAAATGTATAAGATTCGTTTTGAATTTTTCTTTAAAACATCCTGCTTTGTCTTAAGACACAGCCGGACCATGTTTTTTTTCAAGTTGACCTGTAAAACCCACAAACAAAACCGAATAACTGTGGTCACATATTAGTCGTGTTATTTGTGTCTATTGACAGTGTGTCGGATTGATAAAGACTTTCAACAAAGTCGTAGAAGCCACAAAAAGCTCGCAACCGTATGACAACTCCTTTTCTCTCTCAACCTACCAATTGCGGTGGCGGCTCCAGTGGACACCGTACACTTGCAAGAAAAAGCAAACAAAAAACACCACTCACTTGGAATTATCAAGTTACAAATTGACTGTGACTTTATTAGGTTATTGATCAAGTTAAAGTAAAGCATAAATTACAGGAGTTCGCTCGTGCAAAAAAAGGAACCGAACACCAAACTCGCCATCAGAGACCAAAGGTTGTGTGCAGTCAAATCCCTGGCACAAGTGATCACAGTTGAGATTACAACACAAAACTATCCAGTAATTCGAAACCACAAGCAAAATAATAGTTTTGCATTAATTATACTGCACGCAATTAAAAGTGATAGGTTAGCATTCCAAAGTCAAAAACTCCATATTTGTCGATCGAATTATGTCAATTTGTTTTTCAATAGAAAGCAGGAAAAAAAAAACTGAAACAGTAGGAGATGAAAAAAGCGAAACTATTTTTATGAATTTTATCTTATTGAAATCTTAATTATTGTCGAATTAAATCTGAGCGCCAACTAGCAGCGGCGGCGCGCGGTGGCGTCAGATTAACTTAAACCCCATCAAGCCGCCCCATATCTTATCGATTGATCTTTTCATTAAATTTTAAAGGGGACGTCACACTATTGTGTTGGCTTGAACTTTATTAGCATAATTTGTAAACGAGACGCTAAACAAAAAATAAAAGCAGAACTTCGAAATTTTTAATTTTATGATTTTGGTAGATTATACAAATTTCATTATATTTGTGTTTCATAAAAATATGTTGTCGATTAGTTTCGGTGGATCAATAGAAATTGAATGCATAAATTTGCCCTCCCTCTCGCTGATGATGATGTCGTTTAGTGGTTTTGCAATTTATTTACATTACGATGGTGATTTTTTAGTAGCCGCACCCGACATATTTGTGGACTAAATTATTATTATGCCCGACTGGAATTTTGTTTTGTATCTAGATTTTTCAAAACAATAGATAAGAAAAGTTTTTATGGGTTCCGCTTTGGGTTAGTTCGTTAGTTTTGGAATGCAGTAGAACTTCAATTTAATTTAAATATGAGATAATTATGTTTTAAGTTTTATGGGCTTGATCAACAAACTAAAAATAGTTGACTGTCAAAATGCGGTTTTTTTGTGCGAAGTGGAAAACCTTCAGCACATATTTGGATCAAAATTAGATTTATATCGGGATTAAATACTGTCAGAAGTTTTACAAAATTTGAAGCCTTTGATCGACTTCGTTGTGTTATATGATTCTCTGATGATGACTCAAATAAATTGAAACAAATTTAAAGCACAAGAACACAGATGATAGCGGTCGGTTGGTACTAAAAAGACTTGCTGGAGTAATACGGAACGGATGTTGTCGAGTATTATCCTAGTACGTAGATTCTGTGAAAATGGAATTAATAGAGGTCTCTCTCCAACATCAGGGACCATTACTCAAGTATCCAGCTTTTTTGTGCCCATGAAATTGGTTCAACCAGAGACCAATAAACTTGTGACTCTTGGGACTCAAAACCGTTCGAAATATGCCCGCTGATCGGTCGACTGCTTGTCGCTAACAGAGTTTCGGCCAAAAAGAAATATTCTTCTAGTAGTTGATTATAAATGAGTAAATGCGATGAGATGGGCCGGGCACTGTTACTTAGATGGAAAATACAGCCTGCACGAAAAACCCTCTGACAACGGAAACAGGCTTATCGATTTTGCAGCGGGTTGAAACATTGTAGTATACGCGTTTGCCACATTTGAACATACACAAGGGGATATCCAGACCAGTCAACTGTCAACCACATTGATCATATTGCAATCGACGGAAGACATTTTTCAAGCATCATTGATGTCTGAACTTTCCGAGGGGCCAACATCGACCAAGATAGTACAACTGATATTTCGGCCAAAGACAAAAAAAAGAAGTGAAGAAAGTATGACATCGGACAGCTACTATCGCAAAAAACCGCCAGATCTTCTTCTGATCGAGTGTCAAATAACCACATGAAAAGTCCGCTTCAGCCACCATCGAGTATTGAATACTAGGAAGCCATTATGGATGCTGCCTCTGATTTGCTGGGTTTCATACGTCTCCCAACACAAAACCCCTGGTTTGATGAAGAATGCAGGCAGGTACATCATGCAGAAAACAAGAGGGCATATAAAACAGCGCTGCACAGGAGGACGAGAGTAGCTCGGGAGCTCTGCGAGCACAAAAGGAGAGAAGAATACAAGATTTTCAAAAAGAATAAGAGAGAACATCAAAAGCGATCGATCGAACAGTTGAGAGACTAAAAAACAGGAATGAGGTTCCGAAATTGTACCAAGAGGTAGAACGAACGACTCAAGGTTACCGAGCACGAACTGAAGCCCGTAAAGACCAACACGAAATTCCGCTGTTTGACAGAATGAACCATTTAATGAAGACAAGGCGCAGACCATTATTTCCGTCTACCCGAAATGAAAATAGCAATACCTAACCTTGAAACCAACAAAACTGCGGGAGCTGATTGGAACCTAAGCATTGTTTGCCCGATCCGAAGAAAAGAGACCCTCTTAACGGCGGCGGTAGCTAAGACCTAAAAGGCTCTTAAAATACTGAATAAATGAGCTGTTATGTCGTATGACGTTGTTTTCTCATTCAGTAGCCTTTCTAGTTGATAAGTCAAAATGAACCTCTCTTATCAAGTTTTTGAACTGAAAACGCTTCAAAAATTAACATTTCCCTTCTAAATAACGAATCCAAAAACCAAACCAAACAGCAGCATCAAATCACATGTAGGTACATCCCTCTCAGAGCAAACATACACGATTGCCAACTTCCTTTCCAACAAATTAGCATACACGTCTAAACTGCGCGCCTGGAAAAACATAAATCACACGCTGTTGCGTACCACTACCACCCACATTCATTTTTAGCACGAGAATCCATTCACCTTGCTCTGTGTGTACCTTCCTACCACAAAACACAAAATGTAAAAAAGGTTTATTTGTGTTTGGCTCACTAGCCATGGCAATCGATCACATCAATCTTCACTCTCTTGTTTGTTTGCGATAAATATTTGACATTTTTCTACATGAGTTATCGATAATTCGACGAAATAATTCAATTGTTTACCTTTGTTGATGTCGTTGACGTTTTTTTTTGTGCACACATGCTATTTGCGAAAATATCATCGCCATTGCCATTGATTCAAAAGTCACGTCAAAAGTTCTCTTCGCTTCTTGATATGGGCATCCGTCATAAAAAAAAAAAATGAAAACGTTCCTCAGGATGTGAAATGCAAATATTTGGGAATAAATAAAAGACGCGAAGATTTTATTTTTCGAGAGGTGATGCGATGCGATGCGCTATGGTGACAGATCTTGAGCACATCACAGCTTCAACGAGAAGGTAGGAATCTTTATACCTTTTTAGTCGCGTCGAGATTGTTTGCAAACTATTGGACGCTTCAATATTTGACAAACTTATTCAATAACCCTGAGGCTTGAATACATAGTTTTCAATAGTATGGAGATTGGAGTGGCAGTGGAGACTCTCGAAATCAAAACACACTTGTTAAAATCACTTCTTATAGTAAGCAAGTGGTAGTAAGTTTTTTTTACAACCTTACGTCGCAAACTATCGTCTTCGAGTAGAATGACACTTTTTATCAGCCAACAAAAAATTACGATGATGTTTTGCAATAATATTTGACGACTTTTTAACGGAGAATGTTGTTTTTGCACCTCAGAAAATGTGGGAAGTCGTCATGTTTAATCGCAGCCGTTATGAAATGTATACGTCTCTAGAGACTTAAACAACTACTTAGTAAGACTAATAGAAGTTTATTTAAAAAAAAGGAGACAGACATTCCTCGTCTGCAATCGAATACATCCATATTTACTCTAATCAATTTTCAATTAGGTAGCCGATCGCTCTCCACAGTCCGCAGTTCGACCCACAAACAATCTTCAAGAGGAATCCCACGCATCCAACATTTGAAAGACTCGCAAAAATTTTAATAGAAAAAAAAATGACCGCCCATAAATTACATCTCAATCTAAAGCCAATTAATATCAGAATTACATAGTCGAGGCTTAGTGGAGACCTCCTAATTAAAACAACGACATCACCTCTGCCAGCCAAAACTCTGATGAATAAATTACTTTACCCCAAATGACAGGTTTATACGATGTGACTCGCAACAAGCTGGGGAAAATATTTTAGTAGGAGAGCCAGCCCGATTAGTCGGACTGATAAGAGTTAAAATCAATTTTCATTCCACAGGAGTGACTTTCAAAATTACGAGTTAAGTTAAGTCGATTGGAAAAATTGAGGTTTTCCTCCAAAAAGGTAATTTCGCTCGGTGTAGCCAGTAGCCAAATCGAAGGTTTAATCAGTTTACCATATGTTTTCAATGTTAAAGTCACTCTCGATCGAGTACAATTTGAATCTTTCTCTCTTTGATTTATTACTTTATTAAGATTAGGCACTTAAGTAAAAAATAGTCACAGGCGCGGCGAGGCATAGTCTTGTTCTTCATTTCTTAGGAAACAAAGGAAGACACACGAGGTTGAATGAAATTCCTCAATCTAGTCTCTCAACCGATTTGATTTAATTTGAATAGTTATTCATATTAATAGCTGGGCTTAGTATTTTTAACTGAACGAGCTGCTTATGGGTTTCAATAAACCAACGAGTTTCATCCGCACACGTTGAAAGTCAAACATGTTTTTATCTTAAATTTAAGGCAAAAAATAAAGCTTTTTTGTGTTTGTTTTGATTATGTATGCAGGAAGTTTAAAATACAATGTGTTCGGTGTTTTAAAAGTGAAAAAAGGCTTTAATCACATGTTTTCATTATTAAATCATGAGTCACTTAATTTGTTTTTTGACTGCATTCATTTTTAATTCTGTTGTAATTTTTTGGACTATAGAAAATTTAAATAGCTAATTTATGTCCTTGAAGAAATTCCTAATTTTAAAATTTGTAGAGAAATTTTGTTCAAAAAGACAAATTTTCCCCTTCAAATGTGCTTGAAAACCAGCCACGTATCTAACGATTTCATGCAAATTTTCATGTACCTGTTGAATTTGGACTTCAGTTTTTTTCCTTTAACAAGTTGATTCAAGCCTGTAATCTAAACTGCAATGAAGTCATGTCGTGTTTTGAGTGAGAAATTGCTCAAAACGATACAATAATTATAATTTGCATAAACAAGGCAAAAAGGTAAACTCGAACAAAAGCTAGAATTAATTCATCAATCAAGTTGGATTTTCTCCGCCAGGTCCGCACTCTATTTCAACATTGAATACTGCCACTGTCACTGCAATTTGTGTTGCCTTTTGCAGAGTTAAAATATGCAAACCAAATGCAGATGCAAGACTTTAACAACTAACCAGGTACCAGAGCCGAGAATGTCTGTTAAATGCAAGTAGTTAACACCTAATTGTGGCTAAAGATGGAGTGCAAGAACTGTGAATGGTTTTATTTCTTAAGAAAGACTACTCGTTTACACTCGAAAGTCTTTAGAGATACAAGGAGGTGACAAGCGTAAACAAAGAATCGACATATTTTGACATGACTTATGCGGTCTATTGGGAATTAAAATTGATATTACCAAAGGAATAAAATTTATTTAAATATACACAAGAATTATGTTTTGCAATGTCGAAAAGGAAACAAATGCAGTTTTATTTTACACATGTCAGACAAAGTGTCAAATTGACATGGAAATTATATCGTGTTTGCTGATTAATTTTGCATAACCAAAGAACATGAGGTTGGGTTGGTTTTTCTTATTTTGTTACTTTGTTCGTTTCAGGGAGAATCAATGAAGACACTCAAGTGAAAAGAATCGACTAGGTGTACATTTCAGTAGGTCTGGTTTTGTGGTTTTCTGTTGGGCATGGAAAATTTTTAAATAGACTGTTCTACCGATATTTCCAAAATGTTAATGTTGTGCGCCATTTTTGCATTTAAATGACTCATTAGCGAGTTGGGCGCCATATCAAACCGTATTGTAAGCAAAAACAGAAACCCTAATGAATGAATGGTGTGCAAAAGGAAATGTGTCAGCTTTTTTTTTTCTTTGAAATTACGACAAACAACAGCATCTTTTATTTTTATGTTAAAAAGAAAGAATTATACTAATGACTCGATTCTTCCAAAAAACCTATGTTCCTCTTGTTTATTCTCCCACACAGTTAACATACATTATCTAAATTTCGCATACATTATTATTTTTATTACGAAGGCTGGAGTCGTAAAAATTTACTTAACCATAAAGAAGAAACCACACAGCACCCACACGCAGCAGGCGGAAATCTCTATTAACTTTTTGTTTTTGTTTGCTATACAACCAACGCTGGCCGTCATCGTCGTCACATCAACGCCAAAACCACATCATTTATGCCCTCGTTCTTCAAGTCTTCGCCTAAATAAAGAAAGACAGCAGCGTCTTAAAAAAATTGTTATCGATTGGGAATAAACATAAACAAAATCTAAATGTATGCCCAAGTATCACTTTAAGTGAAATGCATTACATGAAATGCATCTTCACTAAAAAAAACTTTCCTTCTTGTTTGCATATAACCGCGACGACCCACTCGAAAAATTCGAAATGTTGTGATGCTGAAGCAACTTAAGTCGAAGATTTGCATGTGTCATAGTGAGGGTTAATTTTTTTGTTTTGTTTTGGAAATGTGATTGAATATTGAAGGAATGAATTTGATGTCCAATGGCAAATAACATTTTGCCTGCATTTTGCCTTAAGTGGATGAAGGGTCTTTAAATTAACCCTAAATGAAGTGCTGCGTTTTTTTCATAACAAAACCCCGAAATGTTTTCATACGAAAAGCATGTTATTTTTGCTCAGTGTTCTGACAATTTTCATTTTAAAGCTCACTGCAGATTCCGGCTGCCTTCAAATTTCTCGAGTTAGCTTTTTTCATTCGAGAGGCTATGAACCGTAATTTAATCTATAGCTGCCACTTAATGTCCAGAATCCCCATTTCCTCCTTGGAAAGTGATTACTCCTAAGAAGTCAGATGTGAGATTGTCCGTTAGCACTTGACACGAGATCAATTTGAGGGTTTGAGTATGTGGCGATATCGCCTGATTGCTGTATGGATCATTTGTAGTGCAAGTAGCACGGTATTATTGAATAGTTGCAAAAAAGTGTATTAATAGTTACAAATCGTTGTCTGTTGCAACATCGTGAAAGCTTGGCTTACAAGCTAATACGCCAATGATGTACTCCCCGTTAATGCATTAAACAATTTTGCATTAACGCGCTGAACAAGCTCAATAAGCAGGAAGCCCACCTACTACTCACCGGCTAAGAAAAAAAAACACTTGTCAACGTCTAAACCTCAATGACCACAACTCAAAACAAAGTTCTGGATTGAGCAACATAATTGTATCTAATCAACAATTATTTCATCATCATTTCATAACCATTGCCAGTCTAACCGATGAAGTGTCTGCCTTCATCTGCGTCATTATCGAGATCCGATTCGAGTCTCCTTCAAGTTCTTCCATTTATCGCCGAGTGTTACAATCAGCCTAAACAGTTCAACAGTTCTAATTATCTTAAAAACAACTCTTACGATTTGTATAACACTTTCAACACTGGGTTCTTTCACCCCCATCCACTTCAAACCCTTCTAAATTTTCTCGCAAACTAGCAGACCGATTTAAATAAATCATTTTCGGGCTACAGTTGCCAAAACGGCAAAAAAGGAATGGGCGAGTGGGGAGAGGGGGCGCGGAGAGAGAGAGAGAGAGAGGAACGGGATTCAAGCTTTTTTTGTTGATTATTTGTACATATTTATTTCGTTGTTGAAAGGGGGGGGGGGAGGGGGGTTTATGAACATTTGAAAAAACTCGTGCGAGCCAGTCGTAAATTTTTCAAAATTTGTATACCAACTTTTTAATGCAAACACATTTTTTGTTCGTCCATAAAACAAAATGAAACATTTTTAGAACACATAAAAATATCATTTTATGTTTTCTTACTCATGTCCAATTCTTTCAAAATCCCAAATGTCCCCCCAAACACACCAATTAAATAGAAAAAAAACCTTTGATCTGTAAAAAAAAGTGCTCAATTAATTTGCCACTAAATCACCCAGTGGCACAAGAACAAACGAAACATTTCAAAATAATCGCCTCTCATTCACTATCCAGCCAAGCCAACAAACAGCCAAAATACAAAACGTTTTAACATGATTTATATTTTAAAGTGAACTAATAAATTTATCAAAATTTCAGATAAATTAACTTATGCAATCGCAGAGTCTTACAAAAAAAAAACTACTTTTTAGTACCTTTTTCCATCCTCTACGCGCTGCCAAATGCGAATAGCGAATAAATTCATCTTTCAAGATTTAGGCCTTTTTTCAGTTTGCTACAGCAAAATTACAGACATATAAACCGTTCACATGTTATTTGTGGATAATAATTTTTCTCCCCATGAAGATATTTATGCGCTCGAGCTCGACTCTTCCTGTCATAATGAATTTGTGCGTAAAATTTTCCCTCATTAATTATAGAAACCTCAATTTCCATCAACATTCTCTCACTCATCGAGTCGTGGTGCCTGCGTCGTCGTTGTTTTCGCCTTTAGTGTTCTTATAATCATGCATACACTACCACCCTCCTCTTCCTCCTATTTTTTTTTTTTGTATGAATCCGAGAGCAGGAGAAAAAGCATTGACAAACGATGTTATTGCATTGCGATACTTTTTATCTATGACAGCCGTTTTAATTATAACTCATCGCGAAGAGCGATTGCCAACTTAAGATATTCTCGGATCACTAGGATGAAGGCATGGGGATACCTCCAAACATGTTGATGATCTCTCCTCAGTAAAATAAAAACAAATGATGAAAACGCAACAAAGTTGTTGAGCAAGATTTGGTCTTCCTGCCTCCACCCACCATCACCTTCCCGTTCTACTGCCAAGGAAGTAGAAAAACGAAAAACAACAAAACCGTCGACGAACTACAAATTAATACTACCTTCCCTGAATTATGATGGCACACGACTCGAATTCTGGTCCGGGATTTTCTGCTATGAAGGAGACTGCACAGAAGTAAAAGATAATATGAGGTTCTTCGAGATGAAAGATGCGCAGCAAAACGTATTTAAGTAGGTATCTATCTGTGCATCACCGGTATGTTTATTGGGAGTTCCAACTTCCGTTCTTATTTCTCGCCAGCGGGTGTACAATTAATTATTGGATATATTCCATTTTCCATCTTTTTTGTCTTGTCTGTTTTTGTCGTTTTTGCATTTCGCCTTTTCTTGCTCATTTTGATTAACATTAAAATCGAGAGAAAAATATGGATTTTCTAATTTAATATGCATTTGGAATTTATTTTATTTGATTTGATTTTATCGACCTGAATCCAAAGTTGGAATCACATCCCATATAAATAAATATTTGAGAATTATTGTACTGCTTCCAAGAATTTATTTATTGAAATTATGTTTTGCTATGTATATTTTGTTTTAATGGCGATGACCGAGTCGTTTGTGCTCGTGGTTATTTATTTGACATGTTTTGATGTGATTGGAAAAATGTTGGTGGAATTAGAATTAGAATTAGAAATACATTTTATTCATTCATTTTCATTTTACAACTAGTTAATTAAAATTATTACAATAAATAAATAATAAATAATAGTAATCATCCTTTAGCTTTAAGCTAGTGTTGAATGTAGCGAATTTAAATTTACATGAATTAAAAACTGATGTGGGGTGACAATAGTGCTGCACTAAATTGTTTAAGCCAAGTGATCAAATAAGTTTTTTTTTTTTTTTTTTTTATTTAAATATTCCATAAAAAATAGAACAAGAATTAGAATTAGAACATATTCATATTCATATTCCGAAAATGCTCTAATGTGACATAACGAGAAAGGCTCCTATTGTGAACGTACATTTTTGAAAGACTGGGTTAGTCTTTCAAAAACTTAATCGAGGTAATTTTACACAACCGAAGCAGTAAACAGTGGTCTTTCTAATATTTTGTTCGTACAAATTTTGTACCGCTGATTTGATTTAAGCCGTGTTTTTTTTTCACTACCCAGTAAACAGCACTGCAAAATTTCCCTTGGCAAACAACAACAATTTGGACTGCAGTAGATGAAAGGGCCAGTAAAAAATTTCAGTTTTACCGACTATTAAACTTTCAATTATTGGAATGAAGACAGCGCTGATGGCGTTAAGAACAATTACTTTGCTACACGAATACACTGCCAATCACTAGGATGAGGCCACATATTTTTCAACCGATTTTCGTTCTGTATACCTGTTGGAATTTGTTTAACCCGGAAAATTTTACTACATGAGAGTAGGTACATATTTTCTTAAAATAAAGTGAAACAATTATAGGGTTAATTAGAAAAGACCGTTGGAATTTCCCTTAATTAATGAATGAGCTACCTAAAAAGGATATAAAAAAGTGCGTCACTAGGATGAGGCCATTGCGAATATTTCATTGTAGAAGTTCACATCAGCAATTTTTTTCAAAATTTTGGTTGCAATATTTAAGAACGTTTTAGAAATAACTCTTTTTATTTAATTTCAATTACAAATGGGTTCCGGAAAGACGTTGACAGTGGCAGAAAGAGGACAAATCGATGCATTCAAGGAAATGGGACTCTCAAGCCGAGAAATAGCAAGGAAGCTGAACAGAAGTAAGACAGTTGTAAACAACTATCTTGCTGATCCTCAAAACTATGGAAAAAACTAAAAAGGACGCACAGCCCAAGCAACAACATCCCGAGAAAAGCGGTTAATTTCACGTATTGCTTCAAATTCCACTCAATCAGCTACTAAAATAAGGTCCAAAAGCGGTGTATCAGCCAGTATTTCGACAGTCCGAAGGATAATAAGAAAAGATGTAACTATCCAGAGAAGAAAACTTAAAAAGAAACCTGGGGTGGAATCGGCTAAGGCGATTGTTGACTATCACTTTGTTGATAGTCGTTTTTGATTATCAACTTTATTTTGCTCTGTGTAAAATGATCAATAAAACAATTTGAATTTCTGGCAACACCTACAGTAAGCTATGTTGTTTTGCTCAACTTAAGGTGATTATCAAAACGATAATCACTTTTTTTCCATACATTTGGAAGTGACAGCTATTTCCATGTTGTTTTCATATATTTTTTTTTCTTTGTCATTTTTGTTTTGCTTACAAAACTATATGTAAACGACACCAAAATAGCTGTCGCTTTCAATTGTATGGAAAAAAGTGATTATCGTTTTGATAATCACCTTACATGAAGCAAAAGCAATTATTTTGACTATCAACTATCGACTATCAGCTTAGCCGATTCCACCCCTGTTCTAAAGCAAGTACACAAGGAGCTGCGAATGAACTTTGCAACAGAACATGTCGCTTGGAGCAGTCAATGGAAACGCGTTGTCTTTTCGGATGAAAAAAAAGTTTAACCTTGACGGCCCCGATGGTTACAACTTTTATTTCCATGATTTAAGAAAAGAGGAACTAATTTTGGGAAGACATCACAGCCGTACATCAGGTGTCATGGTGTGGGGAGCTATCACCTACTATCGCAAAATCGAGTTGGAGTTTCTTTCTACAACAATGAACGGAAACAGCTACAAATGCTTGTTGGAACGGTCATTTCCGAAGATGAAAAATATTTTTGGACCTCTGCCTTGGATTTTCCAACAAGACAATGCCCCCATCCACACTTCCAGGGTTGTCAAAAGCTGGATTTTATCAGAGGACGTAGAGCTTTTGCCATGGCCGCCCTATTCACCGGACTTGAACATAATCGAAAACGTATGGGCATGGCTATCTCGAAAAGTTTATGAAGGTGGTAGACAATTTGAAGACAAGGAGTCCTTAATTGAAGCTATCCGTGATGCCTGGGACGAGATTTCGCTTGACTATTTAAAAAAACTTTATGATTCCATTTCAAACCGTCTAATAGAGGTCATATCAAAAAATGGGGGGCATACTCATTATTAATGGAGAAAAACTTAATAAATAAATGTTTGAAAACCAAAAACTGTAAACATTTCTTTCATTTTTTTGATATTTTATAAGATTTTTAATGTGGCCTCATCCAAGTGACGCTTTTTTTTCATACTGTTTTTAAGTAGCTCTTTAATTGATGTAGGGAAATTCCAACAGTCTTTTCTAAATAACCCCTTAATTTTATGACTTTTTTTAAAGACAATGTCTACCTACTCAAATGTAGTAAATTTTGATGGGTACGAAATTTCCAGCAGGTATAAAGAGCGAAAATCGATTAAAAAATATGTGGCCTCATCCTAGTGATTGTCAGTGTATAATGATCAAGTTATGAACTCTCTTAGGTTGAAGTATTTGGTATTTTTTTGAATCCGAGGCGCAACCCTCATGTCCATTTTGCGACGTTTTATGTAACAATTGCCATACAAATAGAATTTGACGGATAAAGTGAGTTGGAGCCAGCGTTGCCAGATTTTTTTTGTACCAAGTCGGGATTTTGGATCTTTTTGAGTGAAAACGGCGGGATTCTTTCGTCGAAAGCGGGACATATTAAAACCAACGTACCTACTGTAGGCATTAAAAAAAAAAAGAGAACACCCTGTAGTGTAACTCAGCGTCTATCGAGTACATAGAAACCGATACACAAATCTCTATGCTCTAATCGTATGATTATCCCGTATGCAATTATTATACATAACATGACTAAAGCTATAAATACAGCTTTCGCTAGCTGTTTCTTTCTTCTTTATCGAATAAATGTCAAACTGTACATTGTACAAGCTCGACTCAAAGTGTTTTAATTTTGGCTAAAGACTTTTCCCTATAAAATTCAGAAGTGAGATCTGATCCCTAAGTATTTGAAGAAAAAATTAAGTGTAATTTTGTTGAATATTTAAAGTCGTTTCGTGAATATGTCGCAAGAATTTGACAATTTTATTAATAAAGCAACTGTTGCTATACTAAAAGACATTTTACGTTCCATTCACGAAAAAACCGATGGAACTAAAGCGGTGTTAAAATTGCGAGTGCAAGATGCAGTCAAAGGTTATGCCAAGGAAGATCTGCAAAATCTTGTACAGAATTTCTCGAATGTTAGTGAAAACCAGTCAGAATCATCAGAAGGTCATGAGTCCGAGTTGGAGGAAGAACCAGGTGAGGTACAAAATGACGACGTCGATGAGGAGCTAAATAATCTGCGCGAAGCATGTAAGAAAAGAGAGGAGATTATTTTACTCAAACGCAAGCTTAAGGAGCTACAGATGGAAGACGCTTACGAAAATCCTAGTCCAATTCCACAAGTTTCAAATTGTTTCAAAGATCTCGAAGACCTACTATGTCCATTTACCGGGGATGACAATTTTCCTATTGACCGTTGGATAGAGCAATTTGAGGAGTATTCAGAAACTCTTCACTTAAATGATCGTTCCAAGTTCATTTTTGGAAAAAGACTCCTCAGTGGAACTGCGAGACTTTTCATAAGGTCCTTGAAAACACGAACCTGGATTGAACTTCGTGACGCTCTTTTGGGTGAGTTTAAACGTGTCGTAACAAAAGCCGATATTTTCAATGAGCTTAATGCGAGAAAAAGACGACGTGATGAAACTATACAGCAGTACGTTTTATCGATGCAAGAAATTGCATCACATAATCCGATTGAAGAGGAGGATTTAATCCAATTCATAATCAAAGGCATAAGTGATGCTGAGATTAACAAAAGTATGCTCTATAATGCCAACAGCATAGAAGAACTCAAAAGCGCATTGAGAAAATATGAAAAATTTAAGAACAATAGCCGAGAACGTGACAATTTTACTCAAAAGCCCCATTCATCTTACATCGCTCGAGACAAGCATAAGAATATGCTATTGAAGAAAAATGATCCAAATCAAGTGAGAGAACCTGTCAATTCACCTGTTAATGGATTCAATCACAAAAAAGAATTCACTTGTTTTAAATGTGGCACACGTGGTCACATTGCTAAAAATTGCGCAAACAACAAACCAGTTCTGACACTCAACACTCAACTCAACAACAGCAGCAACAACGATACACAACAAATTCGCTCAGATCATGTTGATAAAAGCTTTAATCGAGAGACCGGCCGTTTCCAATCTCAGAGCAGCGAGTCCAACGACTTCGAGAAGGAGATTTCTTATCGATTCATTGGTGACGATTTCGATTGTTCGTGTGCACTAACAACGCTCTTGGACTCAGGGAGCCCAATAAGCTTCATAAAAGAAAAGTGTTTGCCGCCGTCGATGATCATACCGTTGGATCAAAATAGTCAATCGTATGTTGGAGTCAACAACAGCCCGCTCCAAGTGTTGGGAAGTGTTAATGCTTTTATATTTTTTGAAAATTTAAACACGAATTTATCTCTTTTAGTTGTCAATAATAATTCAATGAGTTATCCAGCAGTTCTTGGACGAAATTTCATCGACAAAGTTGGTATGGTGCTTAAGAAACCCGAAAATAGAACCGAGATTCAAGAAAGTGTTAATTTGTCCGAGTCATTAAACAACGTCGAGTGTAATCGTTCTACAGATGTTTCATTGTCATCATCAAGTCCGTGTCCAGAAACGCATGTTTGCATGAATTTATCGTCTTCAGGTCAGTGTTGTTTTTCGCATGTAAATAAGTCAGGTGAAGAGTGCAATTTTATTTATCAAATTTGTAATATTGATATAAATGACGAATCTTTAGAGATAGATATTAATCCAAATTTACCGTATAATATACAGAAAAGTATTAAAAACGTAGTAAAGCCAGCTTTTAGTTCAAATTTAGATTTTATTCCTAATGATAACCAATTTAAAATGAGGATAGTTTTATCCAAAGACGTTCCATTCAATTGTCCACCAAGAAGACTACCATATTCTCATAAAATCGAGCTAGAGAAGATTCTTAAAGATTTGCTTAGCAAGGGAATAATACAAGAGTCTTGCTCACAATATGCATCTCCGATCGTCCTCGTTGAGAAAAAAAATAAGGAGCTTAGGCTTTGTATTGATTTTAGGGAACTCAATAAAATAACTTTGCGCGATAACTATCCATTGCCCTTAATTGAGGATAATATTGACCGACTTAAAAATAAACAATTTTATACTACTCTAGATTTGAAAAATGGTTTCTATCATGTTCCACTTGAACAGGAATCGATGAAGTACACGTCGTTCACCACTCCGATTGGACAATATGAGTTTACCAAAATGCCGTTTGGGCTTAAGAACGCCCCCTCAGTTTTCGAGAGGTATATGAAGCATTTATTTGGTAAATTGATATCCCAATCAAAAGTTTTGACGTACCTCGATGACATCCTAATCGCGACAGAAACCATAGAGGAACATATAGACATACTCAGAGAAGTCGTTAATATAGTCACTACTAAAGGTTTAAGACTCAGATTGGATAAATGTGCATTTTTAAAAAGTGAGATTACTTACTTAGGTTATAGAATAACGAAAGACGGTGTAAGTCCAAACGAGGTTAATTTAAAAGCAATTGAAAATTTTCCGTTACCTACCTCAACTAAACACATCCATAGTTTCCTAGGACTTTGTTCCTATTTCAGGAAATTTATTCATCAGTTTGCTAACATAGCAAAGCCTCTTTATGACTTGTTGAGAAAAGAAGCTACGTTTATTTTTGGTCCAAAAGAAATAGCCATTTTTAACCTTTTAAAAAATAAACTGATTTCAGCGCCAGTACTTTCAATTTATAGTCCGCATTGTCTCACCGAGTTGCATTGTGATGCCAGCTCGCATGGATTTGGAGCCGTGTTGTTGCAAAAACAGAGCGATGGAAAATTCCATCCTGTGTTTTATTTTTCTAAGCGTGCGACTGAAGCAGAAAGCAGATTCCACAGCTATGAGCTTGAGACTTTGTCCATAGTCTATGCTCTTAGGCGATTCCGAGTTTACTTATTAGGCATTCCATTCAAAATCGTTACAGATTGTCAAGCTCTTGTTTTAACATTAAACAAAAAAACCTTAAACCCTCGTATATCACGATGGGCATTAGAGTTGCAAACATACGATTATTCTGTTGAACACAGAAAAAGTGATCGAATGTCACACGTCGATTCACTAAGCAGATCATTCAATATATTGTATGTTGACAATGAGTCTTTTGAGTTTGTGCTCGCAGCCGCCCAAAAACAAGACCCAAAGATAATCGCGATTGCTTCTGAGCTGACAAAATCTGAAAGTCCATATTATGAAATGGTCGATGGTCTGATTTATAGAAAGTCAAAAGACAACATAATTTTTTACGTCCCATCTCATATGGAAGAGCAGGTAATCAGGACTCATCACGAAGCACTTTGTCATCTAGGTGTTGACAAGTGTTTTGAGCATATAGCTAAAATCTATTGGTTTCCTAATATGAAGGAGAAAATAAAAACTGTGATTAAAAAATGCCTTAAATGCATTTACTTTTCTCCTGAATCTGGGAAAAAAGAAGGTATTCTTCACCCCATACCAAAAGGAAATCTACCTTTTGACACGCTTCACATTGACCATCTAGGCCCATTTTCCAGTTCACATTCCAATAAGAAGCACATCTTGGTTATGGTTGATGGCTTCACCCAAATTCACCAAGCTTTACTCCACAAAAAGTACTTCAAGTAAAGAAGCTATTGAATGTTTAAAAACGTATTTCGCTAATTTTTCCAGACCTAACCGTATTATATCTGACCGCGGGACATGTTTTACATCCAAAGAGTTTTCCGATTTTTTGCATGACAACAATATACAACATGTTAAGGTTGCCACACACTCTCCGCAATCTAATGGTCAGGTGGAAAGGTTAAACCGCGTAATAACTCCGATGCTTGCGAAGGAATGCGAAGCACACACAACTTCCGGTTGGGACAAAAACATTGAAAAGGTTGAATTTGCTATTAATAATTCCGTTAATCGAAGTACCGGATTTACACCTAGCACTTTACTTTTTGGTAGAGATCAGAAGGGAACATTTTGTGACAAGGTTAGAGAGTTTTTAACTAACAATTTAGGATGTGAACAATTAAATTGAAATTAGAAAAGAAGCTGAGGGAAAGATTGAAAAAGAACAGATAAAAAACAAAAATTATTATGATAATCGTCATAAGATTCCAACAGAATATAAAAAGGGAGATTATATTATGATTAAAAACGTGGACACCACGCCAGGTACAAATAAAAAGCTTTTAGCAAAGTATCGTGGACCATATGAAATAAAAAAGATTTTACCAAATCACAGGTACGCAATAGGTGACATTGAAGGATTGCAGTTGACAAGGTTGCCATATAAAGGGATAAGTTCACCTGACAATATGAAATTATATGCGATTCCGAACACTGACACGTAAGATGAAGGATATGAAAACGGTGTTTCAAAATATTCGTTTAAACGTTCAACATTTATAAATTTAATTCAATTATAATCTTGCACCTATACTCACTGTGTCGATGAAGTTTTATGCAATGAACTTTTCGATTAAAGATAAAAATTAGAATTTAAAATTAAGTTAATTGCTATGTAAGAAAATGTTTAAAAATTATTTTATATTTTTGAATATAATGTCTTAATTTTTATTTTGTTTAAATTTTAATTGTCTGTACCATTTTGCATGAAAATGAAAATTTATTTGTGTATTAAAAATATCTTTTAACTAAAATAGTAATATCGTATTTGTAATGTATTTTTTCCAAAATCAATTTAATTTATATACCTCATTGAGATACAAAGAGATTTTTTAAATGATATATTATGTAATAATTTATGTATGTATTTTATATTTTCGTAAGTGATTAATGTGAAAGAAATTGCAATCGGGACGATTTTACGGTCAGAATGGCCGAGCTGTAGGCATTAAAAAAAAAGAGAACACCCTGTAGTGTAACTCAGCGTCTATCGAGTACATAGAAACCGATACACAAATCTCTATGCTCTAATCGTATGATTATCCCGTATGCAATTATTATACATAACATGACTAAAGCTATAAATACAGCTTTCGCTAGCTGTTTCTTTCTTCTTTATCGAATAAATGTCAAACTGTACATTGTACAAGCTCGACTCAAAGTGTTTTAATTTTGGCTAAAGACTTTTCCCTATACTACATAATTAAAATTAGGTTTTCGTGAAAAAACATAGCAAAAATAGCCATAGAAAATGTATTTTAATTAAAGTAAAATATTTAAAATCATATAAATAGTTGAGCCTTCGTCTTCAGAAAAAAAAATACAAATCAAAATCAAAAAAATTCTTTTTCATAAGAGTGAATGTTACAAATTGCAAATAATTTATTTACAAGAGAGTATCTTATCTTATTCGTTATATTTCAGCGAATATTTTACTTCTTTTAAAATTTCCTTTTTCTTTTTAATAGAGATGAAAAACCCTTCACAGGATAGCTGTAGATTAAACTGGATGAGTAATTCTGACTTCATTAAATCTACGGAGCATTTATTTCTGGCATCCGACCATTTTTAATTCATCTGGGAAAAAACGCGTTTAGGAAAGCAGTTCGATGTTGGGATACTTAATATGAAAGACAATAGTCTAAACATTATGCCTGGTATCTTTTTTTGGATACTGTTGAAAAAGCTAGTGCCATTTCTGTGCGGTAGTAGCAGTGGTGTCTTTGCAGTTTCTCACTAGTACTTCCAAAGATAATTTGAACAAGTTAAATTCTTCATACAAGTTATCTAGTATCTACCGAAATATCGCTCTTCAATTTTACTAAAGATACAGCGTTCCAATCATGTCAAAACTAGCTTCATTTTCCAGGTTTAAAAATTTAAGTCTAGAAGAAATATTTTCATGTGAAAAACCATAACGTTTGTCTAAAAATAGTTGTCAATTCGTAAGAAAATTTTGATGACTTTGGTCCGCTCAGATTCAACCAATTGATTTAAAATCTGTTTGGCCTGTTAGTCGGAAAACCCATCCTTAAGCCTTTGAGTCAACTTAGAGCGGAAAAGGCAGAATGACTCATGCATTTCTGTTATTGCACCATCGTTTCCCTGAGGCTTTTTGTTTAATGCACCAAAAGCACTCACCACATTATAAACGAAATGCAAGTAGGCTAAAGTTTAAGTTTCCTCTGCTTCAGAGCAAAATTTTGTTTGAATGGCTTTTGCAGATGGTTCGCGCTTATCAAAGTAGCTTCAAAGCGAAAGAAGCAAGTTGATATGGCAGAGAATTTTTATTTCTAGTAAGAAATAGTCAAGTAAATTAAAACAAATATACAAATATCAAATTCCTGAATACTAAGTGCTCAATTGCATTTCAAAATTAAATCAGAGTTCAGAAAATTTTCAAAGCTAATTTTGTTCAGAGCTTGTTCAGCCATGGTCTGAAGATTCAGGTCGAGTTTTCCCCGAAAAGCGGGACTGAACCTGTCCCGCGCGGGACACTGAATTTTTGATTTAAAAATCGGGACGTCCCGCCAAAAGCGGGACGTCTGGCAACGCTGGTTGGAGCCGTTTATTCGCAGTTGATTACTGTGCTGGCTACTGAGAAGTGAAAAAAACGCCTATAGACACGCTTTGGTCTGCTTTTTCGTTGTCTTTGAATGTATGTAAGAACCAAGCACAGTCGTTTTATTAACACTGAAAATCATCCGTTGCCGACAGTACCTTTTTCCGAAATTTCAAGTCTCCAAAATTTTTTTTTTAATTAAGGTTGTGTTGGTGCTATTCTGAAAAAATAGAAACAAAATTGGAGCAATTTTTAATGTAGGCAAACATTTTCAATGTTAAAAATATGCATTATTATAAAAAATATTAAAATATAATATTTTTTAACCAAATTTTGCAAATATCTTTTCTTCTTTTTTATGAAAAAAAAACAAAATAACAATCACATTCAAACCGCATTTTAATGAATTCAACCGAACGTAAACAACCACCACCGACGCAACGATGACAGGAGATTTCACATTACAATAAATTAAAACAAAAATTCAAAAAAAAACAAAAAAATGAGGTGAAAAAAGACACATATCAAGAATTGGTCTCATAACACAAGATGATTATAATTTATACGTTTTTATTAACAAAAATGTGGGGATCGAGTCGATAATGGCCGCCATAATTCCATTTATTTAAAAAAAAAAATAAAAAAAAAAATTAACTGATTAAATGCGTGGATCAACGTCGAAAAAAAAATTTAAGTTATAAGCTCGTTTATTTGGCATCGTTTCCTATTTTTAAGGTGTCAAGAAACATTTATCACAATGCTGTGAGTTTGAAGGTTTCTATGAAGCATGTTTTTACTCATCTCATTTGTTGTACCCTTTTTACAATACTCCTAATGCACCCTCAAACAAATTATTTGATAAAAGCAAACATATTTATTTGGAACCAACCTCAACCGCATTACCTCTGACTGAACAGTCCGCATATAAAGCAAGGTCAGCAAAAATCGTTCATTGCCATTCCATAACAAAATTGGAAAAATTCCAATTGATACGTATTTATTATTATTCATCAAATGCGTTCAATATATCAATTCAAATAGCTTAAACAGCCCACCCAACTTGCAACTCGCGATAACAAACAAAAATAGCCAATTGTCAAATTTTGATTCTTCTTCGGAAAAATGCTTGATTGATTGATTTACAAGTTTATTTTGACTCGAACAAACCGAAACCGCCACTGGCTGTCGACTGTCAGCTGTTGTCAAAATCTCTCCACACAGAAAAATAGTAATTATTCAAATAATTTGTTTATTATTTTATTGAACAATTTAAACAGAAAACCACATCACGTTCGACGTTCATTCTCTTCAAAAAATTAAAATTTAATTCGCCATATAAAATAATATTCTTTTTTATCAGTTTTGAAAGCAACAAGATCTCGATTAGGTTGCGAGAGAAGTAAGTATAGAGCACGCTTCATATGCCCCGAGCGACTCCCTCTCTCACCGCTTGGGCACTCAAATTTGTTCAAATGCAATTTAATTACTTTATTTACTAATTTTTATTTAATTTTTCGCTTTGTTTTGATTGCGATTTTATGAAATAGCGCGCAAATTGCGTATTCCTGACTGACTGATTGACTGCGATACTGATTGCGATCGTTTGTATGAGAGTGTGCGTAATTAGAACACTCGCGATTGACAGTGTGCTGCCGTGTGTGCGAGCTGGAAGCATTATTAATTTAATTTTAAATTGTTTGAAAGCTTCAATCTACAGATTTAGACTGGTTTGTTCTCGTAAAACAAAACCAACAATCGAGCACAACATCAAGTGATGTACTGATTTCGAGAGGACGATTAGATTGATGATGATGAAACTGCTTACGATGATGACGATGATATGTCAGTCATTCATCAAGTGATGTGCTCGAGCCGGAGGCGCCACAATTGCTATGTATGAATGTGTTTGGAAAAGGGGCTAAGTCTCGGTAACAGTAATTGGCGCCTATCACAATTTTCATTTGTTTTCATTAATTTTTTTTTGTTTTTTTTTTTTGTTCAAACAAAAATATTTACACATACTCTCGCAGTTGCAAATGCAGTTTGTGAGTGTAGAGATGAAATATGCACTTATCGTCTAGTTAACATATTTATTGAATAAGGAAGCTTTTGGTGCATCGCCGGCATTTTACTTTACTGCTGCCCATTCACATGTGGCTCGTTTGGTTTTCATTTGTTTTCATAATTAACCGAGAGTTGCAGTAAATTGGCACTGTAGTGTCGGTGGACAACGTTTTGGAGAGGGAAAATGTCGGGCTTTTATTATTATTGATGTGTTTGATTTGGTTAATTAAGAGGCGTCTCGCCGATACAAATTTTTATTGACATTCTATCAGGCACCTGATGTTCGTTCACACTTCAAAAGTATCATTGATTTCCGTTTTTGATTTATGACTTTATTAAGCGCGAGAGGGTCAGACGCCTTCCCGCCGCTGTAGTGTGTCCCCTTGAATTTTCGCAACTTTATTATTTGTCTGACTGAATACGAATTATATTTGACACTTGCATCACATACATAATTAATAATTTGACTGCGGTGGAAATAATTATTGCCTAATTGGAATTTTCAATGAAAAATTGACATAATTGAACGAAGTGGAGACTTCAAACTTTCAACCAATGGAGACATAACCTAAACCCAATTCTTTTGCCAATTCAATAAGAAGTCATAATCAAATCGCCCTAATTACCATAATTCAATCCCTCGCCGAATAGCACTTAGCCCAACATGCCCCTACTATCCCTCAAATCCTACCCATTACCTTTCCTATTAATGAATCAAATAAAGTAATTAGTCTTGCTTCTTGCATTAATCACAACACGTACCGCTTAACGCATCGCAATTAAACAAGATCGATGATGTAAGATCTTCAAAATGCATTCTAAAGAAAGAGCACTTTTCAATTTAGATCTAAAGACGTCTGCTCGTACATCTCTCCGCGAGACAGTGCACTCTGTAAAATACATCCGCGTGTTTCTAATTTTGGGAAGACATTTTCCGCCACTCGACTTTTTGAACTCATCTTGAGTTCAGCTACCTTTTTCGAGATAAAATTGGAAAAAGTCTTAAACGCTACAGGGTGTTTTTGCTTGAACAGAATTTTAATTGTGTATTGCTTTGCAATTTCCAGACAATAAAGAACTATCCCAGGCGGTTCTAATTAATTAGACGACAGAGTTCATAGACTTTGATTTAATATTTACAACTGTGTACAAGTTGGAATTGTTGAAAAACAACAAAATAATTGCAAGTCTGCTGCTATTTTTTGTTCCACTTCTCGTTCCATCCAAGCCCATCGAATTAGACTGCAAAAATGTCTCCAACTAGAGCAGTTCTCAGCAAATAAAAACAATCCATTCCCACCTTAACTTATTGTACGATGACGATGGCGATGGTATAAATATCAAGGCCTGAATATAGAGGTGCGTCCCGTTTGCCAGTTGCCATATATCGCGCGCCTTTCCAAACGTTCGTTCTTAACTTGGCTTGGTTCTTTTCAAACAGCAGAAGTCAACGCTCGTCCACAAATAAATCCACAACTCTTGGAGTTTTACACTAAACGATTTACTACTTTTTTGCTGTGGACGCAGTTGGCGAAGGAGCTTTGTAAATGCGTTGTAAATCTTCGTCGTCGGTCGTCATCACATCGCAACCATCTATTCATAGAAATGCTGTGAGAATTTTCGTGTGCAACATCGTTAAGCGAACAGAGTGCAACACGAGTTCAGTCCTAAGGATGGATTCTCCTTTCATATTCTGAAGTCGTTTGCTGAGTTCTGGGGAAAAATATTGTTTTTCTTCTCTTATTTTATTATGTTACGAAAAAATGAACCTACGTGTCATTTTGAGAAAGGAACACACATAATCGAGGTTCGGAGAGTTTCATAAATAGAGCTCTTTTGACATCAAAGTGCAACCAACTTGTTGTGTATTTAGAACGCGTCCACCTCATTGGACTTGGATGTTTGCTCAATTTTCCAATTTTTCTTAGGTATCTTTGAGAATTTATTATTTTCAAACAGTTTTATTGTCGTTGTCTTTTCTGTTTGCCCCAAACATGGAGAATTGATAATTTTCTGAAGATCTCCAATATGAGTTATGACGCGAGATATTGTTGGCGAGATGTTAAGAAGGTTAATTATATTCAAGAGGGAATGTTTTATGGCTTTTGAATGATTTTTTATGCTGTATCGCATTTTTTCTTAATTTTATGAATTTGAAACTAAATGTGTTAGGAAGATTTAAGGTTTTATAATGCCCACGTGCCATTGCGGGGGCTGGAGCTGTTCGTGCTTATAGTTTTTGGTTTATAACGGGAAAGATTTACCAAATTTTACATCTATTGGGAAAGATGACATCAAAGTTTTTACAATTTTGTTGTATTTATTTTTGATTTGAGGCTAATTGGGGTCGATAAATCTTCTCCTTATTTTTTTAAATACCTACATGTCAAGAACCAATTTTAGTCTGTCTGTGCTACTCTACTTTTTTAGAAACCGATCAAATGAGTTCTACGCGTTAAGTCACTTGCATAAAATTAACACACTCGGTTTTATAACATACTTTTTGAGCATCTAGATCAGTCTTTGAAATCCCTCGATCTTCTTGCTCAAGAGCTTCCATGCCTCCTCTTCGTGCAGTTATAGTCCAAATATTCAGATGCTATTTAGCGATCTTTCCACTCTATACTTGATGCTGGTGTCGCTACAGAGCCAGCTATTTTGATCTCTGTCTCCAGTTTTGCACTCCAAGTTGATTGAGGTCTTCTACAACTTGAGTGCGCCACCTAAGTAGTGGTCTTCCTCTACTTCTACGTCCCTGGGGAATGAATGGTGTCAGAGGCTTTCCGGGCCGGAGTATCGACAAGCCATCTGGACCTTGAATCTTCTGGGAAGGTACGCGCTCTCGTACAACCTGTAAAGTCCGCTGTTTAATCTTTTTCTTCATTCTCCATCAATGCACAAGGACATAGATAACCAAAAGAATTTTTCTCTCGAAACAGCCTTATGTCAGTGTCCATGCTTTTACACCATACAGCAGGATTGGGATGATGACGGTGGTGTATAGTTTTACAACTAGGTTGCTTTCTTAACCGAAAGCAAAATCGATTAATAAGAGCTATTCTTCGGCTGATCTTGACTCTGGTGGTGCGTCTATTCTGACGTTCTGTCCCAAACGTTGGGTGTCCTTCCTCGAAGATAGTATATACTTCGTTTTGCCCTCATTTACCGCTAAATTTTGCCCCTTCTGCCTCACAAAAGTGCCATTGACATCACGATGTGGTCTTCTTATAAAATGAATATCACCGGGCGTACGCGAGCAGTTGAACAGACTTAGACAGTGCTGGTGTTGACAGTAGAGTTTTGCACTATCTTCTCAACCGTTAAAGAAACCACATGGCAGTGCATCGCAAAGTCTGGCGACAGGGAAGATGTTATAAACGATGTTAAGGATGTTGTTGGCGCAGTTTAAAAGATCTTCTTTCTTCAGGATCGGCAAAGAAGAGTTCCATTCATCGAGCACGCATTCTTCTGACCAAATTTTTCAGATGAGCTGGTGCATACTCCTAACCTAACCAAGTAATCTCCAGCTCCTTTTTATAGTTCAGCGGAAAAGCCGTCTGCTCCAGCGAATTTGTTCGATTTAAGCTTTGATATATCTTCACTTCGTCAATGTCGGGTTGGTGGTCTGCTCTAACCAAATTGAATGGTTGTGTATAGCTTGCGGAATTTTGCTCGTGATCGCCAGTATACAGCTTGAAAAAGTGGTTTTTTCCATATCGTCAATTTGCTTTTAACAAAACATTTTGAATTTTTAAACAAGTCTTATAACTATTTCTTTTCTTATCTTTTCAGGTAAGTTTCCAAGTATGTTGTCTTCTAAAATTCCTGGCTCGTAAGTAAAAATAGAACTACCTTAATACTTTCCAACTTTCAAAGAGGTGTGAACGAGAATTCATCAATCGTCACAGTACTCATCAATTTGTTTACTTTTCTTCAAAACAGTTGTACTGAAAATAATTTGAAACCTGTACTCTGTAACCAAAGTGCATTAGAAAAAAGAAACTCAAAAATAAATAGTAAAAAAAAAACACCCACACAAATCATTAATTTCTCCACGGGAAGGTGTGAAAAATAGGCAGTTTCGTCTAATATCTAATCCCCTATTGTCAATAACCCAAAATCCATCTATCCATAGGTACTCCTAAAAAAGAATTCAACCATTTGTGTTGTTTTTTTTAAGAAGGAAAATTAATGAACATAATAGTGTCACCCACCCATAGAGCAACAAACATAGAATACTCCAAACTCAAATGAAATTCGAGAATTCAAATTTGTTCCTCTCTCCTTTGGTTCCCATAACATTGCCGGATTTATTTTTAATTTTGTTTTTTTCTATTTCAAAAGACGACATTAAGTCCGAGTCCGAATGATGTGGGATGCTTAACATTTTTTTGAATCGTTAGAAAATCCAAATCCATCTGAATCGAATACAAAAGGTACTCCACACACATGCGACTTTGTTTTGTGCAAATGAACAAACAAAAAAAGGTCTACATTGTGTCCGTTCGCATCTGTCCATGTGTCCAAGTTATTTATGACCATTATCCATGCTAGAAAACATGCAACAAGGAAATCTTGAATCTCTTGCGTTCGACTCTAGTTTGTGCTTCAGGTCAGAATTTATAGACACCAGAATTTCAATAGAAAAAAAAATCGAGTTTTCTTTTGATTGTGGAAATCCAACACAATACAGAAACCTCGAGGCGATTCCCAGTGTCAGTCCCGGTTGCGGTGTTAGAAATCGCCAAAGGGAACTGCCTAAATGTCTGGCGTGCTGGAACCAATTCCATTAGATTGTCTCATTTTTTGTTGTTATTATTTTTTTCGAAAACCAGAAAATCAAGATCTCGGAAAAAATGCATTTCCCGAAACACATCTCTTCCAACAAAACAAACCAGATGACGAACATGCGTGTCTATAGTTCAGAACTTGGAGTGGGAGATTGTCTATTATGAAATGTTAAAATCCTTTTTTTTCTTTAGAATCAAGAGTCTTTTTGACTAGGCGAAAGACCATACCTGCTCTGCGGGATGCAGTTCTTCTGGTAAACACGTGTGCCCATCTTTCCTCACTCTCAGAGTCTTGGTTCAACAGTTGACTTGGATTTTCTGCTTGTTTCTTTTATCTAAATCGGTTTTCTTGGCATTTTCCTGTCCAAACTGAGAAGAGCTGTTTGTGGTTCTGGAGTGATCCAAAGATTTATCCAAACGCAAGCCAAAGACATGCAAATTAAATTCTGTCTATAAGCGTGTGCGGTTTGATCAGACATACTCTCCTGTAGGAATTTTTACAAGTTGGTTAATTTCAGTGGTGTAGGATGGATGTGGGATAAAATGTTGTTTGTTGGAGGAAGTGCAATTTCCTCTTTTTTCTCTGATCTTTATGGATGACTTGACGGGCTCTCCGTTGGCTATGGAAATGTGTGTTGATGGGTGTAAGTGAGTTGAGATTCGACGATGTTGTTTTGATAACCGCAATTAAGACCACATTCAAATCGGGAAGACATGCGTGTATTTTTGTACTCACAAAAAACGATCATGAACTGACTAAACAGAAAAACTCCGAATGAGTGATTTAACGAGCCAGGAATGTTGCCTAGTGTGATGCTGGATGATGATTCGTTGACGTGCTTGTATACTTTGATTTGAAAAATTCCAATTCAGTATTGACCGAGGAGAATAAGTAAACATCAATCGAGTTGAAAGGTATCCTCATTAGTAGAGATCTTAAGAGCTCTTAAATCATTTTGATAGCTTTGGCTGATTGCGAATGTTCGTTGTTTCGTTTGTAGTTTTTTGAAACTGTTTGCACACCACATGTCGAGTGAAAAAGAAAAATACACAAAAATATTGTAGTACTGTGCAGTTTTTGACTGCAGCATTGACAGCTTCCGGCGGAGATTTGGATTGATCTTTAATCTACAAAGTGTGAAGGGGATCGCGGGGAGGAACTCATTAGCACTGGAGTGCATGTTGTTGACATCTGTTTTAAGTATTTAAATCAGTCGACAGCTGACGTGTAA
The DNA here is from genome assembly GCA_943590905.1 of Sphaerophoria taeniata. Taxonomy (NCBI): domain Eukaryota; kingdom Metazoa; phylum Arthropoda; class Insecta; order Diptera; family Syrphidae; genus Sphaerophoria; species Sphaerophoria taeniata. The sequence continues at coordinate 95,035,906 of OX016540.1, forward strand.
AATTGATGCGCTTGTGAGATTGAGAATTTGTTTGCAGAACGGAGTTTTTGGGCTCCAGAAATTTTTGAATGAATTCTGTTTGTTTCTAAAATATATGTATTAGTTTTAGTAAACACCATTTTTAGTTATTGTTTATTTCGGAATCCGCTTTTGCAATTTAGTTGACGATAAGAGGTTCGTGAACGACTTCAACGATTTCGATCGGATTTGCATCACATATTTAACTTTAATTTTAATTATATCAAAGATTTTCATGTTGGGAACAAAGGCCTTCAAATGTTTTACACAAAAAAAGCACAGAAGAAACTCATTCGAAAGCTGTAAATCACCTTCTCTTCACAAAAATAAAGTTCCTTCAATAAATATCCTCTTTTCAAATACTCGCCATTAACGTCTTGTCTCACAATATTTTCCATAAATCTTCTCAATCATTTATTTACCATTAATACGCGTCGACCATTTATTATGAATTTTCATTTTATTATTAATAACCCCTCGGAACCATTATAAACTATTATACGGCTCACTGGCAAAAGAAAAAAAAATACGAAATAATTTTTTGAATTAAAACCAATTTATCATGGTTCAATCGGATTCGAGTATCTTTGACTTGCTCGTAAACTGCACCTATTCCAACATCGTACTTCTATGTCTTTCTATAGATATATAGAGAAGAGGATAAGATGTGAGCTCTCACGCAAAGCAAAATTCAGCGGACTTTGCACGCCAACAAAACAAGTTGTAATAAAATCGCATCAGTGATGGTGAAAAAAAAGAACGCGTACAGTATTCAATTCATTTAATAATAAAAGTTATAATCGTCATCATCACCATCGTCGGCCGTCAGCGTACTCGTATTCTTCGTCAGTATTATGACGGAGGAATTTTTGTAACGACCAGTCGGACGACCGACCGACCAACAACGACCACTACCACCAAAACGAACTCAAGCATCATCGCTCCTTCAAATCGGAACCAGAGAAACACGATGGCAAGGAAAATATTTTTTAACTGCTGAGAGCGAGATCCTCGAAAGTAATAAATCATCTCGGTGCGACTGTAGCTATCAATTAACACCTTCAGGAAAATTATAACATGTTTTGTAGTCTTTAAGTTGAGATATACTTGAAAACTCACAAACAGAAAAAAAGAAAAATTAACAGATATTGAGCATTTAAAGAAAAAAGGTGTGGGGTCTGCATTGTGTTTGTGAACGAGCCGTTAAAGGGTTTCATATTTCACACCTTTGTCGTTTATTTGGACTTTTTTGTTTTTTAATTTGGAGGTTTGTTTTGAACATATTGTTTGTAAAAATTTTGTAATTTTTTGTTTAACTTGTTGAGGGGCTTATGGAATTCTTTGTGCAAATATTAATTTTGAATTAACAAAATAAAAGTTCAAATTCAAACTTGGTAGTGAATTTATAAGAATTAAGGCTTAAACAATTTGTTGTGTACTTTTTTGTTTAGAAAGTCCATGTATGGAATGCTTGATATTTTATGAAAGGCAGAATTTGAAGGTTAAGTACTGGTTTAGTAATAGTAGTAGCAGTTAGAGTAGTAGTACTTATAGTAGTAGAAACATTGAGACTGGCTGAAACTGAAACTTTCATAACAAAAATGTTTCGAAATGTTTTCCTAGAATAAGAATTTATAACTTTATAAAACGCTTAGACGTAACAATGTACTCGTCGAAAATTTTCGAATGGAAATAAGGGTCATGAAGTGAATATGGTTTGGTTCCTAAAATAATAATTCTTAAAAATCGTAAAAGATTGCAATTATTTAAACTAAATTCGACTCAAAAAAATTTCTTATTTCCCCAATAATATTCGAAATCTCCAAGACTCCATGTTCTAGAATCTTTCAACCAGGTGGGACTTATAAAAGAACCACAGAAATATAACAGCACTAGGCGAAAAATAATTACGAAAAACTACAAACTTGTAACAACACTGGGCGACCAAAGTCAAAAAGCTGTCGATTTTTTTAGAGAAAAATGTTTCTGTAGCTTCTGCTTGAACTCACAACGTCAACGACCTATTTCTCTGTACCAGGGTTACTTGTTTTTCTAGTGCTCATGGTCATTGTGTCCATCATGTAGTGCGACTTATTAATTTAGACTTTAGAGCCTGAATGTTATTGGTAGAAGAAACTAATGTTGCCTGGAACCCAGTTATTCCTGCATCTCTGACGAAGAATTCTCGACTTCCGCGTAGAACAAGGTTCATTGAGGATTCAATTTTCGGTTCATAACCAAGGGAACTGGAATTGGTGTGGTTTAATTAGTTTATGAAACGTCTCTGGCACACGAAATGTTTATTGCCTTATGCTTTCAGTCAGGTTTCGGACAATCTTCCAAAATGAACGTCTTACCTGCTATGTACTTTTTTTTTTTTTTTTTTGCTTTGCAGACTAAATTTTGCTCGTTGATCTGTTTAAGGTCTTTCGATTGCCCAGAACTCGATATGACGTTCCTCGGCGGTATTCGACACGCCCGGCTCTCATTCGGCGAGAGCAGTAGTAGATTAGTAGGTATCACGCCCCTGGTTTGTTGGGACTAAACATGGCAAGTCCAATTTTTCATAAAGAAATAACTCAGCGGAAAAAATTTCGAAACGTAAGATTCTAAAAGCAGAGTTGATATGACAGCTAAAGTGCCTTATCGAAGAAGTAGTGTAGTTGTGCTTTTCCTACAAAAGTTCTTGTTTACTAAATGAGTGATGTGCGTGAATTATAAAAATGCAAATCTGAATTTCGCTGCAATATTTTCATCTTTCACAGTCACCAGCATAAAATTGATTAAAAAAGCTCGATTAGCCTTATGGTATCAGGAAAACTATACAATATACTTCAGGCCGTGCATGGGTCGTTTAAAAGACTACGATTCAAGTGAAGGAATAACAATTCTAAACTTTGTTTCTGCTCCTCTTAGACTTTAAAGGTTACACTGCATTTGATGCAGAAGTGTTCCTTCCACAACTCAATGAAGCCATTTCTGTCAGAAATTCGAAAGTCTGACACTGGAAAAACTTGGTTGAAAAAAAAAATTGATGAGCGGAAGGTATCAAACATTCGTACAACACCGAGAGTCAATTGCTATAAAAATATTGACCAGGTGTATCTTAAAATGTGACGCGAAAAAAATGTGTTTGGTTCTTTACTCTTGCTTCAACAACTAAAACGTCAATATTGACAGTAGTCGGCAAAAAAACATAATTCTTCGTTGTTATCTTGAATGTTGCAAAATAAAAACAAAATAATTGTAAGCAAACTAGAAAATGTGTCTCTACTTCTTAAGACTGAAACTTTTCCCCACTCAAAAAAAAAAAAACAACTCCTGAAAAGTGTGCTGAATCTAAGATAACACCTCTTGTTGTTATTTTAAACTAGGTTAATCGATTAGAAGGTAATAAAAATTAATAACAAAAAATTAAATCACTTGTACATAATCGCTAAACCTACTCAACTCGCGGAAAATCAATTAATTATAAAACCACAAGCGCAAAAAAAAACTTTAACCACCTCTATTAACCTCAACACAAAGTTTTGTTGTGTAGCACACGTAAAAACTGTTTTTCACGCTCTACTTGTACTCTTCAATGGGTTCTGGCTTGCAGACGAAAATGGTTAAAAATTGCATTCTGACGTTTTGTGAAGATTGACATTTTGCGATACGTAAATCCATTCAAATTGAAATGCGCGCAAAAAAGAGCAACGAGAATGAAATGTGTTCTCATTTTTTTTTTTTTTTGGTTCAAACGATTAAAATATTGAAAATCTAATAAGAATATAAGAGCGATCGAAAGATCTATTTTGACGAAATCAGACCTTTACAATTTCTCCCAAAAAATTCTAATGTAAGTTGGAGTTGAACCTTAAGGGACCTTATGCCACAAAAGAGCAACAACGTGCAACACATTATTTGTGTTTGTTATATTCCGCCAATCTCTGTATTTCAAAAAATCGTGTGAAGCCTAAATGGTGACAACAGCAAAAAATTGCAAATCCAAAGGTCAACAGTCACCTTTAGAATGAGTGATTGTAATTGTTGTTGCTTCAGTTTACATTGTTGACACAAAAAAAAAAAACTTTAAAATTAAAAATAATAATAACTTCCATATTTGTCGTCTGTGTGATTTTTCTTTTACTTCGTATTCTACTCTACTAAAATGGATAATTTTGATATAACCTCGCTTTCAATGTAGCCTTGAGAAGTTTACATGAATCAGGTATAATTGTAGTTTGTAGCTCAATAAACACAACAATTACACAGATTTTATGATCTTTCAACTGTAGATGGAATGGAAAAATGCATCACGCTGTTTTATTTTGTTGCAACTTTTTTTTTCATCTTGGCAACATGTGTGTCTGACTTCACGCATGAGCAAGTGTTTTAGTGTCTCTTTTTGAAACAGCTGCGAAAAATTTTCTCACAGAATTCTTTTTCCGCAACTTCTTAAAAAGAATAGTTCTTTGATGTAGGTAAGGTAGACGTTCATTGTAACAATTTGGAAAGCGAATAGAAAAGTATTTGAGAAAGGACAATGAAGTCAGAACAATACATAAATGTTCCCCTCTTATATTTCGTTACATTTTTTTTTTCATATTTTTGTAAAATCATTTAAAATGCTTTTCGCGAATATTAAGTTGTTTATGTTTTCTTAACCAGAATTCATAACGAATTTCCGGTGGTAATAGTGCCATTAATAACTGCAAATACGTGTTCAGCAGTCTGCTTTTTTGGTTTTGTTTGTTGTGACACTTTCTGAGCCCGAACAAAATTTAACAAAAAACCAAATGGGGTACTCTTCCTTCTTACAAAAATAACGCAAACTTTAATTTTCGTAAACAAGTCACGTTCCTTCAATTTTTTTTGTATCATACGTATGTTATATTTTTTTAATAATTCAATGCCTGTTCATTGTTTAAAAAAAAGAAGACTGCTCCAGCTTCCGTCGTCAGTCTGGACCCTTTTCGCTGTTTTTTTTTTTCTTTGGAACTCACAAAATAAAAAACCAAAACAAAAATAAAGTTTCTCACTTCGTCCTCATTTGTAACTCCACAGTGCTTCAACACCACCAACTCCAACCGAGCAACGACGACGGAGACGATGGACACCATCATTATTATCGACAACGAGCAAACACGGCATTCGCCATTTGCGGATGTTGTACAATATCGCAACGCAAACGGTAGCAAAGCACAAGGAAGATTCAGTGGCATCTCAACAGTGTCACATGATCAACGCAACCGTCAATCAATTTTTTTTATCGTCCCCCTTTTGTCAGTGTAAATCTATTTTTACGGCATCTTTCAATTAGTGGCTGCATTTTTTTGTGTCGACTTTTTTGATTTTATGAATTTTAAAGGCTCTTCCCTCCTACGTCCAATGCATGATGACTGGTGACTCTTTTCTTTTTTGACACGTTTTAAATTATGCCCATTCTCTAAGGGCATCTCTCACTCTTTCAGCTCCTCACACCGCGGAATGCAATCAACGAAAGCTAAAATGAAAACAAAAAAGAAGCAAAAACGAAAATAAATTTAAGAAAAAATCACTTAAAATTGTTGAAAAATGTGAGATGCGAATGAGGTCGAGGAAAATAATGGAATCCCACTCGAAAATAATGTCAATAACATTTTATACCCCTAAGAAAAAATATCAAAAAAAACGATGGAGTGAGAGAATCATAAAATGTTTTTATTGCAGTTTAAAGTTTTCCCTACTGCCATCATCGATTTTGGGGGAAACTAAATCCCCTTTACCATTTAAGCCAACTGGATCCTTTATCTCATAAACATAAATAAAATTATGAATGCTCGCAAAAAAAAAAAGAAATAAAATAACATGAAATGGGTGCTCCCTGATCTAGCTATAAGATTTTGTTTGTACTCAAAGATACAGATGGCATCTTGTCTGGCAATTGTGTAAGAAGGGTGACCGTAGGCGAAAGACACACTCACTTGGTTTGAAGGAAAACTCCCACTTGCCCCTTTTTTCTGTAGAGAGCAAGTAAAAACTTATATGGAACTTGGATGCCCTTCGGAAATAAATTTTTCAAGGAATATACGATTGCCAGATGCGTTTTTTCTACATTTTTCAGTGATGAAAGAAATCGCTGTAGGATTAAAAACGGAATGTCAAAATAAAAGTACAAAACTGGCAACCATGAATGTTATAACAGAAATAGGCCTCGTGTAGGCCGGAAAATATTATGCTGGATAATGCTAAATAAAATTTGGCCATTATAGTTTGTGTACTCTTTAAGTCGATAACACATCTAAGTTAGTCTGGGGGTTGTTGAATGGTAATGTTTTGTAAAGATTGGGAAAACTTAATACAATTTTCGAAATGTCACTGACTAAGATTATTACTTCGATATCCATTTGTTCCGGAGAGGCTCGTCCTGCTAGCAAAAAGTTTTGTGATTAATTCAATCGGCACAATGGATATGTGTAGCGTTGTATGTATCATGAAGGACTTACTTTCATAAAGTCACTTGGTAATGTGAACTTTGGGTTGGGAAACAGGAAACATATCTCAGGAAGATTCGCTGCCATATATCAAATCAATGAGGGGAAGAAAATAACAGCTGACTGCGGATAACCAATTTCTTAAGTATTGTGGTGTAAATGATGGACCAAATGAAAGTTTCTTTTTAAAGAACTGAATTACACTTCTCTTTCTTTCGTGTATATTATCGCTTCATTAGCTAGTAACGGCCTCTATTTACTTTGAGGTAGCTCATTCTGTCACTCTTAATTTAAAAGCTTAATTCGCAGCTCCGAAATGACCCAGTCTCATTTTCGAAGTAAACTGGTGTGCGTCAAAAAAGATGATTTTTCAACCAAAATTATCCTCAAGCAGTTTTAAGGCCTAAACTGCAAAGCGACACGGTCGTTCACCAATTGAAATACTGAGGTGGCGAGTTTCTCTCGTCTCTGTGTAGGTACCGTAGGGCGGCGGGGATTATGACATATCTCCACAAGCATCTTTGTGCACAAATTAGAGTACAGAAGGAACGGTGGGGGATTCTTTTCCACCAAAAATTTCTTTGCAGAAAAAATTCAATGTTAAGGCTAAAAAGCGGCTCATTTCCATAGAGAAATGATTCTGTGATACTGATTTGCTACCAAGATTTAAGATGTCTTAGAACCTAGATGATCTATTCCGTATATGAACAGTAGGGTTAAGCTGCCGTCCAACTGGTTGTGACAATTAATCGTGGAGATTTCCATAAAGCAATTAATCAAACCCTTTTACCCGTTCTCAGTTAACTTGCTGATTCTAATTATTTTTAATGCAATCAACAATTCACGACTAAAGTTTTTTTGTTTGTATTATGACTTTACTTAGAATCGTTTTCTCTAAACGCAATCATATTATCATGAAACATGACTCTTTAAAAAGTACAGGTGTGTTTATGATTAAAAACAAAATAAGTGTAATCAATTTCATTTTAAGTATTTGATTGATAAAGCAGTTCTTAAAAAAAGTAATATACCTCATTTCTTATCCCGATAGCAAAGGAAACACAAAATAAAAACCAAAACAATAACTTATCAGACGATGTAAAATTGACGCGCCTTAACAAACCAATCCTTAAAACAGAAGCGCCAGAAACATTAGATCTCTAGACAAAAAAGTCTGTTTTCTTAAATTCAATTGTTGAGATGACGCACGAGCCACGTCGCGTCGTCACTGATCCTTTTATTGAGGTTCCTTTCTTGTCGCTCAAAATTAATAATCAACTTTACTACTCAAACAAAATTTACCAAACCGAACAGGGTGAATTTCTTCATCTATTGATTTTTGCCTTCTTAGAGAAAAATTTTCCCGCAGTCGAAAGTCAACTCAACATCCTAGACTATAGAGAATACAAAATCAATTCAAATGAAAACATTAACATTAAATCATTGCTACCGAAACAAATTATCTATTTGTCTGCATGAAAAAAAAAAACTTAAGTTTTAATGAAAACAGTTTTGTCAGTTGAAATTAAAAACACTATCTGGAATCTAGAACCTCGATTAAAAGCTATTTAACTCAAATCAAAGTCGTGAGGAGTTAAAAATTTAATTAAAGATCTCCCGGGGGTGTATTAGACACGATTCTATTGATTCGACACAAGACAGTTTATTATTTTTGTCGTCGAATAGTCGAGTCGTGTCATAATCTTCACCTTCGTCTCTCGAAGGCAAAAAAAAAACTTAATTAAGATCTACCTGTTGCAGCTGCAATGGAAAATAGCTTCATAAAATGTAACCGAACACGGCGCTGCTGATAAAGCATTAGGTAGAGTTTAGCATAGTTATTTGAGATTCATGAGAATTGTAAAGAGGAATTATTTACATGTGGCGCCAAGGACAGGAAAAAACCATAAAAACCCAGGTATGAGCGATTACTTTAATCCCTGAAACAAAACAGGATTTAAGAGGATTATAGTAAAATTGTTTTTGTTTTGGAAATTCGTAAGCGAAATACACAATAGACAATGTTGTTTTTGTATTTCATTTAGGATTTGTAGGGAAATTCCAGGTTGAAAACCATTCATGTGGGTTTTTGTTTTTAATATGCGCAAAATGTAAATCCAACGATTTTGCTGTCCATATTTTTATAGAGACTAATATATCAAGTAACCTCAAACACCACAAATAACTATGGTTCATGGTTCGGTAAGACGATTGAAGATTAAAATATTCTGGTTTGATCCATGTACATATAAGCCATGTGTAAAAAAACGACAGTTCAACACTGATGTTGCTAGATTAAAATCTTTCAATTTCAATGATGGATAAGCGTCCTTTTTGGGGTGGTTCAATTTGCACAAATATAAAATTGTGTACAGAATAAGCAAAATATGTCAATATCATTCAATCAAAGAAGTAAGAAATAGTGTACAGTCAGTATTTTGATAATTAGAACATAGAGGTCCTAAGTGGTTGCCTTGAGGAACACCAAAATCAAAAATTATGTTGCAATTTAGCGTGTCCAAGGACGACCTAACATTCTTAAACAAATGTCTTTTAGAACATATGAGCGATTGAAGCTTGAACACTTCCTACCAGATCTGCAGTTCAGTACCTACTAGTTTTCTGTGTCAATACTCCTCGTTCTAGTTAAGATCTGGGTTTTCTTAAACCTTTTTCTATTTGTGTTTGCAAATCTCAGTGCTGTAAAAGACTCAAAATAACCTGCCCCTGCAACGGAGGACCACCTTTTAAAAAACACAAGTTTTTTTTTACCAAGTATTATTCATGTAGTGTCTAATGTGATTCGAGGACGAACGTAGACATTTTCTTACAATTTGTAAAAAAACGTACAAAATTTTTCACTTTTTACCTTATCGACATGTTTTGAATCTTATCTAATGCATGAACCTAGAAGACACAACGCGGAACAGAATTCGAGAATCAAATATGAATTTTTACGCAATGAAATTAAAGTTTTTGATTTTTCTGATTGACTTTTTACTTGATTAATCTTTATATTTGTGTCAGAAAAGACATGTAAGTCATTTTCACGTGTTAACATTATGTTTCGTTTTATCTTTCAAAATATAATAAGAAGACTTAGAAAATCTGTTCAATTATTAAAAAGTTAATAACCTTACCGAAGTACATTAAAAATTATAGTCTCAACAAAAAAGTTGTAAATACCCTCATAATCGATTTCGTATGCCCATCTCTCAATACACCTTCCCCCCTTCAAATCCCCACAAGCATTAAACCAAAAAAAAAAGTTAATTTAAAGGCAGAACCCCAACAATTCCATACAATGTCTTCTTGCCTGCATAAGAGACTACAAGAAAAAAAATTATATCCACATTCGACACACCATAATCCACACTGCAATCGTGGAAAATAATAAAAAAAAGAATAACCTAAGAACAGATCGAACCGGAACAAATTGAATTAATGTTTTCGTATCTTTTTCCAACACATGCACACGGAGTCTCCATTCCTCCACAATGCACACGGGTTTCAAGAAAACCAAACGTATATAAACTCAACATGTATCTATGAGATAAATCTATAAAATACAGCTGAAATACGGGTACGAGATGGTGTGTCTATGGATGCTCCTAAAGTCGATGCTGCATCAAAATAGCACCAAGTTATGATTTCTCTTATGCGCGAGCGCGTTTCTCGATTTTCATCTCGCGAAAAAAAAACATTTAAAACCATTCGACAGCAAGCCAAATCAATCTTTTTTGGTCGATCGCACTGAAATCTTCAAAGAGAAGTAGAGAATGATTCCCTTTTTTGGGGGATACCTAACCTAATCTAAACGTCCATCTTAAAGTCACCTTTCGATTAAGGTGGAGGCGGGGGATTATCTAATATTAAAATCCCAAAGAGAACAAAACCAGATTTCCCAGAGAACAAAAGAGACCGAGTGAGAGAGTGAGAAAACCATCGATTTCTCTCTCAAACACACTTGTTGTTGTTGCCATTTGATTTGAGGAGAGTTTCAGTTCTTAAAGAACGCCTTCTCTTTTAATGGTACTACACTGAATTTTCAACTTCAGTACCTGATGTATCGTTGTCGGCTAGTTACATTCACACCATGCAGCTTATGCTGCTTTTCAATCTTATATCGTATACGTTCTCGGCAATAATCATTGTGGAATAAAAATATAAATTCAACCAAACTTTGTGAGATACATTTTGCAAAAGGAAACAAAAAAAATTTTCAATCAATGAATTTTTCAACTTCATGTGTGTTATCATTTGTTGACGTATAATTAGTTCGTATTTCTGGGCTTTTGTTATTATTCTTGAGATTGTCATTCATTTGTGATTGTTGTTGTTCTTATGCTCGTGTTGTTGGTTGATTTGAATTTATTTACACACAACTCAGTCGCGATCGACTCTAATTAAAAGCGAAAGAAAAATACGTACGTCGTGTCGTCTATATCTCACCGTCTGTCGTGTTGTCGAATGGTTTTGTACCGTCCGTTTGGCTATTTTTGTATCTGTATAAGAAAAATCGAACCAGGAAACACAGAAAATAGAAAAAAAAATGAAGTAATTTAAATACACATCAGACAGTGCTTCTAATAGATACATTATCTATGTTTAAAGATACATCTGCGAGAGGAAAACTACAACAAAATTGAAACGTTGGCTTTGTCGTCGCGGACGCGCGCAATAAAAGATTCATCAATTTCAATAGAAATTCATCTAAAATTCCGTTCGAGGAGAAATCTCGCTCTCTGACAGATAGAGACGTTCGTTAGACTTGTGGCCAAAAAATTTAGCACAAACAAAACGAAAAACTGTTAAAATTTAATTGTCAAGACAAAAACAATTTTAAGTGAAAGAAAGTGTTCACGTTCAAAAGGATTTTTTGTTGAGAAGTGAAGTTTTTCACCTGAAGAGAGGATTAAGTTTTTGCTGCGCTTGTGTTGTTATTCTTATTATCATATCGCATCGCATCTTTCTCGCACCTATCAGTAATCTCATCGAAACAAAAATCCGCAAAAAAACTAATAAATAAAGTAGCTCCTTGCATTCGGTCCAGCGCAACATCCAGTTTCAACTCTCAAACAAGAGAGTTTCAAGTTCGACTCCAATCCTTGTGTGTTTACGAGTCCAGTTCCAGACATGGCGCCGAGAACCAGAAAGAAGAAGGCACATGGTAAATAACAATAATAAATTTATTTTATTCTTTTATAAGTTCTTTTTTTCTGATGTTCTTCTTCATTGGTGTTGTTTTTGTTGTTGTTTTCTCTTTGGTTGGTCGGTTGGGTTCAATTGTTGTTGTTGTTCCCTTCTGCAGCATCATGATTGTGGACCCAGTCCCCATATTATTCTTTTCACCTTGTTCGTCTCTTAAACAAAAATGAAATAAAATAAAAATTCTGGAGACGATTTTTTAATATCTTCCCGAATGAAAAAACGAAAAATACCAAGTCTCGCTTTGAATGTATAAAAATATTCATATGTTGTCAGATATTTCTTGTTTGTTTTATTCGAAAATACATTCAGAAGGATTCAGTTTTAATATTTCTTATATTATTTTTTTTCTTGTCTCGCATTTTGAGATTTTTCTTGTTTGGTTTCGAGATTGAGATTGGATTGTGTATTGCAATCGACGAAATGCACAGAGAGATAGAAGATATGTAGGTAGTTTTCGGTTGGATTGGAAAAGACCTTTGTAAGGTCGATGACGATCATCTGGGAAAGATAGTAGGAGTACAGAGACGAGAAAAAAAACCAAACGATCATTTTATTTTTAATGTTAAAAATGATGAACATTGTGCGGGTAGGAATTTGTGTAGTTTTCAATAGATCAATCTTCTTCGAGTGTCATTTTTGGTTTCTTCGGACTATTTATGGTGGCAGATGGAATTTTTCTTAGATTTCTGTTTCTATTCATATTTAAATTTGACGGAAATTAATATTGATATTGATTGTCGTTTCTTTTTGAATGCCGACAAAGTAACGAAATTCCTCCCATTTTGCCAATGGCTTGAATTATTATAAATTTGTTTTTAACCATCAATCGGTATAGCTGCGAGTAAAATATTTCACTAACACAGAAGAAAACAATTTGTTTATGTTTTTTAATATGAATTAGTTCCAGGTAAATGATTCAAGATTTATTATTGCTTCTGGTATTTACACGATCAATGATAAATTATTTATTGACGTATCAGCAAAATCTAACTTCAGGTTTTTTTTTTGCTAAATCTTTGTAGCCTTACGGCTTTTTGTAATTTGTCTGAATATCTCTTGACGGAGAATATAATAATTATTGATAGTCTCAACTCTCAAGTCTGAAATTGCGAATGCAAGCAATTTGTAGACAAAAATTAACTTTCACTTGAAAAGATTAACTTGCGGCAACATTTTTGCGAAGATGTTGTTTGTTTCTCATTGGGCGCCAGTTTTTATTCATGATCAAATAAATGTCTTTAAAAATATGATCGATAGAAAAAAACAAATAAATTAAATGCAATGAAAGAAAACATACTGCGTTCTTCTACATACATGACTGCCAAATAGTTTCATATTTTTCTCGAGACAGAAAGGATTTGAAACATGATTCGAATTTCATTTTGAAATAAATATGAAATGGACTTTAACTTGAATGGAATTTCTAATTTTCTGCCTGTTTCTGAGTTTCCTATAAGATCTTAAAAAATTTCACTGATGTTGCCAAAAACGCCACAAAATGTTTGTGTTTACCTTCCTTCTGATCTGGCAATGATATTGTTTACACGTAAGGTTTTGAAGCATATTTACGAAACAAACAAAGAGTTAACAATGTATTATTATTATTATTTATTAAATACGTTAAATACTAACGTTAGCATGTAAAGGGGTAAATTATTATTTTTTAGTGCCTCGACCAAATTCGCGCTGAAACCTATTGCTATTGTGACTACGATTGACCTCAGAGATCCAAGCGGAACACTTTGCCCTCGAGATGGTAAAGTCCACGAAATGCAATATGAACTCATTTTTGCTTGCGTTAAACCTTTCAATTTTGTCTACACCAGGAAGAAAGCATCAAAATCATTCAGTCAATGCAGTTAAAAACAGTCTATATGCAGTATTTTTATTATTGCCGCATAGAGGTCCTAAATGGCTGCCTTGAGGAACACCAAAATTAACATTTTGCTACTCAAAGTCTTAAACTTCGTTTAGTATGTTATGAAGGAGATGATGTAAAACAATCATAGATTTTTTGTAATATTAGTGGTTTGCCTAGTCATTTTTGTTTCTAGAGAAAAATGAATTGATTCGCTACCCTCATTGCGTCAGTAACATTGGGCGCCACTTTTCATTTCTAAGAAGGTGTTAACTGTAACTGTTTTTTTTTTCAAATTTGAAAAAAGTGATTCTATTAACAGCTTTAACAAAACAAAAATTGATCCAACATAATTTTTCACTGACAAAAGAAAACAATAAATACATGAATCTTCATTAAATAAATGTTAGTAATTTATCTTTTAATAACTTAAACATGATTGTGTGATTTTCTTTTCAAAACATAAAGTTTTAATAAATATCCTCTAATTTTCGAATAAATAGCAAAACAAAGAAAAATGATTAAATAACAAATCGAAAAAAGATAGAAATCAAGCTTCTGTACAGAAAAAAGCCGATAAAAGAGCAACAGGCAGACATGTTTGCTATCGAAATAGGTATACCAACCAAAGCACAAAGAAAAAGACCATACATACACCTGCTCAGGTATATGCATGAATCTAAATCTATAGCTATTTTTGACAATAGGTAGGTAAACGAAATGGCAAAAACCAACCAAAACCTTTTTTTTCTTATAGAAACTTAAACCATTAATACAATAGGCACCAAAACGAAAGAAATCTGCAATAGAGGCGTTCTTTTCAATGTCATTCCTAAATGGTAATAAATATCTCAAGCACCTTTTTTTCCCTTCCATCCTTTAAAATGCATGGGTGCCAGGAACAACAGGAATCCTTGTCTTGTCTTCTTTTTTATACTCATCTATTATGTACTTCTTTTCAATTATAAAAATTATTATTTTTTTTTTCAAATTTTTTTCATAATCAAAAGAATAATTGATATTCATTTGATTCCTTTGATGTTTTTTTTTTCTTCGACTGTCTGTGATTCAAATTGAAAAGATTCAACGAATCTTATCAAAATGTAAACAAAGACTGGTGTTGTAAAGCCTGGGGGTTTATTATACTCTCAATAGAGAGGGAGAGAGTGTGTGTAAGAGAGAAATGCATTTTATTGTCTGTCGATAATAACTACAAATAGTACTTGATGACACGTTCGATTTATTCGTATGGATTCGTTTAATACCCTATTCAAAAGTTAAGTATTCATAGTATTGGTTTTTTCTCATTTAACAGACCCAGCACCACTCGGCCTTAAGGTAAAACACTTCTTTACCTATTTACCGAGTAAAAACATTTAAGAAATAAAATTTCCAGTAAATTGATTTCAATTGACATTTGTCGCCGTCTTCGTGGATGTCGTTTTAAGTCTATACGAGCGTCTGAGTTGTCGTCATACCGTCGTCGCACATGTTTGACTAGAATTTTTTCCAATAAACTTCGGAGTGTTGGTATGTTTTTTTTTCGATACAAGGGGTGTCGTTGTTTTATTAGCCCAGTTGGTGTTCATCAATATGACAAAAAAAAAGAACATTTGTAGAGTTTCACCTTAAACCGGCTTTTATAACTTTTGCTTCTACGTCGATTGATGCAGCTTCCTCCTAGAAAAAGAGGCACATAAACACAAAAACAAAACAAAAAAGGTAAAGAAAAAACCTGGTTTTCTAGGTTATTTACATGTCGTAAAAATGGTGCTAGAAGATTTATAAAGTTCCCTTAGGGGACACTATTTGTCTGTATTTATTTAACAGAGAAACACTCTTTCAAGCTAATGCGCACACGCATATGTGCAAACACAATTCTTAAAGGAAATTACATGGGTTTGGAAGAAAACAGCTTATCAAACAAGGAGGTAGTCTCAGATCAAGTTTTGAAAGTTTTAAATGATTAGTAGAGAGTGAATCTTGGTAAACATGATCGACAGAGTGTGTGAACAGAATTTCTGGGAAACATGTTTTGAAAAGTAACCAAGGTAAAAAATAAAAAAAACAATTTCTGATGGAGAGCTGAAAATACAAATTTTAGCCGTGGTAATGGTACTCATAATTCCATACCCTACTATTTGTTTCTGTATTTCTCAAGTCATTCTATACTCAAGTACTTAATAACAAGTTAAACCTTACAAAAAACCAGCAATTGCAATCTTTAGTCTTAAGTACTTGCACGTACGAGTAACCGCGCTCCCAAGTATCAGTTACAATTCCAGTGTTGCAATTTTTAAGTATCAGAACCAATAAATTTTAGAACAACTACCAATTCCTTCAATTTCTATTACCGGTCTTATATAGAAACCACTGGTACTCATACTCATAAGTCATAAGCAAGTTTGTAATACTTCTCTTGAAGTATCACACAGTTAAAAAAGAAAATTAACTAATGTTTGGTCCGGGATACCGTACACAAACAATGTCTTTTACAGTAACTGAAATTCTTGAAAAAAATAATTGAATTCCCTGTCAAAACAAATGACTTCAAAAAAATAAAGGAAAGCAAAACTATTTAAATCCTTGAACTTTGAACTCTGTTCTTTATTAAAAGAGTAAGGTCCTCTTCTTAATTTTATAACAATAACATGATGTGAATATTTAAATTACAAATGAACATGAAAGTTTGAAATTGAGAAATTGAAAACATTGATTGATAAATTATAAAAAGTATGAAGGAAAACATGAATGAATGAAAAGTATAAAATAGTCATGATGTGAATATTTAAATTACAAATGTACGTGAAAGTTCGAAATTGAGAAATTGAAACATTGATTGATAAATTATAAAAAGTATGAAAGAAAACATGAATGAATGAAAAGTATAAAATAGTATGCTATGGCTATGAATAATTTGCTTTATTATTATGTGAAAATTAAAATTGAAAATATGTCATCGTTACATCCTCCCCCTCTGGCTACGAAGTCGTCTCGATGAGTTGCCAGAATTGTTAGCTCGGGGTCGTCCACGTTGTCGTAATGGATTAGTGGGTTGTTGGCTCCTTACATCGTTTGTTGACTTGAATGGAGTTAGAGCTGACTTATGATATGTTCCAAGTGGGACGTCGGTGGAGTCTAGACTAGCAATTTGGTAACAAGTTTGACCAATCTTTCTTATGATGACATATGGCCCATCGCGCTTAGGAACAAATTTTGATGAGAGATTCTTACTTGCTTTGCTTAAAACGTGAGTAGTGACAAGGACGACATCTCCAATGCAATACTCTGGTCCCTCTTGACGTTTTCTGTTGGCGTTCTTAAGATTCCTTGCCTTGTTGGTTTGCTCAGTCTCGTTTGTCTGTTTAAGTGTTTCTTGCAACTGAAGAAGAACGGGCGTTATTTGCGGTATGAAATTTGGGTCAGTGACTATTTCACTTATATCGTTCGAGATGTGAATTGGAGCGCGTAGCTCACGACCGAAGGTCAAAAAAGCTGCTGTTTTTTCGGTGTTACTGCAAACAACTGTATTCATGGCAAAGCGGATGGCAGGTAAGTGAAGAAACCAAGAATCGTGCTGCTTTTCGACCAAAATAGCTAATTGCGTCTTCAGATCTCGGTTCTTTCTCTCCACTATATTTGGTTGAGGATGGTATACTGGTGTCAGTATTTGTTCGATGCCCAAGTATT
Organism: Sphaerophoria taeniata; assembly: GCA_943590905.1. Taxonomy (NCBI): domain Eukaryota; kingdom Metazoa; phylum Arthropoda; class Insecta; order Diptera; family Syrphidae; genus Sphaerophoria; species Sphaerophoria taeniata. The sequence goes on from OX016540.1 coordinate 95,053,141, forward strand.
GAGTAAGGTAACGCATGATTGACGAAATGAATTGAGGTCCGTTATCGCTGATGACCTTTCTAGGGATGCCATAACGTAAAAATATTTCATTAAGTAGTACCTTTGCGCAGTTTTCTGCTGTTGCATCTTGGAGTGGAAACAGTTCCACCCATCGACTCGCTGTATCTTCTATTACAAAAATCCACCGGTAATCGTTGCTCGGGGGAAGAGGCCCAAAGAGATCTATGGATAGAACTTCAAATCTTTGGTTTTGTGCAGTTGTCTTGTACAGGCCCATTGGTCTAAGGTTACTAGATTTGTATTTCTGGCATGATACACAGTTCCGAACATACTCTTCAATTGTTGCGTACATTGATGGCCAGTAAAAGTTTGGCTTTATACGTTTGATTGTTTTATCTATTCCGTAGTGTCCAGCAGTGGGTGAGGAATGTAATGCTTCCAGTATTGTTGTAACTTCATGACTAGGGACAACCAAGGCTGCGTTTTCTTCCTCGTTTCCGTATTTGTATAGTACTCCATTCGTCATTATATAACCCTGTGAAGAATAATGCTCACCTTCGGTACCTTCGATTCCTTCAAGAGCGCTTATTATTTGATGTAGACTGTTATCTTTGAGTTGCTCTTTTCGTATTTCATCATTGCCGCGTGTGGGAACATTAACTTCAACATGGTTGATTTCACAATTTTGAGGTGGGCGTGACAAACAATCAGCAACAACATTGGTTCTGCCCGTTATGTACTTGATATTGATGTTGTAGGGCTGTAACTGCAGAGCCCATCTTGCAAGACGTCCTGTTGGAGATTTTAAATTCATCAGCCATTTCAATGGTTGATGGTCGGTAAGGAGAGTAACTGCTGCCCCTTCAATATATCCACGGAACTTGTCTACTGCCCACACAATGGCCAATGCTTCACGTTCTGTGGTAGAGTAGTTTTGTTCTTCCTTTGTTAGTAGTCGGCTCGCATACTCTATTGGATGCTCTTCTGCACCCTCCCCCTGGACGAGAACTGCTCCGATCGCGTAGCTGCTGGCATCAGTTTTCAGAAAATAGTCCATCGTTGGGTTGGCTTGTCGGAGTATAGGTGCTGAGATAAGAAGTAATTTCAATTTTTGAAATGCCAACTCTTCTGGTTGCTCCCATTTGAAAATTGCTGACTTCTTGGTTAAAGTACTGAGCGGCTTTGTGATTTCTGCAAACCCCGGAATAAATCGCCGATACCACGAACATGTTGCGAGAAAAGTGAGCACTTCCTTAGAATTATTCGGTTGTTTCATGTTTGCGATGGCTTCTGTTTTAATAGGATCCATTTTAATTCCATCTTTCGTCAAAATGTGGCCCAAAAATCTGACTTCGGAACAACAAAATCTGCATTTGTCTGCGTTCAATCGCAACCCAAAATCATTTAAACGAATGAAGATGGTTCTCAGGTCACTTAAGTGTTCTTGAAAGGAGCATGAACGAAGTATAATGTCATCGAGATAGACGTGTACTGCCATTTCTCCAAAAGTAGAGCAGACCTGATCCATGAGACGCTGAAACGTAGCTGGTGCATTACGTAGACCAAATGGCATTCGTGTAAAACGAAAAAAACCAAATGGTGTGATGAAGGCTGTTTTGTTTTTATCTTCTTCATTTACTTCGATTTGCCAATATCCGGATTGTAAATCCAGGGTCGTCATGTATGGTGTTGTTTTTGCTACGTGAAGGAGGTCGTCTATTCGCGGTAATGGATATCTATCTGGGATTGTGATGGCATTCAACTTTCGGTAATCAATGCATACCCGTATTTCGTTGTTCTTTTTGGGGACCATGACCACCGGAGAAGCCCATGGTGAGTCACATGGTTCGATGATACCTTTATTAAGCATTTTCTTGATTTCTTCCTTAAGCTGATCTTTTCTAGGCTCGGATAATCGATATGGTCTTGTGTATATTGGTTGATTTTGTCCAGTGTTAATCGTGTGCTTAATTCCTTTCACTCGGATGTCATTATTCCACTGGAAAAGGTCATCAAACTCTTCGAGCAATTCCTTCAAACCTGTTCTTTCTTCTGTTGGTAGATGCTGAATGTCACACATGTTAGTCGTGATTTTTCTTGGAGATGAGAATAGTTTGTTTCGTGAATCATTGTCATCGATTGAAGAAATTTCTTCCAGCATTTCATCGACATTCTCCAGACCAAAACTGATATTGCATCCTTCTTCTTCATCAATGGACATATCGATTTCTCTAGGTGTTCTTGGGGTTGGCGGTATCGCAGGTAAAACTGAAAAGTCTGGGTCTTCTTCATAAACGTACCATGGTGAGTTTTGCTTTGGTAGTTCAGGCTCTGGGTTTTCTTCAGCAATATACTTGTAGTATGGGAAGTGCTTCCTTGGCTGATCAGCAAAAGACCAAATTCCTTGAGCAAGGTTCAAGATTATTCCAGATTCCGAGTAGAGAGATTGTATTGCGGCTATTCCTCAAGATACTTATGTTGAGTTTTTTCGACTTATTTCCAATGATGACTCGTGTATTGGTTCGTAAAACTTTGCTTCCTCTTGAAACGCCGTCAGCTAGAGTAACTTCAGCTTGTTCTTCGCGGAAAACATGGCCTGTCGTTTGGAGGAATTCGTAGAGGGCTTGGCTTCCAACACTTGTCTTGGCTGCTGTGTCTAAGTATGCTGGGAACTCTACGCCTTTTATTTGTATTTTCGTTGTCGGTATATTACCTCCTGACGTTATTTGAAGCGTATTAAAAGTAGGTGCTGGCGATGACTTTTGACTACTACAAGTTGGGCAATTTCTTTTATAAAATCCTTGTTTGCCACATCCAAAACAAACGATGTTGTCAGGCTGTCTTGTCCCTTCTTGTTGTGGATGTTGTTGTTGCTTAAATTTTCGGCAGTCATTTACCAGATGTCCTTTAAGTCGACAGAAGCTGCACCGAGTCGTTGGCCTTGCTTCGGGTTGTTCATTTCGTTGCTCTCTAACTCGCTCGAAATCGCGTGCTAGATTATTTAACTCATTAAAGGTTCTGAACTCAGTCCTCTTGATTTTACGTTTCGTATCGTCATGGAGGAGATGGTATACCATATCCAGGCAGTGGGAGGTCGCAATCATGGGTTCCGGTAACTCCGCAAACAAAGCTCGTTTCTGGCATATGAATTCTATAACTGATTCATGCCTTTGTTTCTTGTCCATGATGAGTCCGAAAACAACGAAGGAAGGCCTGCTTGGAGCATACTGTTCTTGTAACATTTGAATGGCTTCGTCCCAGGTTCCTGCTTCGTGCGAAACTCCATCCCACCAAGTGCTCGCCGCACCTGTTAGAAGCAGCGGAAACTCGATGAGGGCGTCTGCGTCTCCTACTCCTCGCCGTTTCTTATATATAGTGACGTTTTTTATGAATGACTTCACTATGTCATTGTTGTAGTTGCCTGTGAATCGCTCTTGGCAGTCTAGCATCGTAGGAACTGGACCTTCCAAGTTCGTTTGCTTTTTTCGTGGTGGCATTTTGCTGTCGTCAGTTTTAAGTGTAGCAGAATCGGAGGTCAAGTACTCTTCCTCTGCTGTATCTGTCATAGCAAAGCAACACCAAAATGTGTGCGATTAGCTCGATGTCTTCTGATATATCTATATGAAAAAAAAAATGATCCCCTTGAGGTGAAACGACACTGTTCCGGTCGTTATCTTCGTTCTCGCTTAACGTTGGGCGCCAATTGTAATACTTCTCTTGAAGTATCACACAGTTAAAAAAGAAAATTAACTAATGTTTGGTCCGGGATACCGTACACAAACAATGTCTTTTACAGTAACTGAAATTCTTGAAAAAAATAATTGAATTCCCTGTCAAAACAAATGACTTCAAAAAAATAAAGGAAAGCAAAACTATTTAAATCCTTGAACTTTGAACTCTGTTCTTTATTAAAAGAGTAAGGTCCTCTTCTTAATTTTATAACAATAACATGATGTGAATATTTAAATTACAAATGAACATGAAAGTTTGAAATTGAGAAATTGAAAACATTGATTGATAAATTATAAAAAGTATGAAGGAAAACATGAATGAATGAAAAGTATAAAATAGTCATGATGTGAATATTTAAATTACAAATGTACGTGAAAGTTCGAAATTGAGAAATTGAAACATTGATTGATAAATTATAAAAAGTATGAAAGAAAACATGAATGAATGAAAAGTATAAAATAGTATGCTATGGCTATGAATAATTTGCTTTATTATTATGTGAAAATTAAAATTGAAAATATGTCATCGTTACAAGTTCGAGTATCGTTACTCGAATATTCTAACATTGATTTCAGGAAAATTAAGTAAGTTTACTTAGGAGCCAGAAGAGTAGAATAATAAATGATACAAAACGATGTAAAGTAACACGCTAGAATTCAAGTTAAACCATGTACTTGAAATATTTAAGTACTACTTTGCGGATCTGGTCTGTTGACCTCCTGGAAAAAGTTATTGTATTCTTCATTTTGTTGTATTCTAACATAACAAATTTAAAAACTAAAAAAATTTAAGCTTGTCAAAAATTCATCTTAATAATTTATCAAGTCCCAAATAAAACTCGATGCTCATTAATCATTTAGCAACCAAAAAAAATCATGCCTCAACAATTGTTCATAATTACAAAACCATTTAAGTCCATCAATTCACAATATTCAACAATAGCAGCCAGTTAACACTTGAATCCTTTCATCTTTCAGTTTCTGGAGAAGGTTATTTTCGTCTTTTTCAAAAAAATTATTCATTCCTCTCCAAAAATTAAGAAAAAAAATACAAAAAATAAAAACCATATGCAATTCATTGCAAATGAAAAGAAAAAGATGCATTTCTTTTCATTTCTTTTCTCTTTAATTTTTTTATTTTTCTTTGTGAATCTCAACAAAAGATGCATTCATCTCTGCGAACTAAACAAACCAATTCCGCAAAGGAAATCCTTCGCACTTTCGTTTTGTGTTAAGAAAAAAATTCAGAAAAATAAACCCATAAAAGAAGAAGAACAACAAATCCCAAAAGGAACCAACCAATACCAGGAACAACACTATTATGTTGCAGCTGCAAATGAATCTATACACACAAGTGTATCTGTGTATTATATTCTTGACCTCAAGATACTTTTTCGAGCAAAAATTGTATTCTCCTTTTTTTGTGAAATAAAAATAAAAGATGATCAAAACAAAAAGTCGAATAAAAACGAAGTAGAAGAATAAGATAAATGGCTGCACAGACAACGAAGACGATGAGGACGACTGCGAGTGTTCTCTTTCTGAAAGATGTTGTTTTTTTTTTATGATTTCACACACGAAACCACAATTTATTTTAACTGGTCCTCCTGTCCAAGTCTTTCTTTTTCTTCTTCATCGACTCCAGAAGGAGTCTCCTATTTAATTTTGTTTTTTTCTCTTTTCGAATGAAAGATGCACGAATCTGGAAGATAAATTTTGTTGGGTTCTTTTTTTCATGGACGTCGCGTTATCTTTAATCGCGATGAGGTGCCACATGGCGGTTCGCCGTCACCGATTATGTTTTTTGTTCTCTTCTTTCGTCATTTGCAGAAGGTCAAGTATTGGTCTTGTGAGTTGAACTCAAGTACAGAGAACAACAACACACAAGATCGCTACCAAAATTACATGGAGTAACAACTATCTGTCAACACAACAACTGTCAATATCTATGCAAAGGTGGCTAAAATGTCGATGAAAACGTCCGCCTCAGAAATATTTTACGCCTTTCTTTCTGTAAGTTTTCATCACGAAAACTTTTACGGATTTTCCCTCATGCGATGCACAATGTATCGGCAATATGTTGATGCCTTCAAAATGGCACAAACGCCCGCTGCGTGATGTCAATGTCAAACATGGCAAACTTTCGTCCATAACTCATTCTCGATTAAATCTAAAGCACTTCTGGTTTCAAGGATTTCGCTCGTATTTCTTCTTCTTTTTCGGTTTGTATAAAATTTGCACACCAGTGAAGAATAACAATTCGTTGTCGTCGTCGTCCCAATCAATCGATTCCATCAGAAGAGAAGAAAAATGCCAACCATCATCATGTTGCACATTTTAAAAACCTTCAAACTAAACATCCGTATATGACTCAAAATGTATCTTTTAAATCTCTCTATGGCATTTTCTTATGAAACTTACTGTCTCAGGTCTCAGCATAATGGTAACTTCTCAATGTGCATGACTATATGCGGGCTCTCTCTCTAGAGCTCTGATTCAGAAAATTGAAGAAGAACTTTTATCGAAACTCATAATCTCAATGAAAAGAAGTCACAACAAGTTTGGCTATGGCAATCGGCGCTGTAGTTTTATGTGGGGGCGAAGAGGGACAGTTAAGAAATAAAGAAGGAGTTTCCATGTACACACCATGGCCAACGTCGTCATAAGGACGACAAACTGGAATTTATATAAAAACAGTTTTTTTTCGTATTTTGATATTTTTCTCTCGTTTCACATTAAATTATTCCGTGCACAATTCAAAGAAAGCAAAAACAACAAAACGAAGATCCATAGATACTATGATGAAAGATAAAAACCCAACTACACTACAATCCTCGTCTTTCTCGATTGTTTCATATCGAATTCCGCAGTCAGTTAGAGAACCATTTCAAATGAAAAAGGACATTAGTTTTCTTCTCTCGATTTCTCTTGATGAATAACCTAGAGAAGTGAGTTGGAAAATCTGTTTTTAGGCCCGAACTAATCCTCACATTATATTTCAGGATGCATTCAGGCACGGATTAGTGAGAAGTGTATTCAATCCGAAACAATGAAACATTTGTTTGCAATCGATATTTTTTCTTGTTCTATTCAGTTTATTCGATTTTTTTTTCTTCTTTTCAACCATCATGTTTTTTTGTTTTTTTTTTTTTGTAATAAATGATGGATTGATAGATATTTTTTCTCAGCTACAATGAGATTGATCTGTTGGTAAAAAGATATTTTACTTTTCTCGTTTTTTTATTTTTTTATTTAATTTCAATCTTTATAGCGGATGCGAGGAAAAGATTTATTGATGATTTTCGCTGTCTTCGAGATTTTTATGGGGGAAAATGTTTTTCAAGGAAATTAAATCGTTTTTAAGCAATTCGGCGCTGACCAGTCGAGAATGAGTGCTGAAAGAATTTTGTTGACTTAAGAAAATTGGGTGCTGATGGAAGTTTTTATTTATGTGTCTATTTTTGGGTTAATTTTGTTTTGATAAGTTGAAAAAATATCTATTTAAAGAAGGCTACAAGGACGATTGGTGACCTTTGTTTTGATGTATAATTTATTTATTGGGAACAACTGCTCTTATCCTAAATATATCTACTAGAACTCATTGGAACATTTACTTTGGTATGTCGATTAATGTTCTTATGAGGATATTTCATTTTCGAAAAAAAAACGGGAAAGGATTCAGGATAATGTTGACAAAAATCTTGACAAATTTGAAATATCTCATAAACACGAGCATACCAACGAAAACAAAATTTAATTGCTAATTGCGGAGATATTTACGTTGAAAGACTTTTTTTGAAAGATTTATTAACCATAAAAAATACGATCGGCAACCAGGCATTGAACATGGATTTTGTTTTCAGTAGCTAGTAGAAAACTTTTCGACCTTTGCACCCATGTATAAATTCGTGCAGACTTCCAACGAAAATTAAGAGCGACAGCAGTTTGAAGTTACAAGAAAATCTTAAATCGTAATAATACGATATTGCTTATATTTCAGAAAATAATTGTAAAAAAAAGTGTTCAACACAAGATCAGTCTTTATTTTTGGAAAACATCTAGAGACACATCAATTTATTGCAAAACTTCAAATCACGATATCTTATCTAAAAGTAATAAAACGTAAATGTACATAATGCATGTGGCAACAAATCATTCGCCTGTCTATTCACGAGTTGCTCCATCATAAAATGCTTGTGGGTGGCTAAAAGGCAAATGAACGTGTGGGAGTCATCCAAATGGACATTCTAAAAAAATAGCGCAACAAAATGCAAATGGTATCGCCTTCTCTTCCGTCTTTGGTTTAATTTAGTCCAAACTTGGCCGAAAGTTCGAAATCGAACTGCAAAAAAAAACATAAATAAATAAATAATCACAACAAGAAGTATCATTCGGGGTTGTTTTTGTTCTTTTTTTCTCACTGTTTTTGCATATTATTCTATTGGTTTTTTTTTTTTTAAATTATGGTCTATTGCATCAAATATGGTACCTCGTAAGACAGACAGCGTGGCTAGCGTGAATAAAGTACTCTGTGCCTCTATTCTCAGTGCTTTTTGCTTCTATTTCTGTCCACTTATTGACTACAGATTTATTCTCAGATTCAAAACGTTTGGCAGGAAAAATAATTTTATACAAACAAAATTTTATGTAGCCTCATTTGGGCACAACACCAGACTCAGATGAAATGAGATGACTCCTCTGTTCTGGCACTTACTCCTTCGAAATATCACAACGCAGCCGTTGCCGTTTGGCCGCACGTCGCATGTTTGATTTTGTCTTTTTTTAAATGGATTGCAATAAAACAAAAATAGCCGCAGAAATTCTTAGACGTGATGTGTCGTTGTGTAGAACTCAATTAATTTGAATGTGATTTACTCTTATTTTTGTATCAGAAATGGTTTTTCAAAAGACTACAAAAGCACATCACCCTTCATTAAGATTCGTTGGGTTGAGATGAGCCTTTGAACGATACACTACTGGCACTTAGTTGCATTTACCACATTCTATTCTCAATAAAACTCGCACAATTCTGAGAAAAAAGACAAAATGCAAACGTCTTGAAAAACGATCTTAAAAGTCAATCTGTCTGGTTGTTTCTTTTCTACGTTGCGACACAGAATGTGTTCAGATAAACGCTTTTTCATGTCGCAAAGTACATTGACATTTTCGAAATTTATTTTTGGCTAAAAAAAAAAAAAAAAACGGCGCGACAAACACGATGTCGCAGACTTTTCGACATACGACTTTGGAGGTACCTACATGTGTGAAATGCGGTACGTCTGACAAAAACATATTCTCAAAGATTTAGTTTAGGCTGGGAGTATTTTAAAATGGCGATGATGGTGTGTTGATTTTAACTGAAAAGTTACTCTTTAAAATATGCAACTTACCTGTTCTGAGAATTTTAAATTGCAGGAAGTAAGTTTTCCATTTTTTTCCTTCAAACGAGAAAACGTTCATACTTTATTGAAAATTTTTCGAATATTTTGTGATAGTTACAATTGAATTTTGAATAGTTCAGAATAAAAAATCCGGCTCCAAGGACCAACCTTTTTTTACAGAATTTAATCTAACACCAAATGCAGTGCATCTATAAGTATTAGCGACAGCGTCCAAGTCTCCTTCGCATTGAAAAAAATCATCTCTCATAATCTCTTACTGTAATTTATGACATTTTCCCCAACCATCTGCCTTACAATAATTGATTTCCACTTGAACCAAATCATTTCCCTTTACATAAAACAGCACTTAAAAAATCTTGAACTCGAAAAAAAAACGTCGTCACCAGATCATATAACAAATAATTTCAAGTGGTGACAACCCAACTCGAAACTCGAAACAAATTTGAAATAAGAAGCTCAAGTAAATGATATGCGATACCACGACGCGACTATGAACCAAAACAATTAGTTTTTCTCAAGCCTGAAAATAAACACACACAAAATTGTAAAAAATAAAATGCACCTTTAACCAGCAAGCGACGCCATGATTTCAAAAACCTTTCTACTCAGAAAAAAATTAAAAATAAAATATGATATTTTATGTGGAAGTGCTAAAATCGAGTTTCGTCACTTTCAAATACATTTTCGAAGGGAAAATACAATAAAACCGTAAAATTTATCTGATCCTAATGAGTTCAGTTGTAAACACAAAAAATAAAAAAAAACGAATAAAATAGTTTTTAGTTTTGAAATCAAACACCTTGTAGAAAAGAAAACCAAATCACTTTTTTGAAACGTAAAAATTCTAGTGACGAGACTTCATTTCGAGTTTTGAGAAGTTTATCATTTTATCACTTTTCAGGTTCCTTATCTTATCTCTTTTGTTGCTTCTGCGGTAGAAATACATATAGCCTAATCAAAAAGTGAACTGTTTTTTAAATATTACTACTCCCTGACATTCAAACTAATAAGAAGTCGTAAAATTAAAACAAAAATATACATAATTTTGCTAATTAAGTTTTAATTAGGTTATGGAAGATTTGTTTCTGTTCTTTTTTCATAACAACTTTTCACAGTCAAAACAATAAAAGAAATGTTAAAAAATCCATTTGACAAGTTTTATCTTTTTGTTCTACTAGTTGATTAAAGATTTAAATTTTTTTGTTTGGTATTTTAACTGAACTGATATTAGGTTAATCCGTAGACGCGTTGAGTATAATAAAGATCAACCTGATAAAACAATAATTTACAGCTTTATAAAATAGATTAAGTGATTATTTTTTTATGAAATAGGAGAATAGTTTTTGTCGCTATAAATATTTATGAATTGATGTATATTTTGAAGAACGCATTAGAGGAATGTGGAAGGTGGATTGGAGGTGGTTATGACATTTGCATATTTCTGTTTGGCAAATTTTGTGAGGCGCCAAAAATTATGGAAAATAACTGAGTCTGAGAGATGAAATTAAGATATTGCGAATTCTATTTGAAAAGGTTTCACTGTTAAATTGGATTGATAAACAGGTGAACAGGTAACCCGATTTGAGCAATGTTTTTGTTATTGACTTTTTTTTACAATAGACAAGAAAATACATATCTTATAACATTTTCTTTTTCTTTTTATTTTCAGGTGAGTTAACAAACAATTCCGGCCATAACATGCCAGTGACAATAGGTCAACGGTTTTGTAAGTAAATAATCCATAGAAAATGTAAACTCATAGCGATGACTTTTGATAGATATCGAAACACTGAAAAATGTCTGATTTCTTATTTAAGTCCTTAAAAGTCAAGAAGCGTTCCTAAAAGTATTTAGGGGTGTAACTCGGTAACCAGATTTATACAATTTTAAGTGGTTAAGATGAATCTATTCGTCTTTAATATCACTCAGATTGACATTGTCCCTCAAACTTTATTGGGACACAATCGACCCAAGTAGAACTTTGGATGTACCGTCACCAAAAACCTCGTTTACATGTTTTGAAAACAAAAGTGGCCCTAGAATGGACCCTGGAGGAATATCATGCAGAGGGAACAATTCCTTGATTTTTTACCAAATTTGAAAAAAAAAGCAAAAAGTCAGTGTGCTCTGCTGGAAGTATAATATTGATTATTATTCGGTTAAATTCTTTCATTGATTGATCCTACAAATAATTTACAGAACCTTACGAATTCATCCGTTGAATGATGCCAACAAACCAACGGCTACCATCAAAAATTTAAATCGAACAAAAAATAAGAATTAAAAGTTGACAGTATAATTTATTTAAAATTCTCAATTAAAATCCGACAGTATTTTTTCCGCCACCAACGAAGCTATAAGCTTGCAAAAAATTAATTCGCAATGAAAAAAAAAAAACAGAAAATATTAAAGACCCATCAATATGTTCAATTCATTCAATCGCCCCCAATCGATTAAATAAGACTGCGTACATTTTTATACTCAACCAAGAAGATCTCAACTCCCAAGGTGGTCTCCCCAAGTCTTTCGGTCTAAGTAAAGTTGTATATTCAATTGATCGATATCTCATCATCAGCATCTCAATCATTCAACGCATAGGAGCTTACATGTAATAAAAAAATGAAAACGATCAAACCACGCATATTAGAACCACCTTGCTTAATCTGACTTTAATTGATCAAAATTGATTTTCAAACGATCCATAAATCGATAATAAAACTATCGATAGCAATATATCTATCGATGTAGCCATAGGTATGCAACAATGTGCAGCCATCTATCAAGACATAAAAATTGCAAAATTTTATCTTCATCCTAACATCATCGATCGAGTATGATAAACAATTTATTATTTTGTAGTATGTGTGTTTTACAGTGTGTCTCACCCATCAAAACGAAGAAAAAAACCAACAACCATCAATAAAACAAGACAAAAATATGTACAGCGAGTTTTATTCGTTTTCATTCATTAAGAAAAGTTCAGTTTGATTTGAATTTTTAATTGACTCAATGGAGGGAACCCATTCAACAGCAGCTGCTCCTGCTACTGCTGCCTGCAGCATGCCTGCACACCACACATAAAAATCTTATACCACATTTATTGTAAAATTGTTAAATTTACCATATAAGTAGCAAAGTTTGTCAACATAAAAGTGCAAAGTTGCTCTCGCTTGAACCGAAAGACGGGTGCGGAGGTGCAGTTTGAAGCGGAATGAATCTTGTTCACCTTCTAATGTTGCATGTCTACACACCAGCGCATTGCAGTGTTCTTTTTTTAACAATCTTAACAACAAATTAGATTTTGTTATTTCTCTGGTAACACAAATAGTTTCCATGCGTGTGGGTTGTAGATACTTGCTGGCGAGATGGAATATCCGCTTTAGGGGTTTGAGTCTTGAATTGTGTTCTCCAAACCGGTTGATGCAGGCAGACATTTTCAATCATTTTGTTAGAACATTTTGCATGAGCGACTAAATTTTTGTAAATCTCAAATTTACCCTTTTTCTTGACAATAAATTCCACCCGAATGTCGGTTTTTGATTGACTAAAAAAAAAAAACCTCAGTAATTAATTTAAACACCCAAAAGCAAGACGTAAAGTTTTGTAATTGTTGTCGTATCATGTAAGCCATTTACAAAAACAAAAAAGAAATAAAAAGAAACCTCAATAACGTAAGTTGAGTAATTTAGTTCGTGTGCTTTTGATCGGCCAGCCAGCCAGAACGCGGTGCGTCAGAAGTTGGTTTATTTTTCTTTTGAACGATTTTGTTGTATCTATCATAAGTTATCGTGCTCTAGTTTTTATTTTTATTTTTTCTGTTTTGTGGTAGGCGTATTGTTTTTGAACATGTGTCTTTTTGAGTCTTTGTCAATAAATTTAGTGTCGGCGAGGTCCTGAAAAATCAGCACACGTTCTGACCACAAATTGCTTTTTATATTTATTGTTTTTGGCATCTGTCCATTTTGTTATTTTCCTTCAAAAAAGAAAATATCAATATAGATCTATATCTCTATTACTGTTTGAAAGCTTTTTCGTTACAAATTTGTTTTGATGTTGATACTTTTTTTTTGTGGTCTAATGGAACCTAGCATTAAGAATGTGAGCACGTTCAAAGTCCATCTAAAAGATACCCATGATGACTAATATTCCTACAGATTGGGTTGTTGCTTGTCTTATCTCAAACTAGGCCGGGTGTTTCAAAAATTAAATGGTTTTCGTCATTTGCTTGTTTTTCGTCTGTCTTAAAGTTTATTTTTACATCAACAGAAATCATAAAGACAGACAACTCACTGTGAATGAGCGTGTTCAAAAATATCTACGCACAAATTTTGATGGTTTACATTTTTGTCAAGCGACGAAACATACCTACCTATTCATAAGATAGGAATGCTGAGGGGGAAATTTATTGCAGAATTTTATTTTCGTCAAGAAGTGTCTTTTTTTTCTATTTTTTTTAAATTTCGTGTTTTTAAAATTCTTAATTTTGGGGAAGGGAAGGATTTATTTTTATTGCGTGTGTCGTAAAATATTTTAATTCACAGTTCTATTATTTCGAAATGTCACATAATTTTTGAAAAATATTTGAATTGTAGTTTATTTTCGTAAAAATGACTGTCCTCGTTCGAATTAAGCTTTCTTGGTATCCAATATCCCAATGTTTATTATTTGGTTGCCCAACATCACGAATCTGAGCTCTACGAAATAGTAAAATTTCGAATCTCGCAGCTCTTGTAAAAAAAATTTCTAAGCTCAAAAATACATTTTAAAAACACACTTGGACCCGTTTTTGATATACGCCACAAGGTGCAAAAACAATGATTGTTATGCCAAAAAGTTGACTGTAAACTTAACTTTCATTGAATGTCATTTAAAAGTTAAAAAACAAAAAAAAACTTCACTTTTTCTTAATTTATTAAAAGATGAAAAAATATATCTCCCTGATAACGACAATGCATCCAATTTGGCACGAATCGAAATCCATTACTCAACAGAATATTCCATTTTAACCACCCACACATTATAATTTTTTCTCTCTTAATGTTCCTCTTTTCATCTAAAATAAAATTTTATTTATGGACAGAATATTGTTTTTTTGTGTACACATACCTTTCTTGTATAACAATTTCTATACAAATTGTTGATGTTTTTCTTTTTTCAATCTTAACATTTTCGAAAATATCTCTCTTTCATCATACATCCGTTTGCAACTCGTCGTCATCGTCATTGTCGGTTGTTGAGTGAGTGACATGCCGCTCTGTCAGATTCATTTTAAATTCCAATCAGGAAACGGATGCATTCATAATGTACATAAATATTGTAATTCTTTTAAAGAAAATTTGGAGAGGGAGCAATAAAATGACTGAGCGAAAGAGAGAAAGAGGCAAGGATCAATTTTTGAATACAAACATTTTTAGTTATTGTTTTCCGATAAGATTCAGAGGTACTAAAAAGTCGGTCAAACATCAACTGATATAAAAAAGGACCCTAAAAAATGACAAGTACCTAATTTGACATTTCTTGGATTATTATCTGTCAAATCTGTTGTTTGTTGAGTTGTCATCAGAGACGTCATGTTATTCCTGATAAGTGCATTGTACCTTCTTTTTTTTATCTCGAATGCATTTTGTGTTTGTTTGGAATGACAATTACTGTTGACACAAAAAAGGTGAACAAAGATAAATTCGACATTCTTGGGTCATTAATGTATATCTTTGTTTTTTTCCGATAGTAAAATCTACTTGAGCTATTTTTAGATTTAACCCACCTCCTAAATCAAAAATAATCCAAACTGGTTAGAGCACAAACACCCATATCAAAAATTCTCTATTAGTGTAAATGCAAAGTGTTTGGCCCACAAATCGTAAGTACACTTCTCCCAGCCAGAGCCAGACAGATTGCGAGAGAATACACTGGCTGGTATGTGCTCTGAATATGCCCTCAGAGTAATTCCAATCGGAGCAATTCCAATCGTAATAATAATAAAATTATTATTGATAAAAAAACGTGATCTATTTGTTTAAGCGAGTTCTCTAGTTCTCTCGATACAGAAACAGATGTGTGTATTTTTTGTTTTATTCATTTTGCTTTCGGAATGAACGTTTTTTTTTTTTAATTCTTTGGAGTCATGTCTATTTTAAGAAAATTAAATTTTCTCTTCACAGAAAAAACGTAAAGTTTCAAGAGGAAATGCATTGCTGTTTTTGGTGCATTTGAAAAATACTTTTATTTTGATGGATTGAGGAAAATTAAATTTCATTGCGTGCAGCGTGCGTGTGAGTTTGTCATTTCACAGCATGATTTAGCAACGTACTACTGAAGACGTCAAGCAGGGCAAGTCTGTGGGATGTGGGTAATGAGTGATTTCTTAGCCTTTTTTTTTTTGTTATTCAAATACGTTCACTTTCCTAGCAGGTTTTAATATTTTTCGATGTCTAGACGGGTGTTTTTTGTTTCTGTTTTTATTCCCATCGCATAGTTGAGAAAAAGAAAAAAAAACGTTAGATTTATTATTCTTGGAGTGCAGTTAGTTATGAAAGCTCTGGTTTGTTCGTGCTGAATGTGTGTTTTGATTTTTAAATCGAGCAAATCATCAATATGAAAATTAGGACGTCATTTTTAGGACTGAATTTTTCAATTTAACGTCAATCACAAGGTATGATTGCTGCATTTCATAAAGAAAAGCGTTTACATTGTTCTTCCTCAAACTGTAGGTAAGCCAGTTCATATTTTTATATAAATTTATATTGGGAGATTTATAGACAAGAATCGCTGTACAAGACTAAAACAAAAAAAAGTTCTTATGACATTATAACTTTATTGCTCAAAGCCCAACCTGCCTATCGACAACAAGAATGATAACACTCAATCACCGGAACCTATTCCCAGTAAATACAAAATTCTCAGAACTCATTTCAAGTATAATTCTTCAAAAGTCACCTTGTTTATAAACATTGTTTCTTGTTCTTCAGAAAAGTAATAAAAAACAAGTTCGATATCTTATCGATCAATAGGTACCACCTTTTTTTTTTATTGTACAGGCAAAAAGATTACCTTTATACTTCGTTTAAATGAAACAAAACTTGTCGCTGATATCCCACTCATAAAAATAGTACACAAAAAAATACATAGACAACATGAACTTTGTTTTCCTGATTTTCTTGTTGTTATAAGTTTCAAGACTCCAAACAAACAAACAAACAAACACCAATATAATTGACACTTTGGATGAAAAAGTGTGTTTATTTTCGAACAGCGTTACAAGTATTAATTAATGACATTTGTAGTGACAGTTTGAGTGACATTTTGCAAAATACCCACACAGTGTCTGTTTTTTTCCTCTTTTATGGTTTCTTGTGTTTGTTTTTTCGACAGACGTTACTGTGACTGCATTTTGATCTTGACACGAAGAGATTTTTACAGACTTTCAACTTTCTACATTCAATTTTATAATTCAGAATGACAGATGACTTCACTTCTAAACGGATTTGCATTTTCTTAAAGCTCTGTTTGGTTAAGATCAAAATCAAAAGCCTGGTGTAATCCTTGCGGTTTGTTTTGTTTCATTTTCCAATTAAATGGATTTGAATGTAATTAATTTATTCCAATAAGTCAAGTCGATTTAACTGAATCGTGCACCGCAGCAAAAAATAAAGCTAATTATTATTAATCGTTTTAGTCATTTCACTTGGATAGTCTAATTTGTAGGCATTAATGAAATCAAATGAATCGCTTTGTTCGGCAGAGATGTTACTGAGTACAAAAGAAAAGGCGGGAAATGTTACAAACACAAATATTGTTTTATGCCAAGTTCAACAGAATAAATTGACTTAATTGGTTTTCTATTTTGTATAGTCTTTTCTGACTGGTTTAGAGAGACACTTAAGGTTAAACATCCAAAAAAGTAACGCCCACTTAATGGGCAGTTACCATTGAATAGTAGTTTTTTTTTTCAACAAATGTTTATAATTCATAGTTAGAGATGCAAATTAAACCGTTTCATCCACCTCTGCTTTTTTTTTTTTTTTTTGAAGACAAACTGAATTAATTTTGTCTCTAATTTTATTATTTCTTTGAAATCTAATGAATGAATGAATCTAACACCTGAATGGAGAAGAAAAACAACAACCATGACTCAACAAGCGGGGAATGAGAAAAAACGCATTTATATTATTCGAATAATCACAACAAATTGATATTTGATGCAAAGAACCGGATATTGGCATCATTATTTAAAGATATTTTGCTTTTGTCTTCTAGTCTCGATGATGATTATGATTATTATATTTGGGGCCTGAAAGGGCTTTCGTTGGACATAAAACAATTTTAGCATTTTTAAATATTTATGAGATCGAAAAAGCCTGAGTTATGTTTCCGTGGAAGGTTTTTTTTTTATAATTCACACAAATGTTGATAGGAAAAAAGGTTCACCCACATCAATTTTGTGAAAGACATTGGGAGGAGCTTAAGATAGAGGCTTTCAATGTCGACCAAACAGTTGACCTTAGGGATTTTTAAATTGATTTAACTAAACGAAGACTAAAGAATAATTTGTTCTTTGGTTGGAAAAATAAGATTAATAGCTTTTCGGTGAGATTTCCATAAAATTGGGTGAGACTGGCTGATTAGAAAAATGTTTTATTGGTTTCGCTGCTGAAGAAGAAGCTGACCTGAAAATTATTAATTCCAAAAAAGGCGCATCACGTTTCGAGCTAAATTCAAACATTGACAAAAGAAGGAAAATGCAAATAGACAAAAATTTCACTTTTTGAATGAATCGTATGCCCTTTTCTTCAATTTTCATTCATTAATAAAAAAAAAACCACACCACCACCTCTTCATTTCCAAAACGTGTTGGTATCTCTCGTCGCCCATCATCTGACCCAACTCATTATGTAATTTATTGCTTGCATTTTTAACACCCAAATACCGTAATCACGAATAAACGATACTGCACAAAGAACGACACCCCACGCACTCATTTCATTATAACCTCTTTTTCTAGTTTGCATTATTTTCGCCCACTTGCTGCCCGACCGCATTATGAATGAAAAATCAAAATACGCAACGCGCAGTACGTATAAATAGGCGAAAAAACGCGTTTAGTAAGCAGCAACAGCTGAAATTGTTTTGCTGTTTGTTTTGATTTTGATATCTTCAAACCGCATTTGCGCGAGGCCACCACAATGAACTTAGTGTACGTCATAGATGACGCTAGTGTCTGAAGAAGATTATGGCGAGGAAATCAGCACAAAAAAAAAACAACAGCAATAACAAAACAAAACCCCCGCAAATTTGTGTTTTTTTACTCCGACACTTCATACTTCCGCTGATCAGGTAGACATTTTGACTGCTATGGTTTTGATTACATCAAATAGTCGACGCTGTTTGCACTACAAGCTCAGCAAAGTAGTTGTTTATTTCATTTTTTGTTTTGTATGTTTTTTTTTTTTTTTTTATTTAATCTGACAGATAATTTTGTTTATGGAAATTGCGAGTGGGTGCTTGGCTGACAAGCTGAGAAAGATTTTTACTTAATGGCTGAGATATTGATAACTCTATTGTTGTTTTGCTACTGAATGTTGCCATACAAAAAAGACAATTTCTTTTTTTATAGGGTAATAAAATATTTGCCAATTTAAAACTCGTGCCACTTTGTGTTTAACATTTATTGTCAATAACTCGCAATCAGTTTCAATTGAAACACACAAATAAGAATACAAAAACAGACTTTGACATGAAAGTTTATAGTTCAAGCGTGTGCTATAAGGAAAAGAAAAAAAAAAGAAAAACAACAACAACGAAATATGAATAGAAAAGAAACTTATAGCTATTGATACAATTTAGCTTATTCTAATTTGCATCTACTAAGTGTTTTGACAGGCGTATGCTAATTTTTGTTTTTTTTCCTCATTTTATTCGTTTATTAATTTTCAAAGTCGTTCTTTTACAGTCTGTACTGGTGTGTTGAATTTTTGTCTATTAAAAATTTCAACGCAAAAAATAATTTTATTAATAAACAAATTAAATTAAATAAACTTAAACGTTGCTTTCATTTTTCATACCATTGTATAAAAGCCAATTTTTCTTGTTTGAGAATGTACTCTGATCCAAATAGTAGTACAATGAATACCTAATTGTCTTTTTGTGACCATACGGTTCGCATTGCTTGTTGCTGTATGTGCACACTGGTATCATTTTTAGACTAATTAATTGTTGTAACGAAAGTAACAAGTAACGGTGCTTTGGTAACGAATACTTGACAGTGCTCTTATTTGTTGTTGTTTTTGTAGAACTCTTTGTGGAAATATTGTTCACAGGAAGAACCCGGAATGGCCAGTTCTAAGAGTTATGCCTTCCGCTTCCTGTATTTAAATATTCGAGCGAAAGCTATTCTTGTCAATCGATTGGCTTTGCTCGTTACTTCACTTAAATTGACGACTCTTCTTAGCCGATGTCAAGCTTGACTTTTGCCCTGGCACCCGTAACCCCTAGACTATTAAAAATACACCAATCAAACCTTTACTCAAAAGCAACACCAAAGAATATTGTGGTGGCGGGCGTTCGAAATTGAGGAGATGTATCTTTTTGAATAATAACAAAAAATTCAAGAAAAAAAAATGAACTTCAGCCTCAACGTCGTCGGTCGTTGCGGGGCTTGGTCTCGACTCGTTTGAATCCAGATTGGATTTCTTTAACTTTTCGTGATTGCTTATGATTATGATGGTTCGATGCTAATAGCTCTGTTCTTTTGTTTCATTTCTTGAATTTAAATTTTTAAAATGCATGCGCAGGTGTTTTTTCTTCGTCTTGTCTTACAAGCTATGTAGATTAGTCGAGAGTGGATTCAAGTCACTTCGCTATTTTATTCTTTTGTTCAGGAATTCCGTTAGAAATCAATATAATGAACGGTACCAACTCGGTTTGAGCCCCACTTTCGTGATCTGTCTGTCAAAATACTCGCTCACACAAATCTTAAACGTTAAGGTGCGATCTGAAATCCATACAAAAGTACGCAGACAGACCCCTCAGCAGAAATCTGCCAATACAGTTTTTATGCATAAAAAAAATGCCTGCCAGCGAGAAGAGATGGAAAATAAAAATCACATCTGACAAATGACTATCTCTCGTCAAGGTCGATTGTCAAGCCGTCGCACTTCTGATCACGATTTTCCTGATTGATGAGTTGATTCGCAATAATGGACAGATCGCAGATAAAGAATAAATGTGAATAAATGCAACAAAAAACTTCACGTGACATTCAGCATCTATGCGATTAAATATCTGTACGTAGATTGACGCTGAAGGTATATTTAACGAACGCTACGACCGACACGACGATGATGATGATGATCAGGTGCATTAGGCTTGTAATTGCATACAGAATTGTGTGTGTGCTTGAAAATGAATTGAATTGTCTTGTGTCGTTTCTTCAGTGTGTGACGGAGCGATTGAGTTAATGAGTGTGATGGTGGATTGTGTCCTTCTGTTTTGATCATATCTTGAAATTTGACTTCATTCAAAGCTGTCAAGGGAAGCAATTTGTCAGATAAAATGTGTTTAATGACAGGTAATTACAGAGTAATGATGCAACTAAATTTTATAGCATCACTAGTGGGATATCTTGTTTTCAGTAACACAATAGACTTTATTTGTTTACTCAAAGATAAAAAAAGTATGGTGTTCCACAAGGCAGCACTCTTGGTCCTGTTCTTTTTACTGTTAAGTACCGATGTCTGATGAGAGAAAAAATTACACACAAACTGTCAATACTAATGATATGATCAATGCTTGACGCAGCCATCTGTGTGTGTGTCCGTTTAACGTTGTTTAATATTACTAGCAACAACAACAAAAATCAAATGCAATCCAACAACTTTTTGTGTAATTAGTTTCGTGTCACTTTCTCGCATCACCCTGTAATTATGTGATGAGGCGTAATATCAGTTGCATTCATGCGAAACTTTTACTTTATAATTTTTTTTTGCTCCCCCTCTCTATCAATTATTGAGTTATTTTTAAGAAACGCTGTTGTGCGAGAAAAGTGCTTCGTAAGTTATTTCAAGACAAACACAAACACACACCCATGACTGATGTGACGAGGAACTTAATCTTTGAACCCCCACAAAAGTGTACAGTTTTCGTGTTGTCATTTCGAATTAAATAAACAATAATTCATATCCCATTTCTATGTGCACCCCCGCTTATTAAACGTGCCTGACTTGGCTATCATCTTGAAGATTGAAAAAAAAACGACAACAACACACAGCAAATACGACTCGTTTCCTGTAAGCTGTGCCAAAGCAAGAATTCACCCAACCGTGGTGCATTTATGAAAGACTTAAATAATAATATGAACACGAAAAAAAAACACATCTGAGTGTATAGAGAATGTCCCACAATCCACAAAGAATTGCAGCCGCCCATTCATTATTTTGCGCGCGCAAAAATAACCAAACAACAACAACAACACAGCGAAATGTTTTGAAGGAACTCCTTCAAATTTTGCATGGCCTTACATCCGTCGCTTGTCGCGAACGTTCGGTGTTCGTTCATTTCATCTTTATGTGAAGAAAATTTAATCGAGAAAATGCTGCAACTGTGCCCCCAGCGTCACATCCTAATTTGCAGGAGTGGATTTCTTATGAAAGCGAGAAAAGGGTGATTCAAAATTAACTTTCCAAAATGTCTATACTAGCGAAGTCCGTCCCTGTCTTCAATTCGCGTTCATCCTCCTTTCAACTTGGCACTTGCACTGCACTCCACTTCATGCTCACTAAGCTTCTGCATACGTCCTCCATCATCATCGCCACCATATCGTCGGTCGGTTGGCGTCCTCGTCTCCTCGCCCAAGGTGGTTCATTCGATCGGTTCGAGTTCGCCTTCTGCATATTTTTGTTTGTTATTTTTTTCGCATTTTCATTCATTCATAAAAAAGACCGTACAACGACTTGTTCTCTGTTTATACTTGCACTTCCAACGACAACAAACACAACACCACATCACCGCCCCCTCATTTTCCCTTCGAGTCTAAATCGCTTGTGATGAACAGGACGAGAAGCAAATTTTTTAGTATTCATCGCCATGGTGTTGCATACTGCATATGTCATTAATTAATGGCTGCCCTGCTCTGTTTGTGAACATTTCCTTCCTACTCGACATCCGAATGCATCTTACAAAAAAAAAAAACTTGCAAAAACTGACAAATTTATATTTGCTTATCCCAATTCACGCGGATGCAGAGTATCTATGAGAATGTCTAAGTCAGCACCTTTAAGAAAATTTGACATTCCGAAGGTGGGCTTTGCTCAAATGCAAAAAAACAAACAATAATGATATACATACAACCGAACCGAACAGAACTTCATGCACGCCTGAATTCTTAGATAATTACAATGACAGATGTTGTTGGGTGTGATTTTAGTGTTGCTGTTTTGTTTTATAGGATCTACGTGTCATGTTAGCAATTTTTTTGTTGGATTTATTTTTACTTCAACAGTTGTTGTTTTTGTTTTTTTCGTTTCAGTGATTAGTTTGAGTTTTCAACGCGGAGGTTATGTTTTATGACTGTGTTTCATTTGCAAAAAAAAAAAAAAAAGAAAATTGTTGATAGGTGTTAGATGATGCACATCCGGTTGTGGTTTTAATGATTCTATGGAATTATGAATGAGACGTGGGTTTTGGGTTTCTTTGTTGCAAGAAGCGTTAGCGATTATATTTATCAGAATTCAAAGGTTACTAAAGGCACAATGGGAGGATTGGAAGTCGCAAGATTGTTTGAAGGAGTAGGTGGTGTACGTTGGTATTAAACTCATGACTATTACAATAAGAGCAAAACATAGCGCGATTAGGGATCTCACATTCACGCAGTACGACTTATGAGCGATTCTCTGTACTTGAAGGGGTTAGAATGGGAGTAAATATTTTTGGACTGATGTTACTATATATTTCAGTAGGCTATGTTTCTAATTGAACGACTTCTGCAGAAGAAGTAGGTAAAATTGTATACAGAGGAAGAGAAAACAGTCTGTGCACGCACCGGTCCGGAACTATTAAACAAAAATTGAAAGCTTGAAAGCGGTAAACAATTAAGAGATCTGTATTTAAATTGTTTTCTAATATAGTAAGCTTCAAAACCTCCACCTGACACCAAGGTCACACATTAACCCAAAAAAAAAAAAAAATGACTTCAACTCCATTGAAAAAAAAAACGAATGTAATAATTGGCAGCTGACAAGACTGTACAAAAGTCAGTGTCAGTGTCTTTTACCATTTTTATTTGTCACTTATCACAGTTATCACTGTCATTAACACACTAATAGGCGTTGCACATGCGATTAGTTGGTTAGTTGTACCCATTGACTGCCCCAAGGTTTAAAAACAAAATTTCTTCAGTGTTTATCAGTGCAGCGCATTTCACGTGTGTAATTATGTAGTTTTATAGTATGTATTTTATTTTTGCTGTTATAATGCAGCGGCCCCTTCCTCATTGTTATTATTTTAATATAAAAAATGTACTTTATACGTTCTATGTGCATTGTGCAGTGGCAGTGGGTACACTAAACAAAAGTAAAAGAGTGTTGCGCTTATCACACATAAGAGTTATTGTTCATTTTAGATAAGATATTTTATGGATTATTTTTTGGACATTTTCTTTTTTTTATGTAAGTAATCAGGGACGGAGTTAAATGTTTATTACTTTCAAGTCAAATAACCAAACAGACGACACATTTCTTTCGTACATAAGTTTCATTGTTAGCATAGAAAATTTGATTGGAAATTTGTCTATGCAAAAACAATCATGGTAGTTTGACTAGGCACTTTGAATGTTTTTGAGAACAAACGTGAGCCCTGTTTCCCAAATGCAACTGTTCCGAGCCTGTCCAATCATCTCACATACCACAATCAGTAACCAAGGAATTCATAAAAAAAAACAACAAAATGGGTGCATGCTTTTGTTGAGATATTTAAGTGCTACACGCACCTTTTTAGTGTTATTTCTTTAATTATTTTTTACCTCATTCCATGCAGCTGGATTTAATAAAACATGTGGCTGGTTAATTATTATTATTTTTTTTTATCAGCAAGCAATTATTGATGAAAACAGTTTAAAATTTCAAATGAGAAATTAGTTCCGTTTTATATATATATTTATGACATCTATAACTTGTGCACTGTGTGCAAAGCGTTCTTTACAACAAATTACTTGTCGTCAACGGTTTGGAATTCTCACGCTGAAATGAAAGTGCATTACCTACGTTCATATTCTAGTATTTGTTCTCTGTCTCAAGCACCAATTACCTTCAGGTCTTGTCTGATTTCTTTTAAGCCGTCAATACTTTTAAAAGTCTCATAAAACAATATTTGACAAGAAAACTTAAATTCCTGAATCGCAGACTGATTAATTACTTTTATTAAAACTGACACAGAGAGTGCAATTCTACCTTTCATTATTTCCTTGCAAAATTGTTGCATACAAGTAAATGCATTTCGATAAATTTCTACAAAAAGAAACCCACAGCAAAAACTAAAGTAATTTCATACCCGAGTGAATTCCACAGAACGGCCTTGCCCCTTGAGGGGTTGGTGCAAAGCACTCATATGAACTCGTATGCAACGTACATATGTAAAAGCATGAACACGAATAGAAACAACCTTGTCATACTTCTTTAAACTCTCCACTAGTAGCCAGTAACTGTGTTTTGTTCATATTGAACTTACATACCTCTTTCAAAAGTGAAGAGTGGAAGAGTTGCAAGTGATTGTTGTTGTTATAAATCATTAGCTTGTATTTGATTAGTTTTTGTTTTTAATTCTGTAATTAAAGGAATTAAACTTAATATGTGAGTGTGTGAAATTGTGATTGAGTTTGATTTATTGGAACAAAAGGCGTAGTAAAAAGACGACCAGAGGCGACCGTGACGCAACAAACAATCTATTGAAACTGGATCCGGTGTGTTATTTGAGAATTAAATCACTGGAACGTTACCTTTGAAATTGTTTGAAACTGAATTTGCTTCAATGGAAATTTTGAGATAATTATCAAACTTTGGAGTACCTTAATTGTAACTACATATTTGTGTGTTTCTTGTTAAATGTTGTTGTGTTGTTGGACTCATGTAGAGATGATTTTAGAAAACACTGTCGAATTCCGTTTTTATTTTTTCAATAGAAGCACATTTGCTCAAAGTGGAACGTAAAAATTTACGATCCACAAATGAAATCCCTCACCCAAATCGCATTTTTTGGTTTGAAATGCTTTGGTGACGTACTGTTATGTTGTGTAACGATAGTTGAATATGTTCCACAATCCAAATTTTCACAAATACGTTTAAGAAGTGTATTTTTCTATGGATTTTCAATACTTCGATATCTTTGGCCATTTAACCTCAATTCTCATATTGAATCTGTTTTTGAAACGATTTTAATTGTTTTTTTTTTCTTATCTAATAGCCCGCACACTAACCTGTTACTGCGATGGCAGCTGTCCAGACAATGTGGTCAATGGAACCTGTGAGACACGACCAGGCGGGTCGTGCTTCAGTTCAGTTGAAGAAGTTTATGATGACATGACCGGAACCTATGAAGAAGAGCGAACTTATGGATGCATGCCTCCCGAGGAATACGGAGGTCTCTTAATGGTAATTCAAATCAATTAAATTTCACCACGAAAGACATTAACAGTTTCTGTTCTTTTCTTGTAGTGCAAAGTCGCATCAGTGCCCCATTTACATGGAAAAAACATTGCCTGCTGTGATAGTGGTGATTATTGCAATCGTAATCTCCATCCCGCATTTACACCCAAAACTACCACCCCGCCGCCCGAACTGCCAGTCACAGTCGTACCTCCCGAACGATATGTCCTCATCGGACTTATGATTCTCTGCGTGACAATATTTTCGATTGTCATGACCGGACTATGCCTGATCTATCGTCGCCGTCAGAAGCTCCACAAACAACCCAGACTGATTAATTCGATGTGTGGTGCCCAAATGTCTCCACTCACTCAACTCGTCGAACAGAGTTCAGGCTCGGGATCGGGTCTGCCTTTGCTCGTCCAGCGTACAATTGCCAAACAAATTCAAATGGTTCGTCAAGTTGGTAAGGGCCGTTACGGTGAGGTATGGCTGGCCATGTGGCGTGAGGAGAAAGTTGCTGTCAAAACATTTTTCACCACCGAAGAGGCTTCATGGTTCCGTGAGACTGAAATCTACCAAACCGTCCTTATGCGTCACGAGAACATTCTCGGATTCATTGCAGCCGACATCAAAGGCAACGGTTCGTGGACACAAATGCTCCTAATCACCGACTATCACGAACAAGGTAGTCTGCATGATTATCTGCAGCGAAGTGTCCTCACTCCACAGAAGCTGCAAATTCTTGCCTACTCACTGTCATCGGGTCTGGCACATTTGCACGCTGAAATTTTCGGAACACCTGGCAAACCGGCCATCGCTCATCGTGACATCAAAAGCAAGAATATACTTGTCAAACGGAATGGACAGTGCGCTATTGCCGACTTTGGACTTGCCGTCAAATACATCTCTGAATTGGATGAGATTCACATTGCCCAGAATACTCGTGTTGGAACCCGCCGCTACATGGCACCCGAAGTGCTCGAAGACACCCTCAACTCAAAGCAATTCGAGGAATTCAAACGCGCCGACATGTACTCTGTTGGTTTGGTTTTGTGGGAAGCTTGCCGTCGATGCTACACCACAGTGCATGGCTCGAAGACGACCATCTGTGAGGATTATGCTTTGCCGTATCATGATGTCGTTCCATCGGATCCATCGTTTGAAGACATGCACGCTGTGGTGTGTGTGAAAGGTTTTCGGCCGCCAATACCGGCTAGATGGCAGGACGATGATGTCCTGGCGACGCTGTCGAAAATCATGCAAGAGTGCTGGCATCCGAATCCGTCGGTGCGGCTGACGGCACTGCGGGTGAAGAAGACTCTCAGCAGACTCGAAATCGACTGCAATGACTGCCCCATTAAAATAGTGTAGAGTGTAGAGTAGGGAAGACGGAAGCAATTACAGCTGTGTACAAAGTCATGTTTATGTTTATTTTTATTTTTTTTTTTCTTTTAGTCTTGTAAGTTATTTGTGTAAGGAAAGGAATGAGTTGTCACTTTTGTTTTTTTTTTTTTTTAATTTAAGCTTTTGACAAATGTCAATTTATGCACGACAAATGAACTGATAAAATTTTGAGGGAAGGGAAATTTAATTTTTTAACAGAAATTGAAAGATACAAAAATGTTTTTGGTTAACAATGGCTTTAAATATTTAAATTTAAAATTGTGAGAAAATTGTGTTTACATTTTGTGGACATGAATTATTGAAAGAGAGGCTTGTTTTGGAAGCAAAGTGGAGTTTATTTTCACACAAACACAAGTACAGTGTGAATTTGATAGCTTTTTGTTCGAACAGCTTGTGCAATCCACATAGTAATTTTCTTGCAACATTCGTAATAAATATTTTCAAAGTATTTTTTTTCTTTTGTTTCTTTTCGAAACTTAAATTTTTTGTGTAAATTGTTTCATTTACTTGTTTACCTAAAGAATTCTGTTTTTGAATTTAAAATCTGTCGTTATTTAGTCAAAGTGGAACGTATTCACATACGTTCCACGAGTAAAAATCAACGATTTTCTATAATTTGTTCGTCTAGTTTCCTATAAGTTAAAAGTGTACGTCGTTTAAATGAATTTTAAAACGTTTTATAGTAAAACTAAATTCTAACTCAGCTTCAAAACGGCCTTTCAATATATTCGGAATATAATTTTTTTTGTTTAGAATTAAAAAAGAGTTCAGTGAGTAAATAGTACCTACATTTTTTTAGCGTTAGCTGTTTTTTTCAAAGCATGTAATCAAACAATAAAGCCTATTTAAGGCTTTTATTAAATCTTAAAATCATGAAAATATAAAAGAAAATAAAAATCGTTTTAAAGAAATAAATGTAACTATGTAATCAAAAAATATGAAAAAAGTATAATAATTCTATATTTACTGTATTCAAAATGTGCCAGAATGAATTTTAGTCTTAAAGATTAAAAAAAAAAATAATTTCTAATAAACAAACGAAAAAAATTGCCTTATGTTTGCAAACTAAAAAAATTAAGTTGCCTTACTATCAAAAACTATGCCTCCGTATTGTTTTACAAAAAAAAATTAAAAAATTAATTTTGCAATTTTAACTGCCGAATTAAAAAATGAAAAACGAAAATATAATTTTTAATGTTAAAAGACAAGAAACACCAATGAAAAAAAAAATTGTGTATCGTGACGATCTTTATTAAAAAAAAAGAATAATTCTTAAAATAAGCCTGCCTTATTGTGAATATAAATAAATTATGTAACAAATTTTTGTAAATATATTTTAATTAAAAAGAAAGTAAAAAAAAATTAGGAATGAAATAATGTGCAAATTTATAATAAGGAATTAAAAACTATAAAGATAAAAATATATTTCTTTAGTTTAAGTTACTATAACGATAAAAAAAAATATAAAAAGCAAACAAAAATATTATTTAAAATGAATTAGAGTTAAGCTCATAATTTAATTTTATCTTTAGTAAAAACTGTAAATATTATTTTAAATATATTATTTTCTGTTGTGAATATTAAACAAAACAAATTAAAAGTTGTAGCATGGCTGTAGGTAAAAAAGTAGATTTTATTTTGGCTCTTCGTTTCAACTTTGTTTGAAGTGAACAATCGTAATCGTACAACAACTGAAAAGATTTGGACGAAATTGACACGAAATCCAAAATAAAATCTAATTTTACGGCCCACTGCTCCCAATTCAACTTAAAACAAAATACATTATTTTCTCTTAACGTTTTAAATAAGATTAATATTATTGATTACTTTAAGATAACATTGGTTGACTGTAATTGATTTAAATTGTAGTGATCACGGAGTTTTAATAAATTAAGAAAAAATATTCAATACAAATTAACATTTAATTTAATTTGAAAAAAAAATTAAATAAAATAAATTTGAATGAAAAATAATAAAAGTGCAACAATTATATTCAAACATTTAAAAATGGGTTTTATTTTGAAGGAGTGGACCTGATAATTTTTGTTTTAATAAAACGCGTAACAGTTGCAGCGCCATCTGTACGGCGATAGTTGAACTAATGACCGACCAAAAGGTATAGGGATTTTCATAAGCTTTCATATGACATCTCGATTTCCTTCGTAAATCTTTACGTTGGGTGAAAAATACATATTCGGGAGAATTTCAACATTTCGATTTTTCGCCACCGAACGCAGCGCCATATCTGTTGGGGAATTGCGGAACTATATCATTTTTGATACAGAAATTTTGGTAATTAATTCCACTATTGACCAATAGATAGCGCTGCTACCGGTGGCTGAAATCAAAATGGAGAAATTTTTACAAAAACAATTTTCCCAGAGAACGGATGTCATGTGAAAGCTTATGAAAATCATTACACATTTTGATTATTAGTTCTGAAAATTCCCAAAAGATGACAATGCAATCGCTCTGAAAACATTTCAAAATTTTAAAATTTTGCACAAAAATGTGAAATTGCAGCGGCATCTGTAGGAGGATAGTGGAACTAATGACTAAAATGTGTAGGGATTTTCATAAGCTTTAATAAGACATCCGATTTCCTTCGTAGGTCTTCACGTTGGCTGCAAAAATACGTTTGCGGGAGAATTTCAACATTTCGATTTTTCGCCACCGATCTTAGTGCCATCTTAGTTAAAATTAGTTCCGCTATCAACAAATAGATGGCGCCTCGATGAGTGCCGAAAATGGAAATGTTGGAGTTCTTACAAAAATGCATTTTCCCAGAGAACGGGTTACGAAGGTAATCGAACAGTCATGTGAACGCTTATGAAAATCCCTATATATTTTAGTTATTAGTTCTGAAAATTTCCAATAGATGGCTATACAATCACGCTGAATATCACCATTTCGATTGTTCGCCACCGATCGCAGTGCCATTTGTTGGGAAATAGCGGAACTAACTCATTTTTGCAACAGATACATTATAGTAATTCGTTTCAATATCGACCAATAGATGGCGCTGCGAACGGTAGCGAAAATCGAAATATTGAAATTCTTACAAAAAAGATTTTTCCCATAGAACGTTATTTGTAAGCTTATGAAAACCCCCACACATTTTGGACGTTAGTTTCACTATCGCCTTCGGCTTACAAATGTCGAAATCGATTTGGCTAAATTCAACAGTTCTCATTAATAATGAGATAATGAGTCATTATCTCATTTCTCAATTTCGAGCTCTGGTTGCCGAGATATTTGCATCAGAAGCTATATTACAATTACCTTAGGTCAAAATCAAAAAGAAATATTAATCATAGCTCTGTTACCATCAGACCTCGCAGACAGTTTTGTTGTCAGTGACTGATAGAGGGCAAATAGACTTTTTTTCTTGAAAAAATTGAGAGATATGGCCATTTGAAATCGCATGAAAATCTCTGAAGGCGGAAATCAAAAGAAATTTATTTTTTGAGTTTGACTTTATAAGCAAGTGCTGAGAAAAAGGTTCGATTTCAATAGCAGATAGAATGCCTGTTAACCCTTTATTTGACGATCAACTGTTATCGAGAAAAATTGTGAATAACGTCGATTTGAAATTGCGTGAAAATGTTGAAAAATTAAAATTTTAGTCAATATCTCGACTACAAGGACTTCAAAACACCTAAAACTTATTTTGATGAATAGAGTTCCACCAGACCTTTCTATTGATTTGTTTTTTCTGTCCAAAATTTTGGCAAGGAGTTAACTCACGATATTTTTCGAAAATCATGAAGAAGAAAAGAAATTCTAACAGAATTTAGTGTGTACTAGCTTAAAATGACGTTTGAGTCATGATTGAAACGTCATTTTAAGTTAGTATCACTCTTAAGTTGTTCATTAGCGGGCTATAATTTTGCACCAATGTATTTCAAAGTTGTCATTAGCCTGAGCCCGGAAGCCAAACTCAATTTCGAGTTAAAAATTCATATCAATGATCTATCAGTAGGTATATGCGAAAAATGTCGAAGTCAAGGCTGTGTCAGAAAACCCGTGATTTAAAAATTCGCAAGTATTTTACCAGACAGTCTTAATGAAAGCATACTCGTACATACATACATATTTTTAAACTCATCTTAAAACCTTAGAAAGTGACAAAATACCCTCTGGATTTTCTAAAAAAAAACAAGTTCCGTTTTTTTTTTTCTTGACTTTACTTCTAAAGTAAATATATGAGTTATTCTTATTTCCTAAAATATAAATCCACCAAAAGCCAACATAAGATCATTATCATCTGAGTGTCAAAAGAAAAAAAAAACAATTCTTTGAAATCCGTTTAATGATTTATGGCAAGCAAAATCATCAACATCATTAGCGTTCTATTTCAACTATTTCATCGCGACATGGTTAGTGAGTGAGTACAATGATAATCACCCTTACCAACAGTGAAAGCATGCACCCATCACCTGGGAGTTTTCCTCCTCCTGCTAACCATATCGGTAGTGACAAGGCAGTGGGCACTGCATCAAAAAGATTTCGGCATCATCAAATAATGTACGATTTTTGGAACAGTGCCATTTTGGCATTCGACCACATTCCGCAAAAGAGAGAGAGAAAAAAAAAACACAAAACCTCGAATGGAAAAGATGTCGACTGAAGTTCGCGGATTGGTAAAGTGCTGACAAGCATCAGCAGTTTTTGGATGCTGAAAGTCAAAAAGGCATCACACCGCCCTCGCCAAAATTTTTCTGGTGTAGCCATGGTCGATGATAATGAAAAAAAAAAACACCTCCGGCAATGAGAGACACCCAGCGAATTTAAGGATGTTTGCAGAAGCTTCATCTAGTCTAGACAAGAATGTTCATTAAATTTAGCGTATGCAACGACTTTAGGTGCTGTCGTTAAATCGGGAACGTAGATGACAATGACAATTGACAACTCCGTGGCAATGTGGTCGCGATGTTTATGTTCTGCTTCTGTGTTGGAACTTGAAAGTGGCACCGAACTATTTAAATTGATTTCAACCATGAAAGTTTTCATTTCGATTCCGGGTCATGTTTGTTTTGTTCTCGCGATGCATGAGCACCTGCATCGTATCGCAATAAAAGGAACGATTCGCAACTGGGTCGTTCGAATCTAGGATGCATTTTATATCTCTCGCTACATCTCCACGTGTATGCACAGTACATTGCACAGTGCTTCGGAAGCGAATTGCTCCATAAGCGTTTAAGTCAAGAATAGTATTTGTCAAATAGTTTTCAGGTCGTTAATGTAAACCGAGTCAGGGGCACTGGGGAAATGTTGATATTAAAATTTTATCGACAACAAGGTTGACTTTAATGTTTATAGTTTTGAGAGTTAGATTGAGATGTGATGCCTTAGCAACGTCATTATTTTCGCATTAGCGGATGTTGTGCATACTTTGAGTTTTTTTTTTAATAGGAAAACTAGTATGAACATATGTGCACAAGGATTTTACTAGGTTCAGCTTATTCATTAAAAATGCATTTTATTAACCATTTCATTGCAAAGGGTTTTTAATGTTCTGCTGTAAAACGTTATTATTTTAAAATCGAATATTCACACATTTACCCCTAAGGTATGCAACATTAAGACCAATCCGTGTACACGCTCTTATAAATTGATTTCAGAGCAGGGCTTGATAAGTTTAATTATTCAATTTTGAGAAACAATTTATTTGTTCAGATTTAGCTAGTTTTAAGACAAAGAACTTTTTTCCTAAAAATATTTGGGCATCAATAATTTCACTAGTCCCCAGTCATCATTTCCATAAATTCTGAAACAAAAATTAAAAAAATCAATTGAAATAACTATAAGACTCTCACTTTTCTAAACTTACCATCAAAATCAACAGTTCCCGACCCGTCAGTGTCAATTTCAGCTATAATTCCGTCCAAATCCGACGACGACAATTTATCATCCAAAGCAGCTAGAATTTCCTTAAGCGTTGAAGTTGTTATATAGCCATTTCCCTCTCGATCATACAGACGAAATGCCTCCTTCAATTCCTTCTGAATAGCTTCTGCATCTTCCTCTTCAATGAAATGTGCAGCAATTGTACAAAACCCATCGAAATTAACTTTTCCAGTATTCTCCGGATCATTTTCTTCGATCAAATCGTGAAGCTCCTTGTCATCAAACATCTGACCCATGGTATTCAAAATTGTCGTGATCTTGAGCGTCTCAATAAAGCCCGTTTTGGCAGTGTCAAACATTTGGAATGCTTTGCGCATGATGTCCATTTTTTCATCATCTTCCTGCAAGACAGAAAAAAAAAACAAAGTTTCATTGACAAATCATAATTCATTTAAAATCCAAAATGTTTCTATTTTGTACAAATTAAATCGACTGTAAAATTTTCTTTGAACACAATTCCATTAAATATTGATTTATTGCTCATTTAGCTCAATCTGACCGTTACACATTTTTCAAAGAAGCAAACAAAGACTGATTTCGTATAGCCATCATCTTGAAATTTATATTAGCCAACTGACTGATATGTGAGCGTTGCCACATGCCACATTTAACGTAAAAATAACTCATTCGAATGCTCATGTCCATTAGGTACAAGCAATAATTCATTTTGAGAATGAAAATTCATTCACAAGCCAATTTATTTTCTTTTGGAGGAAAAACAAATTTTTTGAATTTTTTTTTATCAAAAATCATCAAAGCATGTGTTTTTCCAATAGCTTAGTCAAACAGGAACCGGAATTGTCGAATCCACTTTTTTCGACCAAAGTGGTTGTATAAACTTATGTTTGCATGGCCATGGCTCAGAGGAATGAGTAATTGACTGCTAAGCCAAATGTTGCGGGTTCAAGCCCCAGCTTCGGGAGCATTCTTTTTCTGCGAAAATCGCCAGCTTATCTGAGGCCACCTGTGCGATAACGTGAGATAATATCACATCTATGTCTCCTGCTCTGAGCCACGTAGGTTATTGTTATGTGTTTTCCTTCTATGTATCTATCTGTCTCTCTTTGTTGTATTAATGTCTTTTTCTGTCCCAGCCGATGGTCTCAGTCGCCAGTGTTGCTATGTGTCTGTAGGTCGTCACATTGATGTGCGAAGTACTGTAATTTCAATGTTCAATGTTCAACGAATGTTGCTGCTTTGCCTTAAGTAAGTTACACGCTGTCATTTCTTAATATGAAAATATGAACGTTCTTTAGGAGCGAACACATTGGTTTCACATAATATATTTCTCGCTTCACTCCAAATGCAAGGAAAATGTACACTCGGGCGTATGCTTGCTTTTTTTCTAATAGATTGTTTATATTATACGCTTTTTTCACTTTTTGTTTTTGAACCTCACGCATTTTTTATATATGAATTGTTATATCGTTATTTTGTTCAGTCTTATCAAAGTCTTATTAATGTGATGGCTGGATGTATGTTTGTTGCTCAATAACTCCAGAAGGGCTGAACGAACCTGGATGAAATTTAGCACACAGATAGAATATAGTCTGGATTAGCACATTGGCTATTCCAGTGAAATGTACGGCTCCCCTTTGATATATTAAATTTGCATTAATCAAAGGTAGTAGTAGTTGAAGGATCAGAAAAGAACGAAGACTACTTTTTATTCTGGCTATCGCGGGCATAAGCTAGTCCCATATAAACCAGGGCTCGGAATTGATTTTGGTTTTCAGTGGTAGGCTCAGGATAATAAGAACTATGAAATACGAAGAATTTAGCGAAATCGTTTTTCTCAGGTTTTCAAAAATTATCATTAAAAAACTCTTCCAAAACCCATCGAATGATACATCAAAAGAAAGGTCTGCTTGAACTCTATTCATCGAAATGGGTTTCAAGTTTTTTGAAGGCTTGGTTTAAATGTTAATTATTCGCAAACATTTTACCGCAATTGACGACAATCACTCAGTTCCCTAAAATAAGACCTAAAGTATTTCCTTGACTTAGTTATCACGAGCTCATGCAGTAGCAACAAACTTATTTTCATAGAAGGCCTGAAAAACTAAATTCACCCTTTCAAGCCTTTTGTGAAGTTTTCGTCCAGGTCGCAAGTTAAACTTTCAATCGTTTTCCGAGGTATCGAATTTAAATAAAATGTTTGTAAATATTTTAAAAACCAATTCCATTCTTCTAAATTTCGTTTACTTAATAATAATTTTTAAATAAAAGTGACTACTTCGTAGATGTATTTCGTCCGTACATCGTGTCTTCTAACAGATACAAAATTTAACAATCACTTCAAACGCGGAGAACGTTCGTTGGATTTTCTATTTTTTAATGAATAAATTATTTTTAATCACAGTAATCAACACTGTCATCCAGTGTATTTAATTTTAAAACAAATTTTATAACTTAAACAAGCAACTGCGGTCACTTTTTTATAATGTTGTATATTTTTTTTTTATTAAAAAAATCTTGAAATTTGACTCAAACTTTTTTGTGTCGTTTAGAAATTTAATGAAATAATTACCATTTTTGAAAAATTGTGTTTGTAATCGATGCTCGAAGTCAAATATTCTTAATCCAAAAACAAAATAATTTAAATTCAAAATCTATGATTGAAGACCGATCACGTCCGAATGCCTATTCCACCATCGACTAAATCACTTCATGTTCACAAATCAATATTTATAATATGCGGTCTAAAGGTTGAACACTTTCCACACGGCTAATTGTCAAATTCTCAACGTATGATGTACAATCATACCAGCTTTCTGTCCATGTCGTCGTCGTCGGTCGTTGAGATGTTGAAATGAGATTTTGAATGAAAATTTTGAAATATTTTTAGTTCAAAATTACGGAATAATAATTATTATCATTATTACTTAGCCCACACACACTTTGAAGCTAATATTTTGCATCATTAAAATGTTCATGTTCCGTCATTTACATCGACGAACTCAAAGGGGATCGTCGAAATTTGCAACAATTTGAAAATTGTTTACTTTAACATTTTCTTTGTAATTAAGGATTTTATTTTATTGGGAAAACCCCTTAAAGGGAAACGTGTTGAGGTGAATTTATTTTATGAAAATAGAATTTTCAAATGAAAATGTTGTGAGACGTTAGGCTAAAAATAATAATAGAAATAAGTCAACTTTTGAGTTGACTATGACGAACTGGTGACATTGGTCTGTTTTTTCTTCCGTGTTTGTTTTGGCTTTGGCGCATTCCATCGATGACATTTCAGAGGATGAAATTTAGAACTGCTGTATGCTTAAAAAGAATTTAAAGAATGTCATATTTTCGAGAGCGCATGAAATGAAAATAAAAATTCCAGTAAATTTTTGAAGCAATAGAAAATTTTTTAATTTGACCAAAATGCAATAAAAGTGCTTAAAGTTTCAATTTCGAAAAAAAGTGTTTGATTGAATATTAAAAAAAAAAAGAATAAAATTGAATAGGTTCATCAATATCCCTTATCCCTTGCAAGTAAGATCCCAATTGGCTGTCACAGGCATGGAACCCAACACGGGCATAGTCACTTCAAATTCCAAACGTCCGCCATTTCTCCAATTAGTCATGGTGCATTGGCTTGTGTGTTTTTTATCGGCCGCTGCCACTGCTGTGTCCTGTTAAGATATTTGTATTTAATTTTTGTATGTTGCTTGCAAAAATTATTTGTAAGCAAAAGTAAACAAATTCTTACCAAAAACAGGATCAAGGAAATGACTACGAAAAGTGCTAAAACTGCCTTGTTCATTTTGAATTATGAATTTTGTTGTTGAATATTTCCATAAAACTTAATGTTTATATACTAAAATTCTAACCAAAAATGTAATAACGTGCAATTTAATAGAGATTAATTTTTTAATATCCGCTGTCGTTATAATTATTTAATACAATGTTAATAACAACAAGTAATTGTTGTTATCAATGCAGGCACATCATCGGAAGCTCAGTTAAAATGCTATCAAAATAATTTCTATGAAAGTCAGCCCTTCAAGTATAATGTCTTAACTCACGTGTTGTCACGAAAATCACGAGAATATTTCGGTAAGTTTAAAATAACCATATATCACTTAATAACTACTCCAGCTATAATACTACTTTTTTATGAGAAACCCTATTCCCCTAGGAAAACGTTTTAAAAATTAATTTCAGAGCTTCCAGAAACTAATTAAAATTAGTTCCAAGGCAATTTCGCACAAATAAGTATTATTTTTGATGGTTTTGAAAGTACTCTCAGAACACAAGCAAAATTTCATAAATCCTCTTTTTCATAAAAAGTTACCACCAACTAACCAGCAACAATCTTCGTCATATCTCTAACTTTTTTTAGTTTTAAGCTTGAAAGTCAAGTTTATTTAAAATGCTTTTGTATTTTTTTTGTCTTAGGGAAAAAGAACAGAAGAAGCCCGTAATGAACACTCTGCCCTTAGTTTTTACATGTATATGTACAGTTGCTCTCTAGAGGCATTCCTTCTTTATGGTAAAGGAAACAAAAAAGAAAGTCTTGTTGGTTGCACAGCGCCTTAGGCCATCTACACACAAGAATGACTTACACTTAAATTTTCAATTTAAAATAGTAAAAGCCAAAGAGGCACAGTTTGTGAGGCTCTGAAGACAAAAGTAAATAAGAAAAAGAAAAAAATAAATAAATGAGGTTGCTCCCTAATACCTTTGAAAAGGCCCTAAAGCACCAACAAGGAAGGTTAAGCGTAGAATCTAGCCATATGTCCCCTGTTGCTGGGAAAATATCCTTCGGCTATGTGTACTTTGATTAGAATTGATGATGTGAGTGAGATTGTGAGAGGACAGAAAAAAAATATTTACAACTTGAACTAAAGATAAAAATGCCTAAAAAGAAATAACCGAACTTTTTTGTGCTGACCAATTGGGAATGAATTCGGTTTAATTTTACCTTTCTGTGGTAGAAAAATCGAAAAACACTTCACTTGATTTCAAGGTTTGAATATTTTTCCCAAAAATTGAATTTGAATAAAAATAACTGCAATTAGTATATGAAAACAAAAAAAAGTATCCCAAACCGCATGATAGAGATTTTTTCTTAATTGGACGATGGCTGCCGGTGTTTTTCTTTCATCCTGCAAACATTTTAAATTGAATTCACTTTGGATGTGGAAAATACCAACATAAAGTTGAATTTGTCTCTAATTGAAAAACAAAAAGGGACAGAAATTTAAATCCTGAAGGGTCACCCGGATGGAAATTGATAAAAATGCACGTTAACATATTTATTTTTTTATTTTTTATTTTTTGCGTTTGAAATTTCTGGTTCCTTAATTTTTGGTCTCCAGAATACATGCACTTCCTGTTTATTGATCGAAACGATGGATTTATTTATTGAACGAGAAATCGGAAAACATAATTAATGCACAGCAGGGAAAATTTAACTGTTTAAACCTGGTGATTTTAACAGACAAAGGATAAATTATTTCCAGCCAGTGAATGCAATATTATGAATTGAGTTGACAAGAGTATTTGCTCTTGAAAGTACATTTTTTGTTTTAAATCGAAAAAAGCCAAAATCTTGGAAAATAAAACTACTAGAAAAGACCTACAATTTTTCCGAAAAGAGCTCAGTAATACCATTTCATTGATGTATCACTCGGTATTTTTTCGAACAAAACCATGGTTAAAATAAAAATTTGGAAATGTGCACAAATTAAGCAGGATGACATTGTTTCTTAAATGCTTGTTGAAAGTTCTGATGTCAAAAACCAGGATAAATTCGTGTTTAGGACACAACTTTGCAACCAGACTTCCCAAATTATTTTGGTTTTGCCTGGGAAAAAGACAGACCTTTATTTTGATGTATCATTACGTCCTGGTTGCTTGGAGCAATTTTGAATGGTAGAAACTTGAAATTGCATCAAAATAATAACTCGAAAAAAGCCATTTTAAAATCCCTATAAACAAATTACCTTTTACATATTAAATTCAGCCTTATGAAAGTTATTTTTCAAGCCTCCACCCTGCTTGCTACACACAAAAGTATCATTTCCCATGCATCACGACTATAATTTTTTATTCCATTATCAAAACAGTTCACAAAAAAAAAATCCTTGAAAATACCGCCAAAGTCCAACAGCCAAAAGTTGGCTTGGGTCAAACAAATTTCAAATCTGTTTGTTGCATTTTTTTCCATTCTTGTTCTACAAACCCTACAACGCGAAAATCACCATTCTCTCCTGTCAGCTAACATCATCATTCATCAACATTCTCGACACCAGCATGGCTCAACACCGCACGGCACGGCATAAATTCAGATCTAAAACCAAAATAAATTTCTCACCATACGGCATGGACTAAAACGACTGACATAATCGCCAACAAGCGATGTCGACAGAGAGAAATGAGAAAAAATGGGTAAAAAAGCTTTTCATCACGCTTTTCAAATGCATGTTGCATTGCACATCAAAGCTGTACACAACTCAGCTGAGGTTATGCGAAGGTTTAAAGGCTTCAGCTGCAGCTGTTTTGCTGGTTAGTTCCACATTTTCCAGGAGCACGTTGTCGACCTATATTTTGTGTTTGTTTGCTTTTTTTTTTTTTTTAAATTGTTTCATTTTGTTGTCGTGCTGCACAGGCAAACTCTCGCACTGTTATCTCATTTTCCATTACAGTCTCTCATCTGGATTTTCTTTGGGTTGTTGTTTTGGCTGTTATATTTTTCATTCGCATTGTGTTGGTGTAGTAGTTTGTTGCTTTTGGGTTATTTATTTTGCTTTTGATTTATAGAGGGTTACAATGAGAGCAAGTATTAAATGAGAGACTATGCGCGTTTCGTTTTTTTTTTTGGTTTCGCATATTGTAAGTAATTTATACCGTGTAGGACTTAAACAATTGAACATTAACTAGCATGCCACTGGCACGGAAATTTTCATATTGACTGACGGTAAAATAGGTGTTAAATCTTAACTTTACAGATTGTCACTACGGCGTATACGTACTTTATTTAAGAAAACCAATGTCTTTCGGCTTAAATATGGATAGCTGAGTAGCACGATCTAAATAATGGTTGGTTTAGATTCAAAATGTAGAGATAAAGATCTGAAATAATTGTTTAAGGCGTATAATAGAAAAAATCTTGGATACAAAAAATGGAATGAATCGATTTGAAGATCTTTTTTTCCCAAACGTCGTTCGTGAACCTTCCTTGTCTAAGGGAACATAACCTACGAAAAGAATTCAGTGCAAAATTTGTATGCACACAGCGGAATCTCTCTTACATTATTTTAACGTTTGCGTTCCAACACCTGTTCGAGACACAGAGATTGTACGAGCAGGGGCGGCAGAACACCTTTTTTGTAGGTGGGGTGCAAAAAAAAAATATTTGATCTTATTCAAAAATTGAATTTTTTCTGCGGCTTCTACGATTCTCGATATCAATAAAAAAATTCTTCGGCTTCGACAAAAACTTCGGCCTAGTATAAACCGAAGCCGAAGATTTGGCCGAATGTTGTTTTTTTGGCCGAATTCGACCGAAGCCGAAGCCGAAGCGGAAGGTTCGGTCGGACACTAACTAAAATCAAGCAGAAAAAAAAGATACAAATTAATTCATGATGTTGAGCCTTTGACCGATGGATAAATAAATCAAATCACTTGGTCAGTCTCAGTCAATCAATCAAGAATTATTGCAACAATATTCATAATTTCATATTCATTTTTTTTCCTCAATTAACTTAAAAAAAATTGGTATATTTCCAAAGTCAGAAGGTGGGGTGCACCCCATGCTCAAAAATTTTAGGTGGGGTCCATACCCCACCCACCCCATACCTTCTGCCGCCCCTGTGTACGAGTTGGCTTATATTCTAAGAGCCGATTTTTCAATTGTCACATTAACAAGCAGATATTGTTTATTCGACAGATAACAAAATATTGGATTTTTCAGTCATCAGATAGACTTAATCTGATGAATAAAGCTCTTATTTATTCGACCGATGAATATTCAGATAAGTTAATGTGAGTTTGTTATTTGTAGATTTTTTGATGATGAAAAATCGGCTATAAAACAAAGAAATTTGAACAAAGTTCACCCGTCTCGTGTAAAGTTCCCAATTAGAACCTAAATAATGCATTATCAGGAAAAAACATCTTAAGGACCTACACCACATCCTAATTATGTTCCTTCGCATATCTTTTCATATATTTCCATTTTCTTGATGCGCATGGCAATTAATTTTTAAATTCCACTCTATATCTATTATGGGCAAAATTACCCTTATCACAAATCATGGAGAGAAAATGTATCGAAACCAAAATAACAACAAATAATGAGACTCTCTTCTCACAT
Source organism: Sphaerophoria taeniata (assembly GCA_943590905.1). Taxonomy (NCBI): domain Eukaryota; kingdom Metazoa; phylum Arthropoda; class Insecta; order Diptera; family Syrphidae; genus Sphaerophoria; species Sphaerophoria taeniata. The sequence goes on from OX016540.1 coordinate 95,094,542, forward strand.
TTTCAAAAGTGTAGACATCAGCAAGTGTAGAGAAATTCTTCTTCGTCCATCTAAGTTCTGAGCTCTGAAGAAGTAGATACAAGAATTTTGTTCCTGAAGAAAAAAAAAATGTTCAATCCAAAATCATCTGGTTTTGGCTCTCCCTCGCTCTGTGATTCTCGCATAAGTTCAAATGAATGGAAATGTGTGTTGTTGTAGTTCTTTTTTGTTTTGTTAAAATCAAAAGTAACAACAACTTTTCCCCCAGTAAAATATTACTCAAAAGTAAATAGCAAGCGCGTGAAAATCTCCACTCAACACTCGAGAGAGCGAGAGAATCAATCAGAGAGACCAACTAAAAGGACTTTTGCTTGAATTTTCTTCATTTATTTCATTCCTGAAAATTTTCCGGAGAAAAACACAACTTTTTCTGGTTTGACTCCATTTGGTTACGCCGCCAAATAGCCTGGCTCTCATTACAGTTGGAGCTACAATTCGAATCGCATCTAAAATAAAAATTCTCTTCTTTCATTCGCATGTTTTTTGGTGTTCAAATAAAAAAAAAATATAATCAAGATTATAAGATTCTTGAATATAAAAATTCAGTGTGAGTGTGTATCTTTTATTGTTAAATTTTCAATTCAATTAGAATAAAGATACAAAAGTGCTTTGAAGTTCATTTTTTGTAGTAATTATGTTTGTGTTATACAAAGCAAAATTTTTAACCCATTTCACAGTTTATTTCTTTCGTTGGAAATTGAAATCGGCATCACAACATAATCCACATTCTTTTAATCAACTACTTACAACCGAATCAACAAACCACTCTAAGCCCAAAAGATAAATTCAACCCTTTTCTTACCTACTTGAGAATCTTGTTGCGTTTGTTGCACTTTTTTCCTTTTTTTTCGATTTGTATCTTTCTGTTTTTTGTTTGATATAAAAATCAATATACACATAGTATTAATTGGTTCCAGTATTCACAACAACAACAAACAAAAAAAATCAAAAAAAGTACCTTTATCTATTTTAAGATTTTTATTTTATTTATTTTCGATTTTTTTCGTTTTTGGATTTACATTTTTTTGTATCTAAACGTGAGAAAATCCAGTGAGTTAATTGAATTTTCTTCCATCTCTCTGTATCTCTTTTGAAAAATTAAAAAAAAAAATCTATCTCTCTACTCGCAGGAGGAAAGTGTGTGTATATAATCGAGTGTGCGAATAGTGATGCATTTTGAGGAATACAAAATGCGTAATTGTGCGTAAATATCCAAAATAAAAATAAATATCTAAAAAGTGTATTAAATAGAAAAAACTTACAACCAAAAATTATATATTGTTGGATCAATTACAAATCGAAGCAAATCTCATTTGAAGACAACTTTCATTCATGGATTTTAATGCTGGGTAAGTTTGAAAATGTATCTTCTATCGCTATATGTGGGTATCTATTGGGCTAAAAATAGCACCAAAAAACTACTGCATCGATACAGAACTTGCTGCATTAACTAGAATGCAGGGTGATTCTGCAGCACAAACACCACCGTTGGCATTGTCGGTTTCAATGCGGTCGGTTTGGGTCTATTTTGATCATTGCCTGCTGATGGTGGTAATATTGTTAGGCTATATTTAAATTCTGTATCTTTCCAGCAGTGATTTCAAATTGGTGGCTTTTGTTTAACTTTTTTATATAAAAATGTATCTTGAGTTATACAATAGAGCTTTTTAAACTAGAACTGTGCAATTGCTGGGAAGAAAACCGAAGGCGAGAGAAACTTTGTGGGTTGAATAATCAGTTGAAATGCTTTTAGCTGAGTATACAATTTTAAGACACGAGACAGAAATGAAAAGATAGTCGAGAGAGTAAGAAATTGTATGTACGGTCATTGAAAAGAATGTTGAACTGTCATAGCCTCTAGTGTCAGTCGTTATACTTTATAGTGTAAATTGTAAATGATGATAAATTGGGGTGAGAGATTTTTTGTTTTGTCTTCATATTTAAGGATTTATAAGAACTGCAGAGATGTAGATACCAAACGAACTGGCTCTTTATTCATCATCTCCATTGATCTATATTCATGAAGAATTATTGACGAGTGACGGACGACAGGATGAGGAGAATGGTGCAATGTCTTTAGATTTATCCTTATTGAGATTCATTGTTCTTTTGAACCTTCTATTGGGTGTGAATGAAGGGGGAAGGGGGAGGGTTGATGCTGCAAAAGAGGATAGTAGAATACATTTTTTTTATTGAGGGTGAAAAATTTAGAGAAATAACGGGGTAATGAACTGATGTCGAAGTGAAATTGAGTCAAGGAAATTTACTCTGAATTAAATTATGTATAAGGACTATTTTCTCTATAAGCGTAAATGGAGATTAAGCCATGAATAATTGATGGTAATTTATGCACCACTTACAGGCAGCAATCTTGACAGAATTTGTAGAAAAAAAGTACATGCGAAATATTACTCGTTAAATGGGTATATCTCAGTACATAAGAAATGATAACGGTAATTTTTTTCGCCCCCTCTAACTTTTGGACCATTCCAAGAATTTGAAAAAAAAATATTTGGGAAGATACAGTGAGAATAATTTTGCAAACATGCTTGTAGAATAAAGAATAACTACTTATTTTTCTAACAATTCGGAGGGTATTGATTTTTGATAATAAATTTTTAGTTCAAGGTTCCATGTCCAAACGATTGAAAGCAACTCTAAAACGCACATTTCTAGGCACATCATTTGTTTATTTCCTTCTTAAACAGTTAATTAACCTTGGAATTTCGATCAAGCCCTTCTAAACCGAAAAGAAAAAGTTTGAGGGACGACAAAAATACGATCATATAACGATAGTCAGGACAGCTAGTTAACAAATTGATTTCACTATCAAAGATTGCCAGATTTGAATTTTATTAGTCTTTCAACTGTCAAAATCGGCAAGAAGATTTCGACTTAGCAATTCTGGGTATGTTACCTAATGTTAAGTTCTTATCATTTTTACAAATGACATAGGATAGAGTCCCTTTTAGATCCCGGATTTGTAATGTTGCCATAAAAAACATATTTTAGTTTTTACAACAATTTTAAAAAGACATTCATTTTATAAGCAATTAAAAATTTGTCTATGTGTACATTCCTTGAAATGTATTATGTTTTCAGAGAACAATAACATTAATTGCCCGCCTACTTTTTTTGTCTTGCTTGTAAAAGACATGAATCACATATTTAGAGAAAAAAACAAAACAATCAAAATTTGTTATAACCGAAGCCGAACACATTAAACATGTACCCTACGGCGTATACGTAACCTTTTCCGTATAATAAATTATGAAATAAAAACACCGCTCCACCTGTAGCCAAATAAAAATCGTCTTGTTTCCAGGTCGAGGGCACATCTGTTGTGCTTAAGCTACATGATGCACTTATTATAATAAATCATCTCATACATGCGAAAATATTAAAAAATTGAATAAAAGAAAACTGCATCGTGTGACACTTGAGTACTCCTATTAATAGAATTAGTTTGAGTACAAGCACTTTCCATCATTATCCTGACTGAAGTTGTTTTCTTTTATTTGAAAACAATGCCATTGTCACCATATGTGCACGTGTGTGTTTGTGAGTCCTATTCTAAACAATAAACCATGTTTGTGTTCAAACGCACAGCATGAAAACATCACGCTTCCGTTAAGCCTTTAGTTTTCATAATATCGTTCGTCACTTTTCACCGTAAATCCTTGCTGTTGTTCTGCTTTAAACCTTAAATAACTTTTCAAATCAGTCGGTTGGTTCTTTTTTATTATTATTTTTTTTTAACAACGTCGTGATATCTTCAAAGGTAACTCTTTAATTTTGACATTTTAAGGTTAATTCTTAAATGTTTTTCCTTCCCCCACTCTCCCGCGCAACGAATAGGCAAAGGATTTGATGAATTTATAAATGGTTTACCTTTTTCCTTAAATTCCCGCCCACAAACAAACATTCATCAAATTTACATTATTCATTTTAACTGTTTCGTTTTCTATCGACAAGGCCAGTAAATAACCTACGTTTTAAATTTCCTTTAACACAGAGTGGGAAATAATAATCTCTTCGGGATCGAAAAGCAAAACACATACACACGCACACGACAAACGTCAGCTTTTTAAAAATAGGGCGTCACACAGTAATGGGATATCTTTAAAAGGTTTCCTAAAGCCTTAAGTCTGGTTGTTGTGTGTTGTTTTTTTCTTGTCGACTACTATCGATCTATCGAGTACTTTGTTTGTCGGATGATGTTTGAGTATAGGGTTAGTGGATTTTCTGGCCAGAGCAAGGCTTATCAGTTTAAAGGTCGCCGGAAATTTTGTGGTCGAGCAAAAAGTTTGTTGAATTCTTGAAATATCAATTTTCTGTAATGGTTTCCATTTATAAGAACAAACAATTCAGGCTTGCTAATGCTGTTTGTTTTTTTTTTTTTTATTATTTTTACATATTTTTTATATCTCATTTGAATAAAAGAGAAACAAAAATATAACAAGAAACAAAATAAATGGGATGTGTTATTTTGGAGAAGAACAAAATCACCGCATTCAATCTTTTAGCAAGGGTGTTTCTTGTGGGTGGAGGGGTAGAGAGAAGCCGTGTGTGAGGCGATAAAATATTGAAATTCATTCTGTTTTGAATGTTTGGGGGAATTATGCTGAATGGGATATTTGTAAATGTGCGTTTTTTTGGAGAAATACGTGGGCGATTATGGATTCAAGCTTAAGAGCAGACTAATAAATATGTTCGGATCTTAAAGTGATGGAAATGTGTTTATCTTAAAATGTTGAATTGTATTAATTTCAAAAGGTCAAATGCACACAATTCTACTGAAACCCATGTTAAAATATTTGAGAGGTTAACTGAATGCCAAAAGAAATTTGTTTTTAATTAACTTTTTGCAGATATAACTTTCGACTTGAATGGCGAAAGGACAAACATGTTATGCTTCTCGCAACACTTGAGCTGAAAAAAAAAAATTGGCAAGTAATAACCACCACGCAGAGGGTTTTTTGAAACACCGAAAACAAGCATTTTTTTAAATCTTGAACTTAAAAAATAAGACAATAATCAATGAGATTTTTTTTTTTAAATATTACGAGTTGCTAGAAAATAGCCAAAAACTTTTTGGAGTACAAGAATGATTATTTATTTTGTGTTGAAAAACTTATATATTGTAAGGTTTCTCTTTATCGAGCGCCTTTTAAGTCGTTCCCAAGAAAAAATTGGGCGAAAGTTTGAAAATAAAATTTACAACCAATATTTGATTTCTTTTCAAGTTTTTGTTTAATTTATTAAAAAGTCCTATGGGCAGGATTTTTATCGATTTACATGAATTAAACCAGTAATACTATTTCGGTCAAAGTCGATTTTGATTTTGTTTAATTTAACAATCCGATGGCAATTTGTGTTTATTTGAAAATCGGTTATTTCTTTCAAGTTTGGAGAGTTAGAAAATTTCATATCCTATTTTTTTAATAAAAAAGAATGAAGCAAATTAAGCACATTTTTCAAACGAACAGTAAAACATTGGTTTTATATACCAATACCACTTTCTTAGTGTAAATGTTTTGGCTAAGACGAATTCTGTAAGCGAGTATGATTTTAAAAACTCAATCAAAAAGTAATTTCTTTCGATTTCTGTCTTCAGAAAATTTTGCGTGATTTCAAATCGCCATATCTCTCGATTTTCATTAAACAGGAGAACAAAGGTCTGTTTGCCTTCCATCAGTCACTGAAAACAAAAACTGTCTCCGAAGTTCTTCTTTCTATGATCAAAGAAACATGTTTAGCTTTTTGCAATCCCATAGAAGGAATATCTTCTCATGCAAATATCTCGGCAACCAGAATCTCGGAATTGAGATTGACTTTCAGAAATAAGCACAGGATAATAAGAACTATGAAATATGTTGAATTTAGCGAAATCGATTTCTTCATGATTTTCGAAAAAATATCATGGGCTAACCCCTTTCAAAAATTTTGTATTTCCAAAACTCATCGAATGCTACATCAAAAGAAAGGTCTGGTTAAATTCTATTTATCCAAATGGGTTTCAAGTTTTTTGAAAGTCTGGTAGTCGAGATATTTTTAAAATTGTTCGCAAACATTTTGCCACAACTTCAAATCGAAATTACTCACAACATTCCTGGACAACCGTTTATGAACTTTCGATTAAAACAACCGTATACTGAACATTCCGAACTTTCTAAACTGTTAATCTTTGATAGTGTTTTGCCAAAATCTTCGGTCGTTAGTTGCAATTATTTTTCACAAAATCACTTATAAATTACCAAATTTGAGAACTTAATTCTAATTTGACTATAAACACCTTTTGTAGTCGCTCTTAATAAAAACTCTTAAGAGAAAGAACACAACCTTCCAAGAAACCGTTACACGTTTCCATGGTAATAACAAAAAGTAAGTACGTTTGTCTCTGTTTGTAACTCAATTGATTTCAGCCTCATTAAAAAAGTACTCATACGCCACAGTGAACATTATTTGAAAACATGAGAAACTGATTTCACGCATATACTGCGAATAAAATTTTTTAAAATCTAAGTTTTTCTTTCTATTAAAATCCCATTACAACTGTAACGATTGGTTTCGTGTACGAAAGTCTTCCTGATGTGTGCATTCAACCAAAAGAAAAAAACACGATTCTCCAAAACAAGCCATCTTTTTTTTCTTTTGACGAACAGATATAAGCTTTATGATTTGCATGTTTTTTTGAAAAAATATTTAAAATGAAAGATTATTTTCTTGAAATAAAATTAAATATGTTCATCAAAACACTATTTTAGGCCAGTGGTACAATTGAAGTCCAACTCTGAACCACGTCAATGAAAAACACTTCTATTCGAATATGATTGTTGGATAAACTTGTGCTGAAATTTTTCAATTTAATGTCATATGCTCTCCTAATCTCAATTTCTTTGGCTCTGGTTCGCTGATTTTTTATCAAACTTCGAATATCATTTTCGGTGGATATTGCGGATGCCTAGGAGATATTATACTTTATTGCCATCCGAAATAAAGGTTTATACAAACAATCAATTTAAAGAACTCAAACTCTTTTTTAGAAGGTAACTCGATTTCTACACAGTCCATTCCAAATGACTATTTAATTTATATCACAACAAACAAGCCTTTCCATTTTATAGCTCTCAATTTGACTTCTCAAAAAACACAAGGAGAAAGGACTCATAGCTATTCTGATATATATTTTTACGATACGAAACCCCAAGAACAATAAATTTCCTAATCTCTTATGCAAATAATCATGAGGTACGAGAATCATTAATCCCGAAATCACAAAAATTCAACGATACTCAACTCATTTTATAGACCCTAAAATCTCGTTTAAATCGTATGTTATTTATCTGCAAAAACATTTTTTAAAGCACAAGCGGATTAAGTATACAAAACTCACGTCTCCATCAGATACCATGCTAAATTATTTCTAAAACTTTATTTTATTTCGTTTTTCGGTAGCTTCTTCTTCTTCTTTATCAGTGTTTATCTTTTCATGTATGAACATTTAATTATAATATGTGAGCGTAACTCCGACAACGTCGACCGACGTACGCTTACATGTTATTATACTTTGTGTTGTATGCCTGCCAGGGATTTAAGATGTTTTGTAAATAAGATTCATACACTCTGAATCAAAAGATGAAGTTCACTTAAATTTTCAGCGAAATTCTGAATGAACTATACTTTTCGCAATGAGAAGATTTAATTCAGGTTTCAACTTGGTAATTCAGGGTGTTCATTATAGCCCAAAGAGGGAGACAAACGAAGGGAGATAGTTCATTTAGCAGAAGTGGATCAAGTGACAAGAGTTCCCTCTGTTGAGTAAACGCTATATAGCCTGGAACACAACAGTCCTTGTAGCCAAGAGTGTCTACTATTTTACCACATCGTCGACCACCTCCGACCATCCCACAATGAGCTGACAACATTGCAAAACAACCACCTTGCTATAATCTCATATTCGCTGGTCGGTTGACATCGGATGAGAATTAAATTTGTGGAGGCCGACGACGACGGTGCTCAGCTTGAATGTCCTTTATCATAATTTTAATTTCACTTTGCCATTACAATTCGTTTTTCCCTTAAATATTATTTTTATCTCAAACAAATTTCCATGGCTCGTTCTTCTGCGAGCAAAAACAATTTGCATCACTAGCAGACAAAACAAGAACAGGAACTACCCTAGAGGAAAACACCAGGATAATATTATTTATGCTGCGTTGGGCTGGATTTTTAAACGAATTAATTCGCAGGGCTTTGAGATTGTTGGTCCTCTGTTGCATTATAAATATCGCTTAGAACCAAACAAAAAGGCTTTAACTTAATCGTGAATGCAAAGCCGAAATGAGATAAAGTTTGAAATATTTTAAATCTTCCAAAAAACAAGCTTTTTGCTCTATTTTCCATTTACCGTGCCTCGTCCTGGGATTTAAAATACCTGAAAACGACGGAAGGAAAACAAAAGAAGAATAACAAGCATTTTTAGTTAGCAAATTATTTTTTTCAAAAGAAAATAAAAGATTAAAGAGAGAAAGGGTGAAAAGCGGAAATAAATTAATTTAGAAGAATCAACTCCTTCTGGTGCTGGTGGAAATAACTTTTTGAAATTTCGAGCTTATTTAGCAGTTCGCTAAATTTTTCATTGGTCGCAATTTAAAATGAAGAAAACTAGAAATCATCGAAGGTAACTTAATTATTTAGTTACTAATTAAATGGGACTTTTTATGGCTGGTTTACACCGTACTCTGTATTGATTTGAAAACGGTCCTTCATAAAAAAATGTTACCTACTCGAGATTTTCAGTTGTTACCATGATCCCATTTTGAAGAGATATTGATGGTGTAAAGTGACTCTTCAAAATATCAAAAAGTGTCCTTGATGTATTCCTTCATGCCAAAAAAAGTTTATATCTGCAAACGTTAAACTTTTGCGTGGAAAAATTTGCCCGTTATTATTCTTAGTTTCATAGAAAATGACGCATCCTTTTTCATTTCTACATTTCTGTTGTTGTCAAGAATATACCATTGTATCACCATCTTTGGGGAAATGAAGTCATAAATAAAGCTGAGAATATTTTTAATATACTTTTCGGTTTACATATAACGAAATTGCACAGGGGACATAATCGTTTTAATAGCTTCGCGGCTTCATGAAGCCACCGTATGGTAGTCATCGTCGTTATGATGTCAAAGAAAAGTGTAAAAACTTTTAAGGATTTATCTTATTGGCTCCTCTGGTTTCAACCATCGGATGTTAATGCGAAATTAACTTGTGGTTATGATGTTCACTTGGAAGCTATTAAATTTTATTGGTTTCCCTGCAGTGCGATAAAAATTGTAAATCGGTTTATATTTTGATTTTTGGCATTTTGGAGCAGGCATGTGATGATGAAGGCTAAGGACAATACCACCGTACCACTGTACTTCGAACGTGCTCCAAAAAACGCCTTCAGAACTAGAGTTGGGCTGCTGCTGCGAGCTTGGTAGATTTGAGTGAGAAGACTGTGCGGTAGACGTGGCAGAGAGGCGAAAACTAAAACCTAATGTTGCAAAACTGAATGACATCGGTGTCGATAGACCAAAAATCTGCAAGAGGACTGGACCGAACACAGCTTATATCTCAATTTTAAAAAAAAGACAGATCAACTATGACGATGATGAAAGAAGTCAACAAAGGCACCCTTACTTACTTACTTACCCGGCTCCCAATCCATGAAGGATCTCAGCCTGAGACACTGCAGCCTTCCATCGGGAACGGTCACTTGCATGCACTCTCCAGTCGCCAAAACCAAGCGCTCTGGCATCCGCAGTTACTTGGTCCTTGTACCGTAGGTTCGGTCTTCCTTGTCATCTTGAACCTGGGGGCTGCCATGAGAAGACTTTCTTGGCTGGAGCGTTGCGTTGTCGTCTTTTCTTGGCTTTCTGGACTACATCCACATCTTGGTACAGCTTGTACAGTTCGCGGTTGAATCTTCTTCTCCATTCGCTGTCCTCGCATACGGGACCGAAAATCCGTCGAAGAATTTTTCTTTCGAAAGTGCCCAGTTCAAGTCTTGTATAGCCCACACTTTGTCTTTCGAGTGAGGAGTTTTGAACCCAGTTTTTTTTTCCAAACCGAATTAGCAGCGGTTCGCTAGGGTACAGCTCGTACAGTTCGCGGTTGAACCTTCTTCTCCATTTGACGTCTATCATCTCGTCGGATCTCTACTAAGGTGTCGTTTGTGGAATTGATGTTTGTTCCAAGGTAGGTGAACTCCTTAAGTACCTCGAATTTGCTGCTACTTTGTTCTGTCCTCATTAACTTCAAGACTAACGAGTTTCGCCTGTTCTTCAATCGCTGTGAAGACCTCAAGCACAGCTCTCTTGGATCGACCGATGATGTCTATGTCATCCGCATTGCCTGGGAGCTGGGTGGATATGTTAAAGATAGTGTTTTCCGTGCTCACACCTGCTTTCGCTTTACGCACTTTCTGCTACAGGACTATGTTGAAGAAATCATATGACAGCGCATCTCCTTGTCTAAACCCAGCACATGTTTGAAACAACTCGGATAAGCTGTTACCCAATTGCACACTGCGTATTGTTTAGCGTCATGCGTCATGCGGCACAGCTGGATCAGTTTGTTCGGGATCCCGAATTCAGACATTGCCATCATAAGCCCTTGGAGGTTGATATCATAAGCAGCTTTGAAGTCGATGAAAAGATGGTGGGTTTTGACTTGAAATTTGTTGCTTTTTTCCAGGTTTTGCCTCAGTGTGGTTCTATCGTTGTTCTGTCTGGCCTGACGGCTTAAGACGGTCACACAGTACGTTGGATAGGATTTTGTATGCAACATTAAGCAGGGTAGTTTTTGCATGACTTAGGATCGCCTTTTTGATAGATGGGGCATAATGGAGCTTATCGACCAGTCAGTGAGCATGAATTCTTCCTCCCACACTTTTTTTATGACCTGGTGCATGCGGTTCATCAAAATACCTCATTCATATTTAAAGAGTTCTGCAGGTATGCCATCCGACCCGGCGGACTTGCAATTTCTTTGCTTTTGGATGGCTTTTCATTGACTGGTTATGCTTCTCTTTTGTCATTGGCTCGCTCGACATTATGCGCATTCAGCAGGTGTTGGAAGTGCTGCTTGAAAACATCTACAATTCCCTATGCTTCAACAAAGGCACCCTAAGACATGTATTCCACTAATCATTTAAATGACCGGATCTATATGAACACTTTTTCAAGTTCAAAAAAGGTAAAAATCTGTCTGCCGACTTTTTTATGACTCATGACATTATGCTGCCTCTTGGGTTGCTATCATTTGAATTGACTCTTCCACGAAAACCCATTACAATCTGTTACAAGTAACTGTCCTTGCTACCAAGGATTATCCCCAAATTGCTTTCAATTTATCTCTAACAAGCAGTCACGAGTTTTTCCTTCTATTGTATAAATTATGATTATTATTATTAGACAAGAATTTACGTACTTTTATTGTCCCATTAACATTTCTTTCTTCAATTTATTCCAACATTTTCATAATTTCTCTCTCGAAAAAATATCTTGCAAGTGAAACATTACGTGAAAAATTGCTAAATTAATTTTGACACATAATTTCTGTCTAAACAATGGAACGATACAGAATATGCGTTTCCATTTTTGTTTGCAAATAACATTCTGACATGTGTGAATTTTTCATATGAAAACAAAAAATCGATTGACGAGTATTATGCATGAGATGCCATGTTCTAGCTAATTGGTTTTTGGCAAAATGCAGCAATAGAAACACATTTACACGACTGGCTGACTACAAGTGTAAATATTTGATGTTGTTTCAGCTTGTCACCATTGCATTTGAAAATTATTTGATGAATGAAAAAATGTTAAAAATGTACATGATCCATTGGCATTGCTAGGAAATGAATGTTGAATGCCATTTCACTGTCAGTCAATTTGTAAGTCATGTTTGTATAGAATTATTTTACTTTAACGAGTATTTTATTTTTAGTTACAACTCTGCTATTATTTATAATTTATACAAAAAATATAGATTCAAATTGTACTATCTTTGAACTTCCAAACAAGGATGATTGAAATAGTGGTCATTGTAAATTCAATTCTCTTTCAATGGGACTCTTCAATTCTTTTGTATATAATGAGCAAAAACTCTCCAAAAACATTTCTCGTCAACTTCCTTTTCAAAGCAACATTTTTTCAAGTTAACATTTTTTTTATCGCTGTTCTGATAGTTTCGTCTTTCCACTTCAGATTAGTCTCACAAAATGACTTTTTGAAAAAAAAACGAAATGCTTATCTTCTAGTTTCGAACGGAACCTGAGCTCTTTGTAAGCTAATATTATACGATATAACGTTGAACCGAAAGTACTAAAAGAAGTAAACAGTGACATCCTTCTATCAAGAAAGGTACAACATAATTTTAATTTAATGCTGCATTACTTTATCTACCTTTCCAAGAACTCCTTTCATTATTTCATTTTCATTGTCTTTGTTCTTCGAGTTTTGTATCATCAATTCAAAGGGAAAAAAATTATGTCATTAAGAATATATATCCTTCATCCTTTAGGAGACCCAGGAGAGATTATTTTTGTTCTTTGAACAAAGTAAAATGAAATTTTGTGATTTATTTTTGCAATAAAAATAAAGAAAACTTTTTCCTACATAAATAATTCTACCAAACAAAAGAATAATAAATCTATCTTCTTAAGGTGAAGTAATTTGGTTTTCGTACATATTATGGTTATCGATTGAATACGTGTTGTTGGTTTGTTGGCCTGGCTAGGGGTCTGCAAAGGGAATAGAAATTTAGTTATTGATGTTACAAAATTAATACATCCCATTTGCAATGTGATTAGATGTAAATGGACAAACATTTTATTTAATCAATATATTAAATAATTGTCTTGAGATTATTTACTGTTCGTTTGCGAAATATGGTTATTGGTCTCAATAGGGTAATTTAAATTCCTATCAACATATTATGTCAAACGAATGTGGGATGTGGGAAGGACAATTTTGTGCTGATGGGGAAATTAACATGTCTGACCTTAATATATTCTAGCATACCTAGACGCAAGTAGGAAAGAAGAAGAATATTTCAACAAAAATTTTTGAATTCCACACACCGACTAGCTTTCTTTTTAAAAAAGTTTAATTTTTAAAACAAAAGACTTAAGAACACTTTTTTAGTAAATATTTTGAAACCAAATATTCATAAAATCCGCACTATAAGCGTACAATTTAGATTAATTTGGTCGTTTTTGTAAGATTTGTAACGAGGTCACATGCTTTTCAATAAATAATATTTTCCCATACGAAATTGAATTTTATTTATCCAACTCACACTCACTCTCTTCGGAAAATATTATAAATAGGTAGACTAGTACTGTCGTACTGGCCTACTAGCCGAATTGTTTAAAGTAGCTCGAGATGATTTAGTCAGGGGAATATACAACAACTCATCTGTTATATATGGTCGGTAGAAAGTATACCCATACCCAAGGAATATAAACTTGGCATAGTCTGCCCCATCTACAAGAAAGGAGACGCTCTGAATTGTGCTAACTACAGAGATATAATTCTTCTCAACATCGCGTTTCAAATATTGTCGTCTATCTTGCTGATCGCCTTGAACCATTTGCCAACGATGTGATCATCGGTCCCTATCAGTGTGGTTTCAGGCGAGGTAAATCAACCATCGACCAAGTTTTCACACTCCGGAAGATTTCACAGACAACCCAAGAATACCAAATCAATACACACCATCTTTTTATCGATTTTAAAGTCGCTTATGATAGCGTTAACAGACACGAGCTATATAGAGAAATTACGCATCTCGGCATCCCTGCCAAACTCGTTCGCTTGTGCAGGATGACCATTACCATGGAGTATTCTCGCTGCTCCGTCAAAGTCGGTTGTTCTAACCGAAGCTTTTGATGTCGAGAAAGGTCTACGACAGGGCGATGCGTTATCCTGCAACCTCTTTAACATCGTACTTGAAGCTATTGCGCGCAACTCAGAAGTCAATACAAGTGGCACAATTTTTCAAAAGTCCATTCAGCCCCTGCGGACGACATTGCCATTATCGGCAGAACGAAACGAGCTGTAAGTGGTGCATTTGCTGGTATTGAGACGGATGCGACAAAGATAGGTTTGGCTGTGAATGAGACGAAAACAAAGTATAATCTGTCATCGAGAAGAGAGACACAACACCGTCGACTGGGCCAGAACATCACAATGTGCAGTTAAAATTTTGAAGTAGTCAGAAACTTTGTATATCTGGGTTCCACTATAACCTCGCACAATGACATCAGTGCAGAGATAAAGCGAAGAACCACTCTTGCTAAAAGCTGTTTCTTCGTGCTAAGAAGGCATCTGAGCAGTAAAGCCCACTCTCAAAGAACCAAGGAAGCCCTGTATAAGACCTTAATCATTCCAGTCCTGCTGTATGGGGCGGAGGCATAGACATTGACAAGAGCGGATGAAAACCTTCTGGGTTGCTTTGAGAGAAAGATTATTCGTGTTATGTCCGGTCCAGTGTGCATCGGTGGAGAGTGGAGAAGGAGATATAGGTAATCACGAGCTATAGGTACGGGTTTTACAACGAAATCGACCTGGTCAGAAAGCTAAAACTTCAGCGGTTAAGATGGCTGGGTCATGTGGAGCGTATGAACACCGACGCACCAGCCCGCCGAGTTTTCGTATCCAATCCCGATGGACAACGTGGAAGAACTCATCTTAGTCGCTACATTGGAGAATAATATCAAACAACTACTAAAATTGCGTCTACTACTCTTACAATGTTACCAATTTAGTAATGTTGGTCTAAGGAAGCTTTAAATACTCACACCGTGTCGCCGTCGGTTTCGATGTCGAAGACAGTTTCGTCCGTTTTTATTGCCACCAGGGGCATTATACCTGCCGATCCGTGCCAAAGCTATGTGTTATCGTTAGCCCCCCCACCCACCCCCCACCCCCCAACGGTTTAAAAGAAATTGCGATCGAACTCGGCCACAGTCAAAATTTCCATTATTACCAACGTCTATAGGGAGAAATGTGAGAAAAGGTTAAAGAGCAGTATTTTTTTTGTATTTGTTTAAAATTATTTAACTAAAAATCTACATAAAATATCACCTAAAAAGTATGTTTCCAAGCAATAATCTCATTTCTCGTTCAGATAAGCCACAGGTTTCAAAATTGCTACAGCATCAAAATTTCTTATCAGACTTTCAAAAACAACCAACGAGACTAAGAAAACAAATTTGACAGATTTGAATTTATTCTTCTCACGTTAGAAATAAAGCTACATTCACGCTCATTCTCTTCCATGCTCCATCCACAATATACAACTAGAGACATAATAACGGCTTTCAAAAAAAAGACTCTTGAGGGCGTTTCAAGATAGGATCTTGATATTTGGATATACATAATATGTATACCTACTCTACTAGCAATCATCGCATAAATAACATGTCTTCTTCCTGTTCCTGTTCGGGTAAAGTTAATACTTGTCGATTTTTTCATACCTACATATACTAGTATGTACATTTATGCATAGAAGTATGAAGGTGGCTATAGAATAATATTGGCAGATATTTGGAGCCCTTAACATCATTGATTTGCTTATATGAGTATGTGAGCACGTGTCAAAACGTACATATCTATAAAAAAAAAATATATATTGTGTGCTCCGTATGCGATAAGAGTGTATTTGAATCAGGACAAAGCAATAAAAATGATTTTTTCCTTCCCATAGTCAAAACATGAAGAGAATATTATGTTTGCAAAAAAGAAAACCAAAACAAACATACCTTCGAGTTTGTGCTTATTTAACCGTAAAATGGAATTTGGGGACGTCACCATAACAATGTGTTTGTGATTGTTGCTAAATTTCGAAGGAATTTGTCGAGGTATGAATTTTTGAAAAGATTCATTATTAGATCGATATAGATATTTTGAATGGAGCATAAAAGGGGTAAATGCTTAGGTTAAAGACGTGAACGAAAATTGTAATTTTTAAAGTCTTTTTAAGGTTATTTGTGCCTTCTTTTCTTTGTGATGGGATGCACTGTTTTCAAGTTAAGTCTGGTTGTGCGAAATTGGTCACTGTCTTAAAACTGACCTAATTGGCGATTGGTTTTCAAAAGTAAGAGGTTTGGCGAAGTAAGCACATTAACATATCGATTTTAGTCCTCTTAGTTATAACAAAAGCTTACATAAAATAAGTAAAGTTCAAGACGTTGAAATAGATTCCCTAACTTGCAAACACTTTTATCCAATTTTTCGAACAAACAAAGCTCTCAGAAAAAAACAAGATTTGAAGAACAAACACTTCAACCCAAGCAAAGGTCAAATGCCAATTTATTTCTGGAGTGTAACACACACAATGTGTTCTATTAAAAACGTAATTTACGTTTCCTTCGAGCATATGCCAGGATATGAGTTAATTGTTTAACCTACTATACACACGTGCTTAATTTGGCATATCACGTATGATCCAAAATAAAAATCATACAACAAAGCGCCATCTGCATGTTCAAGGAAAAACTGTTCTTGTTGTTTTTGTACACATTTTCTTTTACAAAAGTGAGTGATGTATAATTTTTTGTTCTACTCATTAATTTTCTTTTTGTTAGACGAGTTCAGTTAAGTAAGTGAAACAGAAATGCACAGCGGGTGGTGGTGCTGGTGGCTTATGTCTTTAGTGTTTCGTGGTTTTAAGTCGTTAAAGTAAATATAACAAAGTCTTAAGGAAATTATATAGAATTTAGATTAAGCTGCATGCAGGAAGCTTAACACTATAGACAAGGTTCAAATGAGGAGGTGGTTTAGTGGTTTGTTGTTTTTTTTTTTAATGAACAAGAAGAGTTTATTGCAAGGAAATAACTGTAAGAAGAAGAACACTGAGAAAGTACAAAACCCCAGTGTGGAAAACACATTTATTCGTACTGCACATTTTTCCTTAACGATCCAAACGGCGAAACATCGATTTTCTAATAGCAAAATAGCATTTAAGGGAAATTTGTTAAGGGAATGCAAATAAATTGTTGGTTAGCATGCGAGGAAAGGAATAATTGATGTGTTCATTTCTGTAGTATTTTTAATCGATCAATTCGTTTCTAAAAACATTCAATAGAAAATATGTAAAATGGCTCTGAAAATTTACACAAATTGGAATAAGAACAAAAGCGTCATAAGCGTCACGAAACGTCGGGAAAAAGATGGAATAAACTTGTTTTATTTGCATTCCAATTCAAAATTGACCAAAAAAGCCTACTTCAACTTATTCAAAAGCGTCATAAGGTTGTTGGTTTTTCAAGGCCCGATTTAAAGTCTATTTTACCAAAAAACAACAAAAATAAGCTTCTATTGATATTGTTCGAAGACCATTTCCAAGAAATTACTAGTTTGGTTTTTTCAACTGGATGTATGCCTTTAGAAAAAGCGTCTTTGAGTGTACGAGTTTTCAGGAAAAATTAAAAGCTTTGCATTCATTTTCATAAAACAATTAATTCATTAAAAAATTGAAGTATTTTCCCAAAAAAAAGGACTTCTTAAAAACGATTCATCGCTGATGGCGAAAAGTAAAAACAGTGACCAGTGTAAGTATGCAATCATTTAGTCTACGTGCATGTGTTCTTGTGCATGTCGAAAGTATTTTTGTATAGAAAATATCAATTTGTTTAAAGTGATTTTACAAAGAATGAAAGAAATTAAAACAACACAAATTTCAGAACGATTTGCTATAAGAAAATTATAATTGGCTTCAATAAAGTCAAAAACTCAGTTCATTCAATCCAAGTTCTGGACCCGACGAGCAACCCTCAGCATAACAGGAAAAAGCATTACTCGGTTTTAACCCAATGACGGACAGGCGGTTAATCACGATCGCCCAAAATTAATCTCTTAAGTCACGATTTCAAAATAATTCAACTTAATCACCTTCTAAAATTACCATCCTCAAAAACAGAACACGACGAAAAAAGAAAACAAACAAAACAGATCCCTTTCTCTCTTGTCAAAAAAGTTGTTGACGCATCCTTCACATTCAACTTGACTCTGCTGTGATTACATTTTTCATACCCTAAATATGACTCAATACGACAACCACTCATACTGGCTTCCATCTCCCAACGCCCACTCGCCACTCTTGGACTGCTCCTCTTCAAAAAAACAAAAAAACAAAAAAAAACGAAAAGAAAATAAAAATCCTATGTCACCCGACCTTGATACCTGCGGTATAAATAAATATTCATCAATCGAATGCGTTTGGTGTACATCAACGCACCTGCCTCACCAACTTCTACAACACAATGACGCCAAAGCATATGTGACCGTAGATTCCAAACACATATGGGCCTTGTCAATATTTATAAACTCTCTATGTACACAATGTTGGAATGTCCAGATCGAAAACACTGAATCTGACAGCAATTCTGTCTATTTTGTGTTGTCATGTGCTTTTTTTGTGTCGTTTTAGTTTTCAATTTGAAAAAACAAAAACAACAACTCTTTCGAAATGTCTGGATCGCATGTTACCCATACAGAAAATGGCCTTTAAATATCACAATATCCTTCATGGTATAAATTTATGCCTTCTTCAACGTACACACCGACACCAGTATTGTTATTTTTCTAACGTAATATATTTTATGAAATTTAAGGTTCATCCACATGCCACAGACACCATCACTCTAGTATTTAACACACAATCAATTTTAGGTTGAAGTGCTGTTACAAGTTTTATTATTATATCTCTCTTTCACTCTGTAATGCCTCTTGAGTTAGGAGAGTGTCAGTTAGAAGTGTATAGACACTCTCTCTTGCTTGAGCAGTAAGGACGCACATTATGAGTACAAGAGTGTGCAGTAAATAGAAGGCAGTTGAGGACTTGGAATATGGAAGAAAGTCCATTGAGGCGAGGTTAACATTTTTTATTTATTTTTTTTGGTTCTTATCGTTAAGCACTTTTAACCTCTGCTGTTTTTTTTATCCAATCGAATGTTAATCAATAATATTGATTACAGCACATTGTGAATCCGAAAACACTTCTTCGCTTCTTCTGGGTTGAGTGACCAGGTTTTCAATTTAGTTAATTTCATTTAAACTTCGATCAGTTGGATCGGCACTTCAGTTGTACAATTTGATAAAATTAAAAATCTGTTTGTTTCCTTTTTACCCCTAAGTTTATCAAATGTCAATTAGAACTTATTTGAAACGAATTAAAATTTTATGGCAATTAACAAAAAGAACACACAACTGGTCACACTATTTCGTCCCCGTTTTTCTTTATTTCGTAATTTATCCATGACCGACTGACCACTGGATGTTGGAGTGATGTATTGTTGGCCAGAAACATTTTTCCACACTTGCCCATACCATACCACCATATTGTTAACCCAACCGTTTCCGCTTCGCCAACTCATATGAACAATACAAGAGTGGCAAAGGAGTCACATCGAATTGTTGTACACCTTCGTTGACAAAAACAAAACACACCTTAACGATGTGGAGCAGATAAAGCCAAACGCCGGTAACGAAAAAAATTGACAAATCACCTGCCATTAGCCCTGGCAGTGATTATTGTTCGCCATAGCTTATACCCATGTTCGTGTCCGTGGACTCAAATTGCTGGAGGCGTTGAAGCTTCGGAAGAACTTCACAGTAAAGTCAAAATGACAGTAAGTCAATATTTTTTTTCGAATTTACGAGAATGCTTTGGAGGAATTACGCTAGTGTAATAGCCTCCCAAATTTTTCGAACACTTAAAATGCATTCTTTGAAGTCAATCACTCAAGAAACACATCCACATAAGCCTTTAAGTAGATTTATGCACTAAATAACTTGAAAGAGATTTTTTGCTTTGCATAAAATTAGCACAATCGAGGAGATTAATGTTCTCATGAGAGAATGTGAGTGAAGGGTAGAAAGTGAATACGAACAACTTGGGGGTGAGTAAATCTGAGATTATGGCTTGGTTTGTAAACTGATGTGTAGATAGAAATCTTTCTGTGGTTGAAATCTATTTGCTGATTGGTTTTGTGGGATTTTTTTTTATTTGAATAAAAAATTGATGGTATCTTGTTTGATATCAGTTGTGGGCAAATTTTCTGGCAACTTTGAGCAGCCTCCTTTATTATTTTTACCAAGTAAGTAAATGATATCAGGGAATGGAGGCTTATAAGTTTTCTATTTTTCAATGAATACCTAAATTACTTTCGGGGTCTTGTTCCAGAGTTGGGGTCTTGAAGGTGTTTTTATAAATTTGTATTCTTTACCCTCAGAGGTCGCAAACTTTTTTGAAAACTGTAAGTGTGATAATAAGTGGCAAGTTCAATTCATGAAATCTGGGAAAAATCTTCTAGACTGTGTATAAGGTGAAACATTGCCTATATCGTTTTTTACGAGATAACATATTCTTATGAATTTATTTGAAGGAATTCCTTATTTGTTTATATCAAACTAGCCGACCCTGTGAACTTCGTCTCGCCACCCTTCGATTAAAATAGAGAACTTCATATCTGAATTTTTTCAAGCTCTACAACTAACATTCTTCTTTCATTAAAGCATAAAATAAAATGCAAATTTCTTAATTCAAAAACTTCTCTGTTTTGACTATTTCACAAAAATCAGAATTCCAAACAGCTTATCCACCTTATTTGCTGACTTTCCGTAAGATTTTCTCAAAAAATTATTTTTATACAATGAAAATTTTATAAAAAAGCATTGAGGATTGATCGGGTTAAGAGTCCAAACCGGACGGACATACAAACAAACCAATGCACCTTAAATTCAATGTTGAAGTTCTTCGTGCTCTCGTAGAGTTTTCCGAGTTCCCAATCAAAAAATTTCCATTTTTCTATTTAAAAATCAATGCACTTTCTATTTGCCATTGGAAAACCCATTCCGAAATTTTCCAAATTTCCATTTGAAAACCAATACACCTGCAATAATATGCAATTTTCCCTTTGAAAACCAAAGAGTTTTCCGAGTTTTTCATCAGAACTTTCTATTTTCCATTGGAAAACCCATTTTGAAATTTTCCAGTTTTCCATTTGAAAACTAATGCACCTGCAATAATATGCAATTTTCCCAATGAGTTTTCCGAGTTTTTCATCAAGAACTTTCTGTTTTTCCATTCGAAAACCCATTTTGAAACAAAAAATTCCAAGCAAAAAAAATCAAATTTCCGACCTTTGTTTGGTTTTTCCAGTTTTCCCACTCTTCCATGAGGTTTTTCCAATTTCTTTTTTCACAGAAATCATCACTGAATGCAACAGTATGAACCATGAAAATTTCACAAATATCTGTTGGACCATTTCGGAGTCTATAAGAGACATACAAACAAACAAACAAACAAACAAACAAACAAACAAACAAACAAACAAACAAACACACATCCATTTTTATATATATAGAGATCATTCATCAAATTAAAGATCTAAGAGTATTCTACTAGCAACTGCAAACTGAAACTATTTGTAATGCATATTTACCGAAGTATTGGTAAGATCTTATTTTTTCAAGAAAACGTCTTCTCCAAAATTGTAATCGTATTAAAAACTAGACTATGCCAGTCTCCCCTTTTTGGCCTATTAAATTATGAATTGGAAGCTCCTTAAACACGCGTGTTCTAGTCCTCTGAACCAAACGTAAATACATAATGTATGATTAAACCTAAACGCCAACGAATTTCACCGAATAATTCACTTTACAAGCTCAAATTCCCATTTACAAATTTTTTCGTATTTCAGGAATTCCTTTGATATATCCACTCGAAGGACTCATTCAATCAAATTAACGTTTTTTTTTTCATCAATAAGCCGACTCACTCACAAGTGATCTAATTTGATCCCCCACTAAATATTCAATTCCACGAATAACTAGATATTTCATCAATCATTTACCCAAACCAAAATTAGGGATACTTGACGTCTGGCCTTTTCATTTTGACTGCGGATCCCATATACAGTTGATAAACAGTAAACAGCATGAAACCAAATCAGTCCACTTTCATGTTCTTTCCGTTTCCTTTTTTCTGATGTCCTGTGTAAGTGGATGGAGTTCTTTCCAAAGCGTCTTTAATTCTGTTGAATACGTTTCGGGTGTTTCTGTTTTTCTTGGTGTTTAGTTCAACAAATTCGAGATCTTATCGTGACAGTATTAAAGTAGTCAAAATACTAATGCCAACTTCCTTGTTTTCCTTTTTTCTGCCTTCGCGGAGTCGCCGTCGCCGTCGACGTCGTCGTAGACATGCGATACGGAAATTCCAGATAAGGCTTACCGGAAGCCTCCAATTAGTTAAAGGGCGAAAGTTTTTTTTTTTTTAGTCTCGGCGGGAATAAGCTTAAAATTGCGTTCTTGATGGAGTTGATTTAGAGAGAGAGGCTTATTATGAGGATTGAATAGGGAGTAGGCAATATAGGTGCCAATAAGAAACGGATTTAGTTGTTCTTTTTTATTACTAAACGGTTTGGGTGTGAAGAACGCCATTGTTAGTTTTTTTTTCCATTTGATTAACATGTTTTTAGCTATTTCCTTAATTAGTTACTGATGGCTGATATGGAAATAATGGGTTCATAATTCGTTTTTGATTTATCGAAAGAATATCAAATTTGCTAGGCGTTCTATAAAGCTCACGGATTATTCTGAAGCCATATTGTGTGTTTTTTCCATTGCACAGAAAACAGGATATTTGATTTTTGTTCTGCTTTACTCAAGAACTCAATGTTTTGGGAAGCAGTTTTTCAAGGCAAATCAAATGATACTTAAATTAAAGACATTAAAGCGGTTCATACACAGCTAGAAATAAGGCCAAAAAAAGTTTGCGTAGCATTTCCTTTCTCATATTAGGTTAGGTTAGGTTTGGTAACAAGGGTTGTGTTGTTGCTTACATGGGGGCTATTGGTCCATTGTGTAGTATTAATGCTCCTATAACTATTGGTAAACATAGACCAGCTTGTGCTATCAGTGAATTTCCCCAATAAATCTATTTCCGAGGTGTTTGGAGGTTTGGATATTCACAGAGCTGCCATGCATTTTATGAACTCGTCCAGGGTTGGGAGGTCATTTCTAGCCCTGCTTGTGGCGTAGATCTCTGCGCCTCAGATATCTTGTTCAGATTCTTGAGGTTGCTTGATTTATCAACTGCTTTCATTATACGATAGAACCATAGGTAAGTATGGGTCGGACTATCGCTGTGTTCAAACATTGCATGACTTGCGGTCGCATACCCCATCGTGTGTCGAAGGTTTTCTTGCATGTGTAGAAAGCACATAATGCTTTTTTCATTCTCGCCTCAGTTTTACGTTTTGAATTAAGAATCACTCCTAGATATATAGCTTCCTTGGAAAGTTTTCGAGGAATTACCATTTAATTTGGGAGGGTCTTAAGGAGAAACGAAGAGAGACTTATTGGTCTATAATCTTTAGCGGTCGATTGAGTCGGTGCCCTGGCTTCTGGGATAAAGACCACATTAATCTTCCTTCAACTAATAGGGAAATAATAAAATAAAAAATAAATAGGGGAATAAAAAAATAAAAATACAACTTATGAAAATTACCCAAAGCCAAGGTGTAATTATTTTAAGAGCATTTTGAAGAAGAATCGGAACTATCTCGTCTGGTTCAGCTGAAATTTCTGGAATTACACAACCAAGGAAGAGCGTTTCTATGAAGAGTTCGACCATGATCAATCGGAGTGCTTTATATAACCCGGAACCGTGGAATTTAGGACGATGGTTTTACGAAGCCTCAGAGTTTTTTGGCATTCTTTAGCTCGATGTTACTTGTTACGAATATATATTTGTCCTATTTCTAGGTGCTATCAATACGTTCAATTTATTAAAAAGTTCGTTTCATTCGTGGCGAACTAGAGACCTTTTCCGAGTAACTCAATAGTTCTCCAACCGGAAGTACCCCTCCATACTTGCTCTAGCAACCATACAAAATCTAACAAGCCATTACAACTTTACATCAATTCCGAACTAAGTTCCAAGAGAACAGGTTTATCAACTACCACTCCTTATTACTTGCTATTCAAATGATATGCAAAAGGATTCACTTGAAACGCCCAACAACAGCCGACTAATAGATTTTATGTAAATGTTTGTATAAAATTGCTTTTTGCCCTTATTCACTCCATACAAACAAAAACCATTGACACGGTCGCTCGCGGGGATAAAACGCGAAAATGCAACAAAAATAAACTCAAAAGGTTGCCTTGATTATATGATAATGAATTATTTTGCTGTTTTCTTTGAAAATAAAAAAAAATACAAACACCGATTGCATGTGTGACGTTAAATTAAATTGTAAGCCTTTTTCTGCGAAGCGTTGCATAACACAAACAAATTGCCAATATACGGGGTACATGTTGCCTTTATAAAACCAGCTTGTCTAGAGGCGTTTTAAACTGTCCTGATTAGCAAACCCCCTTACGATGGTTGTTTGGACAGTCCCATGTATGTTTTATATGTGTAATTCAATGTCAAAAACGTGTGACCTAAGCTTTGACATTTTATCATATTCTTCTGTCGAATGTAACACAACTATGCTAATATAGAACATAATCGAACGTTACATGGGAAAAGTCACAACTCATATAAAGAAGGTTGAACATCGATAGATTGTTGCTTACCTAACTGAGATTTGCTCTAATGGATTTCGAATAGGCTTAAAATAAGTCCGATAAGTATTGACTAAGTTTTGTTTCCAGTGGTTAGCCGATAAGTGCCTATGCGTATGCATATGCAACCAGGTCTGGCAAGCTGAAAGAAAAACAAAAACAATTGTGAAAATTTTGGTTAGAAGAAAATACCCACTTTGGTAGGTACACATATCGACATTGGTCGGATGGGGGTAGGGGTTCGATTCGAAGAGCTTCTTTTGCAAGGGCTTTTATATTCTCTTGTTAACATACTTTCTTAGAAATTATGTAGATGAGGCGAGGATAAGCTGAAATGCCATTTAGACCGTTGGTTGCCTGTATACACAAAATTGTTCATGTAAGGTTTCATGGTTTAGCTTATGTGACCAATGAACGAATGACGGTAGGTACTGTGTTCAGGTCGAGATATATTTTGGGTTTTTTCACTGGGTGGGACAATAAAAGTCAAAAGCATAGTTTTCCTGTCACGTTTTACGACTTCCCATTTGTATATATAGGTTTTCTGTTTTTCTTTTTTTAGGCTTATTAGAATGAAGAAGATTCTGAATGGTGATCAATCAATGTTGAGAACAAGAATTAGGTCGAAAAATAGAGAGGGAGATAAAGAGGAAGAGAAATAACACAAATCACGTACGAAAGGAGGATATGAACAAATATTGGTATTTATGGTTTTCCTTTTTTTTTGTACGCAAACAAAAATTCGAGGGCCTTTTTTCGAATTGGGATTAGGAGCTAATATGATCATCACGTAGATGCTTAGTTTTGCGATTGATGGTTTATTTAGAGAGGATTGACTTAATCTAGCAAAAAACTTTTAGGCCTTCTCACTTTATAATCGTTTTGGTTTGGTTTCGTTTTTTTTTTTTTTTTAAACCAGTCATTTATATTTTCTTTTCAAGCAAGCTCCCCGTCCCCAACCAGGCAACCTCTAAGCAGGGGCGAATTAAAGTGTTTGTCGAAGAAATTTTTTTCTCCAATTCTTGCGCATTTATTTCAAAAGGTTTTTGAAACTGAATAACAATAAAAACGTTAAATTTCCCAATAATCGCAATATCTGTGCAGCTTGTCATTATCAGGCTACCTTTGGGCCTTTCTGTTAATAATGAGATTCTCGACTTCCGTAGCCTGATTGAGACTGGGTGCCTATTAGAAAATTTGCTTAAATTCTGCTCCCTATTGATGACCATTTGCAGTTTCGAAAGTAGTGGTAAGAGGTAGGTACATTGCGTTAGTTTTGACAGCAAACTTCCTTCTGTTTAGCATATCAATATAGGAAACTACTTTACGTCAATAGCTGACGTTTATCAAGTCTGGTCAGAGGTGTCGAAGGCTTATTTCAAAAATAACCAAAAAGAGCACCCACGACCCACGTATGCTTTTCTGGACTTGTTCCTCTTCAAGCGAGCTTGGACGAAGTATGAATGACATTATACCCGGAACCTGAATAGATTTTCCAGTCCACTTACTCTAAACTCTATTTGTTACTTTCTCTTCCACATTGCTGATGCTCGGAAGAATGCACATCGACTGAAAATTTGGCGGGTACGACTTATGCTTTCCATTATTCGGTAATATGTCATATTAAGCGTTAAGTGATTAGACAAGTCATCGTATACTTTGGATCTTCGATTGTAAAGAACTCATCATGTAAAACGTCTCAAGGATTAAAATGTGCATTCAGGAGTTCATCTAACGTTCTCGTTTCTATAGATCTGTTTGGAGCTCCAGGACTTGGAAGGTAATTCGGTCTACTTCTTTTTGTTTTAATAAAAGTATTCCGATTGTCCGACTTTAGATGTCCAGAAACACTCCAGTTCTATCGATGACTTCATCATCATAATCGTCGGCCTGGCCAAAGAATTTTCTCCCTTCAATCCATCCGGGCCTCCTTTTTTCCATGTATCCCGATTGTTGGCTGACGCTGATCTACGCCATCCTTTCAGCCCTCTGCTCTGCCACCCTGTATCCTCCCATTAACTGTGTCGCAAAGGACTTTCCGGGTCGGTTTCTCTTCGCTCATACAAGCTAAGTGTCCAGCCCACCGGAGTCTACCAAGTTTAATTTGTGTGAATCACCTATACGAGCTTTGAAGTCTTTTCAGGAGTCGAAGTTCTTTGTAATTCCATTATTCGTTTAATCGTTTCATCCAACTCCACTTGCACGCATGGTCTCTGAATTGCAGAAGGCAAGTCACAATCGTACTAAACTGATTGTTAGCTGTTTCAAGGGTGATTGATTACTGATTACCATTTCTTTCAATTGTCTTATTAGAATTATAAATCAGAAAAGAACCGTTTCCTAGAAACGATGGCCTTTCAATCGGCACAATAATCAATATTACATGCTTTGCTTTCAAATCCGTGGCCTTGAAAAACAATTTTCTTCCCAGCTGAGTTCAATTCCCTTTAACAAAAGTCAGGAAAGAGAGTTACATTTCTTTATATATCTCCAACAATACCCTCATTTAGTTAAAGACACAAAATAGACAAGATATGACGATGTGAAAAGCCTTGACGTATTATTTCAGGAACGTGCAAGGTCAAATAAAAAACACAATACTACAATTACCACCCCCATTGCAGCTGATGACTATTATTATCATCGTCCGATATACTTGTACAACTTTGAACATAAACTAATATTCAGTTCCCCAAAATATGACAGGTGTTGATTGGCATACGAATAATTATATTCCCATAGCCACTAAAAGCCCTCACCCATAAAACCACAAAAACAAAAGCAAACTTTTCTCCAATTCTTTTTCCTTTTTTTCAGCCCGAAACTCAAATAAAATACCTCGCCTTAATTATTTACCATCACAGGATACTCAAACACTCTCTCCTTATTCTTACTTTAATAAGAAAAACGTAGTTTGACATCGAGGCTTTCATTTCTAAGAATAGAATCTCAAATTCAATTACCGCCACCTAATTGGCTATGTCCTTTGTCCGTCATCGAAGACATTGTTAAAATGTGTAATGATATTTTCGTGTGGTGATTAACACCAAGTCAAATGAAAGGACGAGAGCAAAAAAAGGACACACATAAGCCATCTGCAAGGTTGTGTCTGGAAATTGATGAAATAATTTAATTTGCTTTAAAACACGAAATTTGAAAATTATTCACTTTTGAGCGTAAGCAAAGACAAGGAAACAAGGATATATGGGGGATAGGTCGGGTTCCGGGTCGGTTGGCATGGCTTCCTTGTTATGAATAAATTTAAGGAGTATTTTAAATTTTAATGGATATATTTTGTGAGTTAACCGTAATATTTTATCACTCACGATAGACACAGACACAGACAGAGAAGAACATAATGACGAGTCCTTTTCGCCCAAAATTATGGTTCAACGAATTTTAGTTTGTTTTGCATACATATTGTTCTCTTCTCGAAAAGTGAAAGTCGTAAGGAGAGCAAGGACGCACGAAAAAGTTTGTCAAGGATAAGGGCCAGGTTCTTGTCGAATTCTACTTTCATAAATAAATTCAAGCAAAGTGAGAAAATAAAAACAAAAGAAATCACACACATACAAAACAAAAACATAACCATAACCATGTAGGAACACTTTTATGGAACATTTAACTTTATGGGCTGAATGCTGATTCTATGAGCTGTGTTTTTTCTGGTGGTGGGCGAATGGAGAAATGTCAAAGAAAACATTGCACACCGTTTTAATGGAAAAACGCAAATGGCTTACATTGTAAATAAGACTGAAACAAGTGTTTTTCTTTTTTGGTCTGACGAGTAGATTGGAATCCTCTTTTCGGAGTAAGAGCTTGAAAGCCAAAATAGAAAGTTGTAAAGTGGATTTCTGCTGATTGAACAAAATGTGCTGTAGATTGGTTTATGGTATTATGGAGGCCATAATTCCTTAAAGCTGACAAAAAACAGCTTGAAAACTTTTTCCGATTTCAACATTGTTGTTTGACCTTTTTCTGGTTTGCTTACGGGATTGTATAAGTACAATCAGAG
Organism: Sphaerophoria taeniata; assembly: GCA_943590905.1. Lineage (NCBI taxonomy): Eukaryota > Metazoa > Arthropoda > Insecta > Diptera > Syrphidae > Sphaerophoria > Sphaerophoria taeniata. Next base: position 95,123,225 of record OX016540.1, read on the forward strand.
TAGTTACTTTTTGCTGATAATAGTTGTTCAGGAAATGGCATCTTGTTGAAAAAGAAAAAGACTGCATTTATATTGAGTATTTTTAATACACCACCAAAATAGGTCATGGCAAACAGAAACATTTTTACCAAATTTAGCTTTTGAACATGGCATATCCTTTTCCACATGAGTCTTCTACTAATGCTATGTTCTTTGAAGTTGGCCTAAAAGAATTCCAGGTCGGAGGGTCGTTATCCATGCGCTCTTCGGGAAATTGACTTTTTTGTTTAGATCAGTGTCACAGTACAGTCCCGCTGATTTCTTCCGACAGGAAACCGAGTAAAGAATGTGTCTCAAAAAAATTGTTCTAAGAAAAAACCTTAGGTACATTGTTTAATGAAGTCCTTTAAATTTTTCGTTTTAACAAAAAACCTAACACAGTACCATTCGTTGAATAGCAACATATTTCTCAACAATGCAATAGGTCAGCAACATTTCATATCCTCACAGCCAAACAAACAACTATAAATAAATGAAAAACTTCTCCAAAATGAAACTCGGAAAATATTGATAAACAAGCCATCCTCCCTGTCATCACACCTCATTTCCGAGCCAACATCTAGAACTAGATACACTACCGGCACAAAAACAGCCTTCAACATCAGCATCAACATCACCAGTACTTAACTCTGTTCTTCAGCTGTTGTCTGTAAAGTAGGAAAAGGAAGGGCACAAAGTGCTGACGAGACTGACGAGTCAGGAGTCAGGACTCACCTATTTTACTTTCACAGAAGTGCAGGTGTGCAATTTCAATCCTGTCACTGCGACAGCACTGTAATTCACTACATCAGCCAAAAGAGTAAAACGAGACAAAAAGCGACAGGAAGCAAAATGTCTCATAAAGAAGAAGATGATGATATAATTGCGTATTACGATTACAACAAATGAACAACCCAACGAAGGGAAATTTCATGTTGAGCAATACTAGGATACTGTCGACAAACTTACATACATCACAAAAAAATCATTTGGAAATGTAATAAATAATAATTATATGTTTATGAATGTGCCAGAAATGAAAGAAACGCAGCAGTTGTGCAGACTTAAATTGCAAATTTTGCACTTTGTCAGATACATGCAGAACATCAAATCAAATCGTAAGTGTGTTGTTCTTGTTGTGTAAGTAAGTTCTAAAATGTAGCAAAAATATGGCCCCTAAGGATGTACATACATTGCGTAATGTGGAGGTCGTTTCTAACAGAGAACACATAGTCTCAGAAGTGGGATTTGTCGCTTGGGATAAGTATTTCATATTTTTTAACTGTAAAATATGAAATTTAGAAAATTTTGTTGAAAGTTTGCAAGGACAGATTTATGTTCTTATTTTGGATAAAGCACAAAAAAAAGGACATCATTAAAAACATTTTTTTCAGACACCTGTTAAAAAATAAAGGTTTTCGCAATCTTCAAATGATTCCAGTAAATAAAACTTCGTATTTGCGGTAAACTTCTAATAGGTGCACAAAAAAAAAAAAAAACTTACCCAAGAGAGTATACAAAACTTAGAGGATCTGATATCATCCATGAAATTGTTTATTTCGAATATAATCATTGAAGTGCACTCCACTACACAATCCACAAGTTTTTTTTATTTTTTTTCCAAATGTATCTATCTATCTATTTGCAATATTTTCAAGGAAGGATGGGGAATTCTCATGCTCTTAGTACCCTTCATGCGATCAAAAATGAAATTTTGCTAAAGTTCAATATTATTCGGTGTGAGGGGGTTCGTGAGCATGTAAAAGTTGAGCGTTAAAGCATGGCAAGAGCTTCCTTTGCCATCGTGCAAATGAAAGTCTGTCGGGTGGTAGCTAGGATATGCAACCTTTTATGCATGCAACATTTTGAACTACTGTGTTCCTTTGTTTCTCGAATTTCACATTTTAATACCATTAGCGGAAATGCTGCTTCTGCTGTTTGCTGTTGGTATTGCTATTTGGGAACTTAATGCATTGGCAGATTACTGGTGACGTGAAATAACGCCCAACGAAATAAAACCGAATTTGAAATTCGGCTTTATTTCCATTTCAAAAATGAAACTACCCCAATTTGGCTTTAATTCTTAGGTCAGTTGGAAATTGCGCCAAAAAAAATTTGGAAATAAGGCCAAAATTTTCAAAACAAGTTTTTCAGCTTTTTTGCAATCTTAAAAAAGAATTCAAGCCGAATAATTCTTTGAAAAAATAGCTGAATTCTTTGTAAACATTTTTTGTACACCCAAGGACATATGGCCAAATGACACCTTCAAATCTTTTTTTTTCCTAAAAAAAAGAACTTCAAATATTGTTTTTTAAGTGAAAAAAGATTCCTATATAACGAAGAAATGATAATTAAAAAAAAGAATTTAAACTAAGCAAACGTTCATGTAATCAACATTAATGAAGTAAATATAAGTACCTACATTAACATGTATTTCAACTCTAAACACATTTGATATTTTATAAAATTCCTCTGCAAATTTTGCAGAGAATTGCGTTGTTATTTTTACATGATTTTATCTATTGAAAAAATTATGAATTCCAAAGAAAGATTTTAAATTATTTACTGGATATAAAATTTAAATTAAGAGAAAAATAATCGTCATTCGCGCAGCTGAAAATTTTTTTTTTGCCCCAGAGAGAATCAATTTGGGGTGTGAAAATAAAAAATTCGCGCGAATTTTTTATTTTCACACCCCAAATTGATTCTCTCTGGGGCAAAAAAAATTTTCCGCTGCGCGAATTTTTTTTCACATCCCAAATTGATTCTCTTTAGCGCAAAAAATTTTGTTCCCTCGGTACGTCTTGCGCGAGTGACAATTATCTTTCTCTCAATTCAAATTTTTTATTAAGTAGGTACCTTAATAAATTAAAGTCTATTCTTGTAAATTCAAAATATTTTCTATATTAACCATTTATTCCAAAAAGTAGCAAGTAAATATGGCCACCTGACTCTTACAATGTTAATTATTGCCATCATATGGTAGATTGACACTTTAGAAAAGTTAAAAATGGCCATATACTTATATGGAAATATGACTGTTTCACATATGACACGGTACCAGTTAAACACATAAGTAAACAAGGTTTTTCAATTGACATACATTGCATATGAAATTATTCTTCCTACGTAACAAAAGAAAAAGGATGTAGATTTATGAAACAAAACTTTGCAAGCTCCCGATCAGATGTCAAGGGGAAAAAAGCTACCAAGCCATTGCAAAGGGGCCAATTTGGCGAATCAGAAAATTCGCGCAAATTCTTCTATAAGCAAAAAATTTTAAGTGTTGACAAATATTTAAACGGGAGTTTATATAAATTTAAAAACGAAATAAGACCAAAATGGCCTAGTTTCGTTTTAGCAAATGAAATACGGCCAAATTTCAAATTTGGGGTTATTTCGTTTTCGAAAACGAAATAAGACCAAATTTTCGAATTTTGGTCTTATTTCGTTGGGCGTTATTTCACGTCACCCAGATTACTATGTATTTTCAGAAATTCACATTGACTTTATTGATTTGCATTGGAGCGGCAAGATTTATTGATTTGGTTAAAATAATTTGCATGGTTTGTTTGTTGGTGGTGTTGCTGGTAGTTAACGTGACAAGTGGTGGAGATGTGGGAGGATTTCGAGAATCCCATTTTAATTAATATATTGTTGTTAGTGTTATCTAGGTGGAAGAAAATAGGGCGTGAAAGCTATAAGTTGTCAATTGAAATAATTTATGCTCTATTTATGCGAAGTATTTGATACGAATTAAATAATGAATGTTGGTTATAGTTAGGGGGCTTATTGGAGGTGTACAGTGTCGTGGTAATTTTGGAATGAGTAAGAAAGTAGGGTAAATGGTTATCTGTTAATCATTTTGATAAAAAAACGAACTGAAAAGTATCCTATGTTTCACCCCCAAGAAAGGTAATGATAATAAGAATAACAAATAAATACTGTTCAGCAAATTATCGACATCCTCAATTCCATTAAGGTAATCGATAAAAAAATCCGTATTTATCGAATTGCCAAGGAAGAAGCAATCTCATTTCTCATGGTAATTGATTATAATTCGCTGACGTCTTGCTTTTCCCATTGAGTAATTTAATACGAAAGAAATTAAATTTTCCGAGTAAAAGTATTCAAATGCCCACAAGGAAAAGCAACCTTTTTTATATGTACCTTTCAACCAAAACAACTTTTTTCTCTCTATTTCATGAAATCAATGATTTTATTTATGTGTATCTTGAAAAGTTGGGTCAAAAAAGGTCATCAAACATTTTGTGCTTTGTTAATCAGTTCTGAAAGATGTACAACTTAAAATGTCAAAAAGTTTTTCTTTCAAGTTTTGGGGTGTGAGGTAAGCCAATTGATATGGATACTTGGTTCTTTTTTTAAGAGAGAGAGAGAGAGAGAGAGAGAGAGAGAGAGAGAGAGAGAGAGAGAGGGGGACAATGTTTTAGGAGCAAAACTATGCTTGAAGGTTTGTTCATAAATTGTTCTTCCTCTCCTATTTTCCTTCATGAATGTTAAGATGATTATCTGTATTCGAATAGTTGACGGTTAAGTTGGTTTGAACATACACAAAAAATTTGTCTCTTTATCCTATAATTTCTGGATATCTCGTTTTTTCTGTGGAAGTTTTCCCCCTTAAAATGAACACCGACCTCACAGTCTATTCGTATTTATTCGATCGTCATTTATTCCTGTTTTTTTGCACTCTGAAGAGGGACTAAATAGAGAAGTACATTCAAGTCGATAGTCCTTTTTGAACCGAACAAAAAATAAGAAATAAAGGCAAGCATGTTGGGTATTGGTATCTGATTGATACGGTTACGCTACACACCAGAACGGAATTAAAGTATTGACTGAACATTTATTTTGGGTTTTTGGAAATTTAATGCGATTCGATTAAGAGAAATAGGATGTAGTCAATTACATAATTTTCTTATAGCGCAATTATTTTTTGTTTGTTTATTAAATATTCTAACTCATGAGTGTTTTCTTCTGTTTCTTTTTTTTTCAGAATAAATCTGTGACGATAGTTACAGTGAGATGCAAGTGGACTTTAGGAATTCCGGAACACATTACTGGATTGTAAGTTTATATAGAAATCCTTATTACAACATTGACATGTTATTCTTCTCAATTAATTTTCAACTATTTTTGCTATATTATTCTTGGTTTTGTTTTTTTTTTTTTGTTATTGTGTTATTAAGGCACAATTTTGGTTTTATATTAGAACGTTAAATGTTTTTTTGTCAAATTCAAGACTTCAGTCTCAGTCAAAGAAAGTTTCAGAATTGATATCTAACATTATTCTACGAGAAACTGAAAATGAAGATAATACATTAGAGATTTTGCCAGTAGGTAATAATTATGTTGTTCCATAATTAAGTTATATTTAACAATTTCTTTCCCAACACTCTAGATCTAGAAAAGTCTCTATGCAAGAAGAATTAAAAAAAAATTGTGCGTGTCAGCTCCGACGCGCGACTGGAGTTCACTCAATAAGAATGATTTGATTACCTTAAAATATATAATACGCAAAGGATTGAATTCATATATTCATACATCTATTCATAATAATTTGATAAAATATATTATACTTAAATTAATTATAATTAAATTAATTAATGATGAAAATTCAAATTGGTCCACATTTATCGTGCATTATTGCATACAAAATGGAATTGAATGTTGATAAATTTTACATTGAATTAAAGCCTGAAGCCTTGTGCTTCTTAAGAGATCTTAATCTTGAAGATCCGATTATTAGAACGCACGCTAGGAAGCTTTTAATCGAAAAACAACGATCGAATTTTGGCCATAGCGGGATTCTCCCACAGGTGATGTGTCATTTTGTACGAACCAAGCAGGTCGTTTGTGTGCAATAAAATTTATTTTAAAATCGAGATTGTGAGGCTTGTACTAGACGTATCCTTACAAATGAGGTATCAAAATCACCGTTATTTCATGTAGATTAGACATATGGAAATTTCAACATCCAGTCTATAGGATTAAAACTTTTATACCAATTTATGTGAAAATGTCTTAATTGGCTATATTAATGAGTTACCGTTATAATTAAAGTATAATAAATTGAAGAGCATGAAATTCTGTATCATGTGTGAAAATTTCACCGTTCTACGTTGAAATCTCTGGTCAATAAATTAGATTCGAAATGGCACTAAAACTTTTACCCCCTCTTTTCACCCCCCCCTCGGTTAATTTTTTTAAACTTTGAATGTCTTACTTATTTATGTTTAGTCAAAAGCCATACAAATAAGTTTTAAACTTCTAACCTAACCGACCTCCATACAAACTTTGACCTAACATTTCAACCTTTTGTGACCTTTTCAACCCCTTTTATTGCGTTAAAAACACCGTATGGCCCTTCCACAGGTTCTAGTCTATCTTACTACCAAATTTCATCTAAATCGATCCAGTAGGTAAAAAGTTATTAAGAGTTAAAAAAAAGCGTTGGTAGTCAATTTTCGTAACGCTTTTTTCAATGATTGATTTTACTATCCATATTTTTTCCATACCGGGGTCTATATATGAATCGATTCTAAAGGAGTAAACTCCAAAAAAACCTTTCTCTAAGGTCTGGTTGTCGAGATATTAGCAATATTGTTTATTCTGGGCAAACATCTACCGACAACTTCAAGTTTAAGAAAGTGTCAACTTTTTCAGACGGCACACATCAAATACTGCATCAAAATAAAGCTTTAATAGTTTACTACGAATTTCTGAAAACCAAACAGATTTTTAAGATCTCTCTACAGAAATATTAGCTATATCGTTTCTTACGCTCAAACATTTCGATTTCAATTCCACATTGAAACAATTTCAACATTAATAATAATAATAATCAAATGGCATATTTATATAAAGGTCCTGAAACCTTCTAAAAAAATTAAAATTTGTTTAAAAGTTTTTGTTTTCGAGCTGTGTCCATGAACGCAATTTTCGTATTTTTTGTGCATATCTCTAAGCTTACTTTAAAGATTTAGGAGTTCTTCGTATATACTACTGTACATGTGTACAATCATTTTGTGTGTGTTTGATACTTTTTATTCTACTTTCTTTGCCAAATAAATGATTTCAAAGAACGGCTGAATCAATTTGGCTCAAAATTGGTTGGAAAGTAGTTTAGAAAACAACAAAATAATAATTTTTATCCTACTAGCTGACCCATCAAATATTATTTTGCCATATTAGTTAGTTCTAAACACAGCTGTATGTCACTGAACTCCTCCTTAACCACTGGACCAATTTAAGTGATTTTTTTTTGTATAAGTAGATGATTAAGGACCACAAATCACCCATACTAGCTGCCTTGGTAAACGTTGTTTTGCCATATATAAATAAAATTTAAGATCAGGTAACGGGAAGTAGGAGATGGCTTTACAATATTTTCTTATCCTACTAGCTGACCCGGTAAACATTGTTTTATCATATAAATAATTTCTACGAGCTGTTTTAGCTGCAAAAAATCTCGATGTTGACGGTATAAACTAAAAAATACAATTGTTACTGCGCGGCAAAGAGATATTGTCTTAATCGATCGACACTTTTACCCAGCCATTTTTACGATCAAATAAAGTCCTTAGAAGTTGAAGACAACTTATGTAAAAGTGAGTGTATGATATGAAACTGAAAATCATTGAATAAATAAAAGATTTATCCAAGCCAAACGTAGAATATAAAATTTAAAAATTCACAATACCAATGATAAAAAAAAACAAATAAAAAAAAGTACTCTTATGCCATATTGTGTCATCATCATCTGAAGAGAGGCAAGATGAGGTTCGCGGGGTCAGCTAGTATAAATATAAATCATGCTCGATAGGACAGTTTTCAGTAGTCCTGGTTGATGTATACACAGTAGTAGTTATTTGCATTAGAAGATAGTCTTTCTTTCTAGGAATTACAATTACATAGGGACAAAAATCATAAGAAATAGTAGTAGTTTTGGTTTTCAGTGACTGATAGAGGAAGCACAGACCATTGTTTTCAAGTATCTGGATAAATTGAGATATATGGCGATTTGAAATCGCTTGAAATTTTCTGTAGGCAGAAATCGAAAAAAATAATTTGTCGGCTATAACTTTTTAATCGTGTGCTGGAAAAAAGATTCGCTTGGTGGATAGAACACCATAAGTCCTTTATTTGATGGACAATTGTATAGCTGTTGTCGAGGAAAATTGTAAGTAATGTCGATTTAAAATTGCGAGAAAATGTTTGCAAATAATTAATCTTTTAAGCAATATCTAGGCTACCAGGCATTCAAACAACTTGAAACTCAATTGAATGAATTGAGTTCAACTAGACCTTTCTTTGGGTTTTAGAAGATTATTTTTTTTCTGTCCAAAATATTGGCAAGCCATGATATTTTTCGAAAATCATGAAGAAATCGATTTCGCTTTATTCGGCACATTTCATTCTTTCTCATTATCCTGAGCTTATTTCTGAAAGCCAAACTCAATTCCAAGCTCTGGTTGCGGAGATATATGTGTGTTAAAATTCAGAAAAATTAAAACCTTAATATTTTAGAATTTTTGAATTTCGAATAAAAATTTCTTTATAAGCTTTCTTTACTGTTTATAGGAACTAAACTACAAAACAAAATAATCATACCATTTGGGTTTCTTAAAAATATCCTTCCATCGAAATAGCTCTAAGCATTGTGCACATTACATGCACCTAAAATAGTAACAAAACAAAAGGACACTTAACACCGCTGCTGTCCTCAAACCTCAACCGTCTCAACCCAAGCAAATTTTGTAGCTGCTTGACACTCTTTCTAGCTAAAGTGCTCTAGAATCTGGTTGGGGTTGTGACACACAGTAGTTATTAAGTGATTCCGTAGTACCTGAACCCCACTCACCTACTTTAAAAACATTTTACTTATATATACCTTCAAGATGTTCGTGATTCATTTACCACAAAGTACCTTTTCCCTTTTTCAACCTTCCATAATTTTGAAACTTTTTTTCCTATAAATAAAATAACTTCCTTATGTTTCAAATGATAATAAAAATAAGAGAAGTTAAAATAAACTTTCACCATTTTCAATCAAATTATGAACTTCTTCATATTAAGATAAAAATAGCAAATACCTTTTCTTCATGAAATTACCTAAGTAGCATTCTCTATGGCGGGCGTCTCGTTTAGGTACTATGGTGAGATGTAGAAATTTTGGCTTTAAGCCAGCGAATATTTTTTTGTTTTTTTGCAGAAAGAAAATGTCTTCAATTACTCTTCGATAATAAAAAGTAATGAATAGTGCATACAGTCAGAAAAATGAACTCTAAATAATATCGTATCCTTCTTCATTTTACTATGAAAAAGAAGGCCTTAGGGCTTCCTGACATCACTGACGACGAAAAAAATAAATATAACTGCATGTGTGTGTTTCATTTCAATTTTCCCTTCGAAAACGGTTTTGAATTTCCAAGATTTTGAAAACAGATAAATTTGTATGTCGCGTCGTCGTCGGTCGGTTTGTGGGTTGTTGATATTTGCCTGATGTGAATTCTTAACTCTCTGTAGAACCTACTTTCGACTGTCATTGGATGAGAAAAAAAAAATGGAAATATGATTGAATATAAAAATTCAATTTCAGTCGTGTCATCGCATAGTGCCGGTTGAAAAGAAAATTGAAATGTTTTAGGCAGGTGGTGGTAATTTATGGAGAGATCATATTTTTATGATTCTTTTTCTTTGTGTGTTTTTGTCAGCACCATTGTTTGGATTTCTATTTGGATGAATGTGTTCGGAAATTAAATTGAATCCGGGGCATTTTGTCATTGATTTCTGACTTCTCTCATTAAATTTAAGACTTCTTCTAAACTTAATTTGAAACTTTAAAGTGTGTATCCTCATTATTTCAATTTTCCCATAAGAGTCCTTGAAACGCTTTAAATATAGGTAGTCTTGGTGTTCGGTGTAGATTGTGCACAACATAAATAAACAAATATTGCAATGCTTTTTATTTTTAATGTGGAGCAATATCACTCCACTTTAAAATGGATTTGGAGTGCTCTTCGGGGGGAATTTTATTTAGTCGCAGTGTTGTTGATTTTTATGAAAATTAAAATAACTCATTTGTGCTGTGCATTAAGGATTCAACAGTTTGTCCTTGTCAACATTTTTAAATAAGAAAAGGTAGTGGGAAACCATTATTTTTAAATTCGAACTCTGCATTCATTTAAAGACTAGGAATCTAGCTGGCCAGCAAGGTATCAACCACAGTAGGTTCTCAATTATTTTAATAAAATTATATTAACACTAAATATTTGATTAAATAATTTTCCACAAATAAACTGAAATGCTTTTAGTTTTGAGGTTTCGTTCAATTAGGCAATTTTAATTTTTAAACAGTTTTTAATCATAATTTTGCTGCATTTCAATTTATTTAATTTTTTAAAACTATTATAAGTGTGAATTTTATTTAACCACTAACCGCTAACCCCTGCGCTTTTGCGTGTGTGTTTTTGAATGTTTCAATTGCAGACAGCTTTTTGGTGTGCCATTGGAGCTATAGTTTTGGGAGCCATTGCGGTGATATCATATTGGATACGAAAATGCAGGTATGTTTTTTGCATAAATGATGAATTTTTGAGTGAATTTTTATAACCAAATTTGAATGAAGATTGTTTGGTTTTAAACTAAAATAATGTTTCCACTTTTTTTTCGGTTGGAAATTTGAAAAGAAAAAAAAAAGTTTTATGGTGGGAGTTTATAGTTTTGATTCTGATTTGATTTTGATTGATTGAATTTTACTAAGGGGTTTTATTGACCTAGAAAACTAAAAAAGTATGAATGAGTTAACATAAACTCATTTTGCTGCATTATACAAAAAAAAAACAACGATTTTTACGGCCTATTTTTTTCCTATCTGTTCCGACTCGAATAGTGTGAGCACTGCTGCCTTTTGACATCTTGTATTTTCTTTTGACTTTCCTAAGGCAAAACAAATATGAACAAAATCAAACGGCGCACAGTGGCCCGTTTCGGCTTTTTTGGTTCCAAAAATCATAGCTCCTATACGAGTTGAGATATTTCCACAATTTTTTTTTATTTTGAAGGTTACACCCAACGCTATGAAATTGGTGAATTTCAAAATAAAAACATTACAGGGTGTTTCGGAAATAGCTGTCAAAAAGCTTAGTTATATTAAGTGAGATAAAAATGATTAAGTGTGAATTAAACAAACAAGAAAATTCATTTTCTGGCGTAAAACAAAAGCAATTGACGTTTAACAGTAGCGCAAAAAGTAAAACACCGATTTTAGAGGAACAGTGGCGAAAAAAGTTTTTTTTAATTTTTTTTTTTTTTTTTGTAAATTGACATTAGAATAATAGTAAATAACAAATTGAACAGCAAATTATACAATAAAAACAGTTGAAATGTACGTATAAACATTAGATTTCTTGAAAACTATCATCTTGGTCCGTGGTAATATTCAATAAACTCAACATTTCCGGAGAATAAAGTGCTTTCATATCGTTTTGGGTCCTTACGTGCCTCAGAGAAGAAATAAGCGGATCAGATGAGGCTGCAAGCATGTTGTATAAGTCTTCATTCTGCCTTATTCTCGAAACTTTGCAGGTATTTTGATATCTATACCTTTTGTAGTCCTTATTTTTGGACTCCTGGGCTTCTTCAGATAATTCTCCTAGGGGAAGTGATTGATACTCTATAATATCTTGACTGTGAGCCAAAATTTTGTGAAGAGTAGGTGTCAGTTGTTTTAACTTATAATATATAAACTTATTGACATCTTTCAGATTGGCACTAAAAATGTCGAACAAACTGCTATATGGTATATCCATTTTCTATAACGTTTCCTTATTACTGTTTCTATGCTCAGTCAAACTAGAAATGATAACTTCATTGTGCTAAGTTATCCTTTTATACCTTATATTATTACCTCTACCATTAATTATAAATTCTACCTGTCTACCTAGTCTTTGAAATTGGAATTGTTTAATCCTTAAAAAAAAAACCTTTTTTTACCTAAAATTTTATGACATCGAGCAATAAAAAATAAACATTTAATCCGATTAAAAATTAATACCTACATAAATAATCACTGAACATTTAATCTCCTTAAGTCAAAAGTAACTGCTAATATTTTATTATGGATATAATATAAAACCTTCAATTTAATTTTTTTATTGCCTCCGATTTATGTAATATTTATGACATATCGTATTTTAAAATATTTCCGTCATCAAAAACAAAATTGTGGTGAATTCATTCCCCATTTCAGATAATTTTTTGAATTTGAAAAAAAAAAAATTTTGTTCGAAAATTCTGGAACACCCTGCAAATGTAATAAATTTAAAACTCATCATATTGTTAGCCGTGAACATTTTCTTCGAAATAAAAAAAAAATTGTGGTGATATCTCAACTAGTTCAAAAGTTACAGTACTAAACATTTTATTAATTTGCCATTGAAAAACCAGAAAATTGAAAAAAGTGCCTGCCATCGATTAATAAAATCGCTCTAGCTCAGTTGGGCGCAAGTTGGCGCAAATTATTTCTTCAGGATTATATTAAGAAATACTTCAGCTTTCATTATGCGTTGAGTTTTGCTTAATGCTTTTTGAAGCTTTTTTTTCCATGCAATGTAAAGTCAGAAAAAGGTACAAAAAGTGGTGTCCAAAAAAAAAAACAAAAAAAATATATAGACATTTTTTTTTTTTGTAATATTTTTTTCCAAACATATATTTTACCGTATTTGTTAATTTCAGAAAGAAAAAACAAAAATTCTTTCCCCACGTTCGTAATATAGCTTCTCAAAGTCAAGAAAAAGAAAAAAAAATTGTTTGTTATTAAAACTGAAAAAAAAGTTCAACTTTGACCCCCTCTCAAAACCAAACCGTTGGGAAAATTCAAAAAAAAACTTCGGTTTCAAGAACTTCAAATATTTGTTAATTCAGCGAAACAACAAATTTTGAATTCTGGAACAACGAAAAAAATGAATTTTGGAATGACTTTAGCCTAAACGGGCCACTGTGCGGCGGCGGTAGTTGTAAATTATAATCTTTATTTATGTTGTGTTTCCACTCGAGTAACCCCCCCCCCCCCCCCAACGTGAGAACGCACTGCGTTAATATTTGCTCATCAAGTTGCAAGAATGTAAGCTTTCAGATGTCAAATATACAATAATTGGATTATGAGAATCATACGAAACCATTTTATAGTCCAGAAAAGCAAGCAGACTGTTAAAAAAAATATATATTAAAATATCACAGTCAAGGCAATATTAGTAAAAGTGATCAAATAAATTTATTCCGAAAACCTTTTGGCTGAGGAATCCACTTTAATCCCTTAGATTTTTGTCATAAATAAATATCAATTTATTGCGTTAAATAGTTTGAAGGCAAATTGATCAACTCCGAATTACTCCGAAAAACATATTTTTTTTCAAGAGGTTGAAGAAATACATATGTCCATTATCCAACCTGAACTAAGATAATCCTTCCTCATGTGGTTTCTCGTATTGAATTCTTCACCCAAACTTCCCTTTCCGAAAAAAGTATATACAACATATTTGAAATAAATCTTGAAAATTTTTAATGAACTTGCAAGATTATGAACAAGGGCCGAGTGTGAATATCAATGTTTTACTAGGTACTCCAAATTATTCCGAAAAACCAATATTATTTTTGAGAAAATTTCATAGCAGCTGAACTATAATTCCCGGATACTTAAATTAAAACGTGTTTATTTCCTTTAGTTTTGAGCCAGGCCAGGCCCTTGAAACGTCAAACTGTTAATAATATTGTAGGAAGCCTAGTTCAAAAAAGAGGCATATCTACAGTTTAACGTGTCGCTCTCGGTCGCTTTATTTGCATATGGTTCAATATTATTCGCTTCAACATATATTTTTATGTGTCCAAGTTCAAGAGTTGTATCCACTTTGGTTTACAGGTGAGTGGTTTTTTGTTCATTCTTCTTTTCATATTGTTGTGTTTTCTTCTATTTGTGTTGCAATAAAAAAACGACAGCTGCAATCAATAGATACAACAGCTTTTTTATGTGAATCGAAATTGCACCAGAACGACTCCCCATTGACAGATTGTCATGTATAGTTGTACATGTTTGCTGTGGCATAAGTTGTTATTTGAACAAAAACAAAATTGCAAAAAATAAAAAAAAGTAATGACAAAATCAAAAGAATAAAACAAGAAAAAGAAAAAAAAATCAATTTTTTCTTATAATCCATTTAGAGAGGAGGAAATTGTTGTCACAGTTTGTCAGAACAATCCGTTCGAGTCGGTTCTCATTTTCGTTCTCGTCAAAACGATATTATTACCATCAACCACCATACCACTCCGGTTCGGTCAATGGTATAGTGTCGTCGTCGTCGTTGTTTTTGTCTACCCTTACGTGAGACCTATTAAAATCACCTGAGTCTGAGTAATTATTAATGTCGCCTTTTTGGAGGCCGGCCTCAATTAGTCTGCCAATTAATTTGCTTTCACGGTAGTCATGCTTATACTCGTTTCGAAATAATTTCATAACCATAACTATCCCTGTTTTGTTTTAAATTAAAAATAATAGAATATAATTTTCGTGAAATTTAAAAAAATTAAATAAGAAATAAATAATTGAATAACACGATAACACGCCACTGTTACTTCTTTTATCATCTTGATTTTGTAAATGAGAAACCCATCGGCAAATCGTGCGTGTTGGATTATTATACACTGTACGTACATCCAACTCTTTCATTAAACAAAACGTGTAAATGCTGTTTAATTAAAACTTCAATTAAAATTACACATTGGAAAGGGATAAACACGTATTCCGGGATAAAAATTAATTTCATGGAACTGCAGTATGGCAACGGAATTGGAATATGTGACATGAGAGCTGAGCGGTGACACAAATTAAGTTGTTGAGGTTTGTTTTTTTCTTTCCTGAAATGAGTTTTGTTAAGAGGTGAGAATAGCAGAAAAATTATGTTTTTGTTTTTGTTGCTTCAAGGGAAATCAGCTTCAATCTATAATGACAATAATGACTGACCGCTGGCGCTAGCCGCCGGGAACATCTATTTATTAGTTAAATAATAATAAGTGATTGGACTAAATTGCCTGTAGCGTATCTTTTGGATATTAGACTTTGTTAATAAACTTCTGGTAATTTTGAAATGAAGCCGAGACTACGTTATTTAAATTCGAAAACCCTTGGTCAGATGGAAACTTTGCTCTGATCTAATAATTTCTTGAGTACGGGATTATGAAATAAGGATTTCATAAATCTTTCAAGCTTTATTGCAAAACTTAACATACATATAGCTTACATAGGTCAAAAAAGTCAATTTTAATTCGAAGTGTAACTGTAAGTCCTATATTTCAGAAATACTGAATTTACAGCTCATGAAATGCTTCCCAAACTCATTACTAATTCCCTCAAGGTAAAAAAATCAATAGCCATAAAGCTGATTGTTTCAGTAAGGTCATGCTACTCACCACCATATCACCATCATCCACGCAGATTTCAACTCACTTCTGTCTCAAGAGCAGTCCCAATGCAACCGTTAAATCCTAATCCACCTTTTCAAAACTTCGATTTTTCAAGATTAAAGGAGATTAAAGTTGTTGCTTTTTATATACATAAGCTCTTACCTGAAGTTTAAAAACATTTTTTAAAGAATTTTATCTTTCAAATATACTCTCGCTATAATTCAACGTTAAATCACGTTAACCCAACGCCCACCAGGATTCTTGTTTTTCTGTTTACAAAAAACAAAAAATAAAAAACTAAAAGACAAAATTGGATTTTTCACTAGACGTATTAGATGTCCTTGTCAAATGGTCCATAGAGAATTCTTAAGTTTGTGTGTTGGGCGCCAGTTCGATGGCACAAAACCTCTTAAATGAAATACGTGTACCGTAGTTTATGTCAATAGAACTACAATATTTCATCGAAAGCACTCAACCAAAAGAAATCTCTACACGAGAACCCTATAAAAAAAAACCCTAACAACTTGATGCGCATTTTCACTTACAGAAGTACCAGAAGGGTAAAAAGAGAAAACAGAAGCAACACTTGATTGTCATCTCAATCTCATCTGTCGAATAGTTTTTGACATTTTAGTGAGGACGAGCAAAAAAATTATATAAAGTGAAAGTGATTATTATTGACTAAAGGAATCTATTCGTCACTCAGCTGTCGTGCTTGGAATTTTCCAAGTGCCGATTCTTAAATTTTACGATTTTCATCATTTGCTAGTTTGCAAATGGCTTCTCTGAGGTTTCAAATTAACTACATATGTACATATGTCATTCGTTGAGCAGAATTTCTCATAATGATGATGAGTGTACATCATCTGGCTCTGGAATGTTTATTTAATTAGTTTGGAATGTTACGAGTTGCTCAAACTCATTTAGCACCATCCACATCAATGGGATAGGAAAATAACTCAAAGTTGAAACAATAAAATGAAAACTCTTAAAACATTGATGGGGCTGTTAAATAAATCAAATTTTGATCTCAGGGAAGTATTATTTTTGAAAATTGAAACACGAAACCACTTCTGAATTTCGTTTGCCAATATTTTTGGATGAGGTTCAATTACAAACCATTGTTAAGGGAATTTTTGATTTTTGTGTTGAGAATTCAAATAAACGATTTTATTCAAAACGTTCTAGAAATCCTTTTGAGCAATAAATTAAATCTTTAAAATTTACCAGACAAAAAGGTGAGTTTAATTCAGCGAAGCCAATTTATTTTGTGTGTATTAAGTTTCAAGGACGTTCATGATCCTGAAATTGAATTACGTTTCCTTTTTTTTATTTCCATTTCTTAAATTTATTGCGGAATTATTATGATATTCCTTAATAAATTACTTCAAAGAATTACTTTTGAAGAGCACGGAAACGCTTAAAATTCGTTTTACATTTTTAGGTGCTATTAGGAAGTGTTATGGCCAAGGTGAGGGAAGAAGCTTGCTTAATATTTTAATTCAAATAAAAACTTTTCAAATAAGACTCATGGATGGTGAAATATTATATTTTAAGTCATTTAAACTTTTGAGGATGGTTCTAGTTCGTAAATTGTCTCATAGTCGGAGGAAGCAAGCTTTGGTACGAGGGAGATCAATTGGAGTAGGAGGAGGAGGTCCTTGCTTTCTAAGTGCTTAACTACCTCAAAGCTTAAACTGTGTCCAAAGTGTCAGTGTTGTGTGATCACAGCATTAACTTGGTTTTGCCCTCATTAACAGTGTAAACACATTATTATTTATGAGGTTTGCACAGCTTTGCTCAAGTATGATATTGAAGAAGTTGCATGCCAGCATATTCTTTTTTGAAATCAAGCGTTGGATCTCCATCATCCTTTTACACAAACGAACGTGGTTCTTTGAAATGTTAAGACTAGACTTTAGCCTTGAATCTGATAAAATAGTGGTAGCTGTCGAGTTCTTGTTTTTCCCAGATCTTTTGTGAGGTCAGATTGACTTACCTGGTTTAGAGCTACGCTGATATGAACTTGTCAAGGTTTTGGGTTCAAACAGTGAAATAATACGTCATACTTCTGTCTCTTTGAAGATGTGCGCTTAAGGCTGTTTCTTTTAGGATCCGGCATACAATTTCGGATTGTATGGACCATATTTACGAACCCATTTTTAATATTTTTGGAGGGTTTTAGGAAGAGCTTGCAGCATTTGAAAACAAAACAGAAAAATTTCCTTTTTTCAATGAGTTAAATTTTTAACTGAATGTTGAATTTATCGCAAGAAAATAACAAAATAAAGTAAATACAAAATAGTGTTTTTGAAAACCAACATTAAGTTTTGGTTTCATCGTCTGCTCCTATATATTATAAGTTCCCTTAAGCCTAGATATTATAACTAATTTAATAAAAAAAAAATTCATGACCATCTCAAATATTATTTAAAGCATTCTATATTTAAGAATCAACAATCGGAGTGTAGAACAAACACCTCTATCGGTAGGTAGCAATCGTTCACCTTTTGCCATCACATCACCAAAGAAAAGCAAATAAATATTTAAGAAAGAATTAAATTTCATCAAACAAAATTTTCCAAAAATCTATTTTCACTTTTTATTTTATTACAAAAATAATATTTTTTTAATTGGTATTCAATAAACCTTAATCTCCACATATTCAGTTATTTTTCATTTCATGTTCAGATGCAAAAAAAAAAAAAACAAATTTTGTTATTTTCTTTATTGGCTGCTCAGCATGTTGAACGAAGTATTGTATTTCTCTGCTTTTGTGATAGCAAATAAAAAATTAAAAAAAAAAACGCCATACCATAAAAAAAAGTATATAACCCTTTCTACCATATGAACATTTAACAAAAAAAAAAATAGAAAACAGCGTTATATAAAAATAATTTAAACAATGCAAATTAAAGAAAAATGTAGAAATTGCTGCAAGCGTTATATTTTGGTTTTCTGTTCCTTCTTTTGATTTTTGATTTTAAAATGCGACTTAAAGGCTGAAAGTTGATCACAAGTTACACACATAACTCTATGCAATGCAGAATTAAATGTGTCCTTTATATATTTACCAACAAAAACAAAAATATATCAATTAATATTTTATCATCAACACAAATGCTTTAACAAAAACTTACAAAGAAAAAAAAATCACGATTTTTATTTAAAAACTTTGTTTTTCGTGTTTTTCTCTTTTGTTCTTTTTCTCCACTTTTCTTTTCATTTTGCTGTTTTACGTTTATGTGTGCGTGTTTGTGTTTGGGATGTTTGCGTGTGTCTGTCTTAAAAGGACACCACTGGCCAGCAATTACAACAGCACCACCAACAAAATCAACACAACCATCACCACCTACAGCTTCAGCTTCAGCTGCAGCAACAAAAACATCAACAACAACAGCTTCATCAGGTGGAAACTCGAATCATACAACAACATCCGATCAAGCCGAAAGATTTATTTTATCAGCCTCTGCAAGCGAATACACTCCAATGCAATCTTCCCCCACATGCACCCCTTTCTGTACCAATCACCGGCAGCGGCGGGAACGGCAACATCAACAACAGCACACCAACAACGACACCAACGTCGGCACAATCAAATCCCAAATCAGTATCAATTTTAGTATATAAGACTTTGAATACGGTTTTCAAGAGCAGCCGCAAAATCATATTTCGAGTGTGCGAAGTAGCCAGTGCGAAAAAGTCCTTTACCATGTTCAAATTCAATCAGAGAGCGAAAAGTTCAGAGGCAACAGCGGCGGCCGCTTGTACCGGGCATGATCGGTTTAGTCAAGTTCGTGTTACAAATAATAAGTATGTTGCACGTGTTGATTTTTCATTTGCATACAAAAAAAGGCATAATTGGTTTTTGTTTTTTGGTTTAATTTAAATTTAAGGAAAAAAAAGGAGTGCGCTAAGCAAAAACCAAAGAAACAAAATGGAAATGGACTGAGACGAAGCAATTCGGCAGTTGAATTTGACGCTTCAGCATTAACGGCAGCAAATAGAAGGCAGCTTTTTAGTCGGTGAGTTTTTTGTTTGTTTGCTTTTTTTTTTAGTTTCTAGTAGTCGAAAGGGAGATGGGCCAATTCCTCATATAATCGTGTGTGGAGAGTTCTCAAGGAATTTAGATGCACTACACTGGCACGTAAACTGCTTGGCTTGCAAATGGAAAAAAAAGGCAGTTTTGTTTTTGTAAATTATGAATTTTTTTAATCAGAGAGGCACCAAAAATATTCCAATTTATGTATATCCCAACACACTCAGATTGAAAATCATATTCCTTTATTAAGCTCACAACTTCAAAGACCTTTGTCTTTTTACCCCATAAAAAGAAATCTAATGGCATGTGGCATCGTCTTGTTGACACCACATATTGGCAATATCAATATCACCCAATTTCGGCAACTGTCACTATTATACCTCCAGCCACACCAAACAGTGAAAGGTTGTGGATGCATTTTTTCGACAATCACAGCTGATTTCTCTTTCTCAGAACACCAAAAGTGTATCCTGTTTCTTGGTTGATCTCTCTTATTTGACGTTGAAGCGAAGTTAAGACAATATTCCGCCACGCTTTCATTATTTTTGAAATATTGTTCAATAATGAAGACATGTTGCTCTATCCTCTATTTTTACTAACCCTAAGCTGACAGCTGTCGATTTGTTTCCTTTTAAGGGTTGTCAACTTTTTACTGTATAAATTTGGGCGAATATAAATCTTGCGTTAATTTTGGGACGCCCTTTGGGAACAATGTGTTATTTCCATCAACAAATCCATTTTGGACAAGTTGTTGACATGAAAATTTCTTACATATAAGAGTGAGTAAGGGATTCTGCGAAATAAAGCATAGGAACCAAACTTTATGTCTTTTTTCTTTTGTTTGGCGTATTACCCTTCCTACAAATGCCAAAATTAAACCAAATGCCAGAATTTAAACCAAAAATGAGCTACCTTGCCTATAGAGTCCATGACAAACAGGCTGTCAGTAAAAACACATTTTATTTACATACCTAAATGTTGAATTTACAACAGTATGAAAAAAAAACTACAACCTTCGCTCCCCTTTGAAATGTTATTTATTTGAACTGAATTCAACATTTTACATATAAATTGACTTTGCATAATCGTTAGTACAGAGGAACTTTGTTAAAATGTGAATTAGATAACTTCGCCCTCTGTATTCCTCTGTGTAAAGAAAACTTGACATTGCTGTTAAATTCCATTTTTTGGTGATTTCGAACCGGATTTTCGTAACAATTACTATACATTTTACAACGCGGTCACTATGGCGTATACGTAACATTTTTTTCAAATTTTGTGTTAAATAGTTTCTTTAAGTCACAACATTGATTTAGGTAAAAATTACAAGTTAAATGATAAAAATATTAAGAAATTGAATCTAGTATCCCAGAACGGACAAAATTGAAAAGTATAAACGGGTTTCGTTATGACTATCAACATAGCAAATGTTAAGATAATTAAATTTTTATTTAAGAAACATTTCAATTTAAGTAAAAACTAATTTCTTCTATGTATATTTTAATTAACAGGAATCGTTCCGCAAGCTCAGAACAGGACAATTCGGATCAATCAGAACATTCGGAAAAATCCCCGCTTGTAAGCGCGAGGTTAGACAATCTAGCAAAACTATTTTTTAGCAAATCGATGCCATCGGAAACTGGAAGTAGAGATACAATAGAATCAGTGCTAACTACAAGGTTGCTTAATGTTTTATTCCCTCCATTACATATTCATTAAAAAAAAATCTATTAAATATTTCTAATATTTTGTTTTTAAACTAATTAATGTTATATGTGATTTTTTTTATTGTAGATTAACTTTTATATATAAATACATACATGTACTGTAAGAACTTTCGTAATAAAAGGGAAAACCTTTTTTTATATTATTACCAGCTTAATTGTGCGTGGAATTTTCATAAAAACTATGAATGTTTATTTTTCTAGTTTTAAAACAATAAACGTTATTATAAAGCATTCATACAAAACAGCATTTGTTCCTTTTCTTGATGTTGCATGTAGATGTGCGTTATTTAATTCTGTGCAAACTTTTGAAATCTTATTAAAATGGCACAAGCTTTTTGACTTTTCACTGTTTGCTTATCCTTAAAACTTATTTTTTTTATAGTAGTTG
Source organism: Sphaerophoria taeniata (assembly GCA_943590905.1). Lineage (NCBI taxonomy): Eukaryota > Metazoa > Arthropoda > Insecta > Diptera > Syrphidae > Sphaerophoria > Sphaerophoria taeniata. Next base: position 95,144,877 of record OX016540.1, read on the forward strand.
ATAATTTTATAAATCATCCCTTTCTTATGATATTTTTTGAATACCAATTAAAAATCATACATTTTTAAAATTAATTTCTATTATAAGAAAAAATATAAAAATAATTAATTGTATGGTTCAACGAAAATAAAAAGGTAGGTTTATATTCGGTATTAAAATTTAAGTTCAAGAATCACAAACAAACTAAAATCTTTGAAATAGAAATATATTTCTTAATTTTAAAATACTTTTGTTCTGGAAGACCTTTATAATGACTAATTCTAGTGTTGTTTGCAAAAGGACTCTCTGATGGCTCTCAACATTTCTGTTAATTGAAAGAATGAAATGTGACCCGATTTGAAGTACTCTAATGAAATTCCCTCTAATTTGTGGAATGAAAATAATCTCATAACTCACAACACCCAAGGTGATAAGTCACTCAACATGAAAACAGTAAAACTTCAAAACACGTATGCCACTCTGTGCATTAAAATAATAATTGTGTGACACACAACTTGAAATAATTTAGTCTCAACAAAAGAAAAATAGTTCCTCTCATGTTTATTTTTAAATTTACACAGCATCAAGCTTAGCTACTTGAAAAAAAAAAAAAAAAAAAAAAAAAAAAAAAAAAAAAAAAAAAAAAAAAAAAAAAAAAACAATCCCAAAGCACACTCCTCTTGTCTTGTCAGTGAGTAAAATGTCAACTGTGACTCTTTCTTAAGATCCTACAAAGAATGGTTGTGTATTCTTTAAGTCATATTTTCTGCATTCAAGGTTGCTTCGTTAAAAAATAATAAATTCTTATAGCTGAAGCACTTTTAGGTCCTCTCACTTTCTCCTTGTAGTTTTTAAATTTCAGTTTTGGTATACGTATCTCGTTGGAAGCTGGGAATTGTCATTTGATTCTCATTCAATTGCATTACATAATACATATAGTATTGCAATTTCTCTCCTGAGAAAGCAATCATCAATTTCCCATCTGATTACATTCAATACAACACAACACACAGGCTTTCTAGGTCGCTATGGCGTATACGTAACATTTTTTCCTTAGATCCTTCTTTACTCATTTCCCTTCCTTGTTGGAATTCTTTAACAAGAAAAGACAAGACCGAAACACAAATATCCACCTCAAGAACATCAATTGGAACGACTGTCCTTGAGATTTACATGTATTCATGTGGTTTAATTGATTTTTAAACTTTTTATTCTGCTTCCTTTCTTGTTAAAATTTGTGTGTGTGATACACAATTCCTCACCTTTGGGCACCCTGAACTGATGATTTCTTGTGCAAGAGTGGGGTGTGTAGGTGGGTATGTATTCAAAGGAAAAGCAAGGAGTGCTGAAATGAATTGAAATTGAACTGGGTTAAATTTTCATATATCTGCATTCGAGCAGATAAGCAGCACAGAAGCTATGGCATCAGGTTTAGTGGTATGATGGAATATGTATACCTTGATTCTTAAGGAAGCAGGAAGCGGGAAGGGTTGCAAAACAACAAAAACCTCTGCCCTTACTTTTCTGAATGAATATTGTTTATTTTTTTCTTTTCTTTTAAATTTCAAAAGCTTTTTATGAACTCACTGAGATTTATTTCATGCCAAACTATCTGGCACCTTTCTCGAGAGATGTACACGAGCTTGGTGTAGCACGAAAACCAAAACCAAAGCCATAGTAAAACCATCATCTTTCTCTTTTGCACTTTATCTTGCCGTCTCTTCATTCAAATACAATCAAAAGGATATCAAACGAGGTATTGAGGTTATGTGCAGTTTTTTGGAGTGATTTGAATGATGCTTCGTGTTGAACTAAGCGAGTTAAGTTTTTATACACCTTTATATGTTGCTACATACCTACATATATATGAGAGGTTTGAATTTGAATATTGCTGCAGCAACCGATAAATTTAACCACAAAGTTATGCACAGCAAAGCACTTCGTGGATTAATTAAATTGATATTGCTCTAGATGCGATGAATGCCGAGAGAGTTGAAAGCGATATACAAAAAAAGCATATTCATATTCAGTTCTCTGAGGATTAGTGGATGGCAAGGTTGGGCGTGTTAAAATAGAAGTTTTGCAAATTTTAGTTAAGTTGATTATACATTTGTCAATGAGGTCGTTTCAAAGGCAGAGATTTTTTGAAATTATAAAAATTCAAAAATTATCTCAGTTTGTGCGTTCTTTGCTATGGAAAATTTAAGTTTGTTTAAAATTGGGACACATAAATCTGACATTAACTCCAAAAAATGACAACTTTTGTTTAGAATTCTTTTTGATTTCGATGTTTGTGTAGAGAACTTACTGATTCCATGACATAAAAGTTAGTAAAAACTGTAGTAATTTCAAAAACCGCTCAACTGGCTTAATGAGTATTTCGAATGCTTTCCACTCATTTATTTCTTCAAATTTTGTATAATTTTAAATCTAATCGTTTCTATCACCTCAGGGACTTGAATTTAATTTGCTGTATTTATACATACATTTTGCTCAAACTGTTTCCAATTCAAGTTGGAAATTTGAATTCATTGTCCATGACACAATATTCCAAGCAATGAACTGAACTATATTTTCAATTTATTCAAAAAGTATCATTTACCTTTAATTAAAATTTGTGAATAAATAAATCATTAATACGAAAATCTTCTCTTTTCGAGAATTTACTTACAATGAATGAACAATATACAATATGCAAATACGCATCTAAATCCACCTAATTGCTTTCGTTCGCAGTTGAAAATGTAAGCCTTTCGATCTACACGACGCAACAGCGACGACACAAGCAAAGTCGCATTGCAGTAGACAGACAACAAACTCGAACTTGGCAAATATGCATAATGTCAACACAACACTAAGTGCCAAATCTGTCCTACTTTTTCCTATACATTCACTTGAGAGTTGTAACCAGGCTAAGCAATTTATTATTACAATAATTATGCAACAACACATCCTAGATTGTCTCTTCTTCTCTCCATTTTCATCCTGGTGACTGTCATCAACGCCGCAGCGCTTTTTCTGCATTGTTGATCCACTCGGTGTCGTGCGCCGTTGTGATTGCCGTCGAGCTCAACCCTTGCATCCTTTTTGTATGTGCAATTGTCTATTCAACATTGTCATTATCCTCCATTAAATGACAATTTAAGAAACAATGAATTGCGGTTACGGACTGATATTTTCTAACTAAACACCCAACATAATGGATTCTCTTTCAAGGACTCAGCGTCATCAGTTCTTTAGCTACTTGATTTTAAAATGAAAGAAAGAAAAACAGTGTTCTGTTTTATCGTTTACATTTTAATTAAAAAAAAGACCGTCCATAATTTCGCACACAGCACTGCTTTACCATATTTATCTTTCGTCCTGTTCTGTTTTTTTTTTTTATAACAACTCGACCATGATATGATGTTTATCATGCAGCAACGCTTCGGTCGTGCGTCTTGTCGTTCTTTCTGGCTTCCATATCAAATTGGCTTTTAGCTAAGGCGACACACACTATTGGCGGAAAACTACAATGACAATAAATTCTTAGAAACACGTCTAATTATTCATTTTGCGTTGAATAATGTCTGTGTGCGAGTTAGCAAAACTGTCAGGACATTAACATAATTTATATGATAGTAGGGGAGGATATCCGTATAAGAAGTAGAAGTTCACTCAAATTCAGTGTTGGTTTCTTCAGTTGGTTCGAGACACTATGTCCTTGAATTGGGAGCTTCTTTCTTAAGAGGATAAGGCTGGTTCTTATCGCTTGCGAGTATTTCTGTCTTTATTTGCTTAAATTAAGGAGCAAACTTCGCAAAAACTGATATATGAAGCGTACTTTTTGGGCTAATATTCTTTTGATGGGAATTCCTTACTTAATGATTGAGATATGCGTCGAGGAATTTTCGCTTTTCGACAATGTAAACTTCTGACAGCATTGTGTTTTGTTTTTTTAGTTATGATTTATGGTTAATTTAGTTCAGCAGTATTCATTACATTTGACTCAATTACTGGTAATTGTGTGGAAGTGAGCAAATGTTCATCATTAATTAAATTAAGTACTTCCTTGTGGGTAGTAGAATGAATTTTGAATTTTGATGTTGGTAGAAAAATTTAAAATTTGAGACTGTTATCAAAAACAATATGAAACCGTAACAATTTTTTCATACTGCGTGGCAAGTGGTATAAAATACTTTCAAGTCCTCACTTGCTGTATAAAAATTACAGTGAAAATTTGAATAAAAATATTCCAATATTGACACGTACATTGCATGTTTAGGGAATAGGGAAAAGTTATCATTTCATAAGACAATACGATTGTAAATGGTAAAGAAAGGTTTGTTGACTATAATTAATAAAGGGTCACGTTTGCAGCGGTCAATTCGTTGGACCCAATTTTCCACAAGCCACACATTTCGGCCGAAACGGTCGGTGTTTGGCTCTGAGCTCTTCCAACATCGTTGGCTTATTGGCCCAAGGCAATGACCTTACGTAGCCCAAAAGGGATTATTTCAGAGGCGTTAAATCGCGCGAGGGGCCAATAGACTGGTCCATTTCTTGAGGTAACAAGCTCATCCAACTTACTCTAAAAAAAATCGATTGTAAGCTGGTAACGTGTGCTGTGTGGCTTGTGGCACCATCCTGTTGAAGCCACATGTCAGTAAAATCTATACCTTCCAACTCGGGCAAAAAACAATCGTTAGCCAATAATGGCTTGATCGATAAGGCTTCACAGTTACATGGTGACATTTTCGTGACTTTCAACAACCTGTTATCTTACTGACGCAGCAACATATGCATATCACACAAAGGATAAGTTGACTCAAATGTTTGCACAAAATTTGTAATTGCCTGTTTACAAGGACTAGAATTTTGACCGGAAATTTGGAGGAAAAGGTCTTAAAATTGCGATTACCGATTTTGAATTTCGGTAAGAAATTTTAATTATTTGCAAACGTTGCGCTGTTTGTTCGTGTACTTTCTCAAAAGTCAAAACCTATTTGTTGGAACAACTCTAATTTAATTTAAAGTGACGCTGCAATCCGTTTCGTAAAAGGTCACCATCAAACAGGTTTCTCCAGTCAACTTGTTCTTTACCACTATTCATGGTTGAATTCAAAAACTCTGTGGACCTGCACTGTTATTCATTTGTTCAACTACTTTCCAATCATAATGTGATTGGACTTTGACTTTTCTGGTTATTTAGCTATAGAAGTACAGCACGTTTAATTATTTGTTAAATCTTCCTTCGAAAAATAAATTTTTCTTCGCTGCGTCAGGTCAGGGATTATGCCTCTGCACCACACAAAAAGACCGAGTTGATTGCTTTCTTGATTCAAAGGAATCAAAACTGGACACAATAAGTGCAGCACTTTGTCTCCTGGCGTTTCTAACTGCTGCTAGATTGGTACTCGGCAACGGAGAAGCAAAAAACTGATTTTGGCTCGAAATCTCACTTCCCCATATGAATTGACTTGCAATGACATACCTAATGTTAATTGTAAGGAAGCAAATGAAATACATACAAATTTAAATTTGAATTTCTCAAATGTAGGTCGATTGGTACCGCAATGTGTACTTTATGAAAAAAAAGTGACATTAGTGTCGTTAGCTCAATATACAGCAGATCATCAAACGAAAAGGCGTTTTCGTTCAAAGCCCGTTGTTTTGTTTCTTTTTATGTTAACAACATTACCTTGGTCTTGTCCTCATTAACAACTATTGTTTAACCAGTTTCTTTCGCTACCATATCACGATTAACAAAGGCCCCACTGACATCAAACATTGCTCTTCCAACTTCATCAAATAGTCGGAATTGGAATGACTATTGATAATTGAACGATTATGACCCCTAGCTTCAAATCGCTTATACTTTTTTTATTTCCCGAGAAGCTGAGTAGGCTTTGACGGGTGTAAATAGTCGGCTTAGCATCTCAATTATTTCATATCATCAAAATAAAATTTAAAAAAGGATTTTTGTCACAAGTTTTTGACATACATTTATTATTTTGCAATTTGTTTAAAATCCAGGAACCACGACCCTTAAAATTACACTTAAAACCACCTGCTGCGAAATTATAAGTTTCCCTCTTAATGCCCTGACATTAAAATAAAAAAAAAAGAAATACAAACTAATAAATTATGGGCTAGGCCTCACCACTGAACGTAATTTATTTTGAAATTAAAATTGCATCAGGGAAATTTTAAAAATTAAAAAAAAGGACAAAATCCTTTTTTTATTGTTTGATATTTAAATTTGTACCGATACTAAAAGCAATTGAATTTTTGTACAACATTTTTTGCAGGAATTAGGAATCTGTAAAATAATGTAACAAAAAACTGTAACATTTGTGTTGATTGCTTGGGTGACTGGAATTGTTTGTCTCTTCTTTCTTTCAAATTACTATTGTACCAAATTCTTAGAACTATGTTAATTGGTGTTTGATTAAAAAAAAAATCATTTTTTTGTCTAAGCGTGTATAGAAATCAAAACTCATAATCCATAGTGTAAATAACCTTAAAGGAGTGGGTTTAAACCAACAACTTAAAGATCAAATGAATGAAATTTAAAAATGAAAAATATTTAATTGCAGACCAAATTTAAAATATCAATACTCAGCGCTAGATGGCGGTTCCGGTGTAAATGACCGTAGTCCCCGCGAACGAGCCTCCCGTGATCGTGCCCTAAACGCTTGCAAAGAATGGATGCAAAATTCGAATGGACGTTACGAAGTTATCGCCCATTTGGACGAGATTGGTTCTCGTCATTCGAAGAACTGGTTTCTAATCAGTGATTCTTCGGTAAGATTTATTTTTATTTCCTTACCATCAATAAAACATACAAAAATCAATTTTATGTGTAATTTCTTCCGTGTTTGCAGGTCCGCACTGACCGCCTTATGACCTTACTTCCATTACCTCCAGACTGTGTTGCCTTAGATGAACTGCCACCATGTGAAAGTCCAAAGGGAATACTTATGGAATTGCTCGGTTCCCTCCATCATCCGTATATCTATCCTGTTCTAGATTTAGGTTTTTTACGTACCGGTTCAATTAATTATGCTTGCCTGGTAACACCATTCAATTCACGCGGCAGCCTCAAGGATCTCATTTATAAAGTAAGTCAAGTGTAATGAAATAAAAACACACTCACATACAGTTTGTTTGGATCAAGGCTTGTGTGAATAATTTAATTATTATTGTTATTGTCCTTTTCTTGAAGGCCCAGTGGAATGAGCCATGGAATCGCAAGTATACAAGGAAGCCAAATGGCTTGCCAGCAACTCAAGTGCAAAGATTGGGTCGTCAGATACTTGAAGCTTTGCTTTTTCTAAAAGAACGGGGCTTTCCGTTGCATGGTCATTTGCATAGTGGAAATGTTATTTTGCAAAATGGTGCCGCAAGGTGAGTTTATTTTTAAAGTGAGCAAAACAAAAAAATGCACTTTAGTTTTTTATTTTGTGTTTTAGTTTTGAAAGGTTGTAAACTTTGATGCATCAGAGTGAAAATTTGCATAATTCCTTTTTTTGTTTTCGAAAGTGGATTTTTGTGTGGAATTTGTGTGCTCGTAAGATCCTTGGAGCAAATTGCTTTCCTTCGTTCTGTTCGATAGATTATTCTCTTTTCAAAAATCTATGAGTCGGAAGATAAATTTTATTTTTTTGGGGCAATGGACTGTGAATATAGGATTTTCCGCTGTGGCCCGGATTGTATAGTCCCGGAGATTAATTTTCACTTTGAAAACTATTTTCAAACTTGTATTTCATTCAACATGGTGTTGTTGTTTGTTGGTTATGCTCTCTTTTTTTTCAACATCTGAAAAAAACTTTTTTAGAAGAAAAAAGACAAGCACCATACCTTTCTATTTCAGTATATCGCCTTAGCACATAGTCTATATGCAATTTGTCTTTATTGATGGAATTTCTTTTTGTACTTTCATGCAACAAAGGAATAACAGAGTGCAGGCTCTTTTATTTTTCTACATTAAGCACGCACAAAATTGGAAAAGTTTTTGTTTTCTACTTTATTTTTGTCTTTCCTCTGGTGAAATGGTGATGGAGAATGCATTTGGAATTTACCTTCTTGGAAATGTGGGACAAGTTGTGTCTTGTGTGTGTAATAAAAGATGAAGCAGCTTCTCTGAGGAATTTTTAGAAAGGTTTTCTTTTATTCATAAATGATAGAGAAGACTGCAGGCTGTGAATGACATATAATTTTGAAAATTTCAATGAAGACTCTCTCGCAAGTAAAGTGCTTGCAGATATGACGGTTGAAATGAATAGGAAATCCGACAGCATTGTAAGAAGACTGTTAATTTAAAAATAGTATTTTTAAAACGGAAGGCACATCAATCGTTGCCAGTTTATTGGTATTGCGGGAGAAAAAGTTATCCAGATAGGTTATCTTTCTGTTAGAAAGGTACAAATCAGGTTTTTGGACTATTAGATATGTCCTCTTATGCTTTCAGTCAATTTCTACCGAATTTTTTTTTAAGAGACACCAAGCCTGATGGCATGTCTTCCTTTAAGGCAGTGTTGCGAAAATGTGTAAATAGTATGTTCAAGGAAATCAAGCTTTTTGCCTGCTTCAGGTCTAATCTTGGGCCGGTACCAATATGAGGTGAATATTGAACTGTTCTGTCATGTCATTTAGAGATGATCGTTGTTGAGTTTGTGGAGCCAGACACGAGAGATTTAAAAACGGCTGGCTGTCCAAGAAAATATACGCATATCCTTGCAAGCTATTACGTTTTTAGTAAGCCGGAAAAGTACCTCTCTTATCGCCATTATTTCGCTTGGAACTCACTACATTGTTTCAGTACATTGATTCATTGATTCATTTGATCTGAGTAGATACCACTTCCCACATCGTTGTCGGTCTTTGAACCATCAGCTTAGCAGTGTCTCGAGTTATCTTCTGGAGGTCTAGAATGAATATCTGCCTGATTATTATCGACGTGTATAGCCCACGGGTTGTTTTTTGATAAAATCTCAAGTTCAAGAGTTCAACAAATTAAAATTAAAATTAAACAATTTTCAGCTGTAAGTAATGCAGTGATCTTATTCGACAACTTATTGAAAAGGAAACAAATGGTAGCAGTAAATGCGAAACATAGTTATGTTTGAAATTCTTATAGGGACGTCCCTTTTAACGCAAATTTGACCACAGAACCTTCAGGAATGTCAAAGCTAGTAAAAACCAAATATAAACCTGCTACTTTCGCACGAATAATCACGGTCTCACAGTACTTTTTCTTGTTATCTCTTCCGATTTCCGTTTACACGATTAAATTGACGTCTTAAACCAGACCAAAACAAGTATGACACATGTTTGGCGTCAGTGGGAAATCGTTTTTGAGCTTCGTCCATCAAAAACAATAATTTTTACCATGATAAGAAATTAACCACGAAAAACATCCCTCTGTGTGAAAGTGTTCTTTTACCCTACTCGTCTCTACTAACAATCGACTAACTCAATTTTCATTAACATCAACTGACCACTTTTAACATTGAGCTAATTAAGTTCCCCCAGATGCATTATTCAAAAAACCAAAATTAAGTTTCACCCAAAACACATATACACAAAAAACAACAAACAAACAAAATCAACCCTAAAAGGCGATCACAGGAGTATCTAAAACCGAACCCAAAAAAGCTTTCTACTACTCAACTGAACTTCTCACATTTCACATTAACTCTCAGTTCCAAATCGCACTATGTACATGAGTGCAAGCACACCAACTAACCACACAATAGCTTAACTAATTAATATGCTAATGGATTTATAATTACCCAACTCCATAGTCCACTTCCGTTACTCTGAACGAACTTCGAACAACGAACCCTGGTTGGGTGCCATTACAGTTGTTTACAAAATGCTTTTAGGCCAGTTTTCATCATCAAGGAAACAAGGAAACAAGCCTTAACCTTCCTGCGTCGTCATCGTCGTCGTTGTCGGCTTAAACAGTTCAACTATAAGCGTTTAGTCCTGCTGTTGGTCGTCACTTCTCTATGTTCTTTGCTTAACTATGCGAAAATATAAATTGAAAGCTTACCATATGACCAAGACCGGGACTTCAAAGGGAGTTAAGAAAAAAATGTATGCACTTTTGTGTGTGCTACAAAAATAGTTGTGTTGTTCATTCAATGACTTCTGAAGCTTGAAAATTCAGCACGCGAAAACCCCTTTTTTCACTATATCCCTTTTTCCAAAGAAATCCCCTGTTTTGTGTTTTCCACATTTACACGAGTTAAGAGGAACTCTATTGATGCCTGTGCATGAATGTTGGGTTTTCAAAAGTATTTAAGGACAATAAATAAAAAGGAGAAAGCCAAACGAAAAAGACGAAGAAGAAAAAAAGTGTGTTGTGGTGGAACGTCTGTCTCTGTGGCAAGCCAGCTATACTGGAGTCCTGGCAAGGGTATGTGTTATGGAGGAAATGTTGTATTCTGGTCTCCACTTTTGGCTATACATGTTTTAAGGCTTTGATGTTGCTTCAATAGGGTTTCCTTCCTTCCATTTTCGTTTTTTTTTTCTTTTTGTTTGAACAGAGGTCCGTTTTTTATGGGTTTAATTTTTTTTTGTATTACAGACTCTCTGGCCTGGAGAATGGCCTTTTAGGATTAAGTTCCCGCATCAATGCGATTATGTGGTCACGTTCGACCACGGACATAGAAAATATAGATATCATTTGTTTCGGTCATTTACTTTATGAGATGTGCACTGGCCAAGAGATGACCACACCGAAACCGTCCATGAGAGTTCTTGAAATGGATCTAGAGCAATATCCGCAGGTAGGCTATTTCATGCGGAATAGAATCTAAGATGAGATCTATTTTTAAACTTGGTTTTCAGATTTTGGAAATACTCGGATTAATCTTCGATCCACCTGGAGGACAATGTCCTTCAGTGGAAGAACTCGTGCTGTGCGATCTATTTCGAAATATTGATTTGCGTGAACTACGAGGTCCATGCTTTAGTGTAAGTATCCAAAAAAAAACAAAAAAATACATTCAAGTGTCACTTAATGAATCTTAATTTTTCCAGACAATCAAACCAAGTCTAAGTAGATCAACACTCAATTTGCTGCTTGCTGTGAAAAAGCGACAAACTGCATCCTTAGGCAGTTCATTTAGCGAAACAAGCTCGCCATGCACACCGCCATCTACACCCCGCGACCGAAGGGTTGGGTAAGTGTTTCCGCTTGCTTATGTTCCTTTCAACACTACTTTCCCCTTTATCACCCACACCATACTATTCTATTTTATAAATCGTCCTTTACGTCACTATATACTCCTCGTGTTCCTCTGTTCATTTTTGTTCACACAAAATTACCCATCCCTTTCAAAAAAAAAAAAAATGTGAAGAACAAAAATACGAAAAACTTTACATAGAACAAAGGGTAGTAGCATTTTACGTCCTAGTTCCTTCTGTCTAATAAACTACTCTCGTTAATATATTTGTATATGGTTTTTTAATGTTTAATATTCGTGTTCGTGTTTTCCATGTGGACTACCTACATTTTCATGTGGCAACAACTTTATCAGTGTGTCACAAAAGTTCTCTCATTCTAGATTTTTATGTTTGTCTCTATTGTTCATTAACAACTTAAATTTCCCCCCGCATGCATATTAAATTTTAATATCCTTTTCTACCAAAAATTATAATATTTACTTGTTTCTTGTGAATAATATAAACTAAATTTATTTTTTTTTGTTTATTGTAATTTGTGTCAAAATTTATACTTTGAAACAAAAACAAAACCAAATTAACAGTTTTCCGCCTGCACCCTATGAAGTGTTTCGTTTGATTTAATTACCCAAACTCCCACAAAAAAAAATGTTTAAACATAAATAAATAAAAGAAAAATAAACAAAAAAGAAAAAAAGCAAAGTAAAAAAAAAATTAACTGGATTGTGTTGTTGTACCACTCTACTACCACTACACTGAGAATGAAAGATAATGACACACGTAGGGGTAAGTCTAAAAAAAATACAAACAAACAACGAGCAACTACAACTCGTTAAAACCTGTAACTAATCTACAACTTAATCTCACATGTAAATAGTTACAAAATACAAAGACTAAAAAGAGACATGAACTTTGCTATGGTAGAATGTAAAATTTGTATAATTTTCTTTCTTTTTTGTGTAAATTTGTATAATACAAAAATGAGGGTGCACAAATGTGTTTTTTGGACTATGCCATTTTTGTGCCTACATTTTGGGCTTAAAGTATAATTTACCAAGAAGAAATAAGAAAACTTTTTTTTAAACCAAGGAACGGCTGTTTGGAGCTGTTAAGTTGTTATGGCTATTTTGGCTGACACATAAAATTTACACGTAATCAAGTGTTGTTTTTTTTTTTCGTTTCGCTCTTACTTTGGCTTTGATTAAACACACAATTGTATATTTTTGTAGACGTAGCTTCGAAATGCTGAGGAATTTTATGTTTTTTTTGTTACTATATTTTTTGTTTACTTTGGAAGGGGTTGTTAGTGAAAGGTCATCCATAAAAATAGTGAAAAGGTAAAAGGTGCTTAAAAAGGCAGAAAGGGATTTTTTTTTACATACGAATGAAGTTAAGGTCAACCATTATAAAAAAACTTAACTGAATTTTGATTAATTTATTTTAAAGAAAAAAAAATCCAACTGCATTTCTTTTTCGGTTTTGAAATTCCTGTTCAAACCTTATTTCCGGTTTTATGTTTTTTTTCGGTACCTGATTTTCTTTTTCCCAACTTCCGGTTCCCAATTTCCAGTTTACGGTTTGAATGTGAATTGTTTTTTGGTGTCCAAAATGTGCAACGGTGGGACATTGCTAATTTCACCCATCAGGAAAGATATTGAGGGGTTTCGAATATTAACAAAAATTCAAAAAATATTACAGTTTGTTGTTGCTGTTTTTGCAAATATTCACTATTGAATCTGTTTACCCAAATTTTAGATCAATCATTTTTTAGGCTGAAAAGAAATGTACAAACATCATTCAGCGGCACGTCAAAAGTAGGGATAGGCATAATCGAATGAATTCAATAATCGAGAAAAAAATATTCGAATTAAGTGAATATTTAAATGATCATTCGAATTGTGAAATCGAATTCTTTTCGAGTTCTCGTTATCGTTGTTCGGCTTATTTTCATTTGAATTCTAGTTATCATCATTCGAGTGCTTTTCATTAAAGTTCTCGTCATTGTCATTCAGGTTGTTTTCATTCGAGTTCTTGACATCGGCATTCAAATTCTCATAATCATTATTCCAGTTCTCTTCATTCGAATTCTCGTCATCGTCAATCGTCATTTAGGCCCTTTTCATTCGAATACTCGTAATCGTCATTCGTGATCTTTCATGACGAGCATCGTCATTCAGGTTCTTTTTATTCGAATTCTCGTAATCGTCATTCGAAGATTCGTCATCGTCATTCGGTTATTTTTTTTAGTTCTTTTCATTCGAGTTCTCATCATCGTCAATCGGGTGGATTTTATTCGAGTCGTCATCGTCATTCGGGTTATTTTCATTCAAATTCTCGTCATCGTCATACGGATATTTTGTACGAATTCTCGTAATCGTTATTCGAGTTCTCGCTATCGTTATTTGAGTTCTTTTATTCGAGTCTCGTCATCGTCATTCGAGTTCTTTTCATTCGAATTTTCGTAAATTTGATTTCTAAGTCCTCGAAACTCGATTTATTTTTATTCGAGTTCTTTGAAACTCGAAGAGCTCTGGTAGTGGTAGTTATAGGCGGGGAGCCCTCAATCCTGAAAGTGCACCTACACGGATTTCAAAAATTTTTATATTAAAAGATAGTTTATAGAAATACCAACAAATTAAGCCTGGTATGACGAGGCCTATCCCGGCACCAGTATTTCTTTCAATTTTTTGCATTATTGATAATTTGCACTTATCGCGGATTTTAATTTTAACTAGCGCATATTATTGGAAATTTAATGTGCTTTCAGGAAAAAATGGTAAGACAGCTGCCATCCTGGCACCAATGTTTGTCATACCCATTTTAAAATTTTGTCACTCATATGTTTTTAAAAAAGGTATGACAGACATTGGTGCCAGGATGGCAGCTGTCATACCATTTTTTCCTGAAAGCACATTAAATTTCCAATAGTATGCGCAGTTAAAATTGAAATCCGCGATAAGTGCAAATTATCAGTAATTTATTAATAATGCAAAAAATTGCAAAAAATACTGGTGCCAGGATATTCCTCGTCATACCGGGCTTAATTTGTTGGTATTTCTATAAACTATCTTTTAATATAAAAAATTTTGAAATCCGTGTAAGTGCACTTTCAGGATTGAGGGCTCCCGGTGTATTAGGTTTGAAAAATCATTCAAATGATTTCACAGTGCATAATCGAGCTTGTTTAACTAGTGGAATACAAACCTATCCATATAGTGAAGCGTTACAAATAGGTACAAACTCTTCACTGTGAATGAAAGTGGAAGAAGGATCCAACTATGGATATAAATTGTCAAAAACCTCGAGTCTCGTATATATTTATTGGTACAGTTGAAAACTCTTGTGTATATCGAGGGCATGTTCGTAGAGAACGATAAATATTTTCATTTAGCATTTTCCTTTTTTTACTGAGGCCTTACACCGTTTGCTGCAATCTTGAGCTTTAATGTTTTGCTTACAACCAAATTAAAACCAAAAAGCAGACCTTATAGTTCGCATTGGGACGAGTTGCTTACCAAACTGCCAAAACCTTTTTTAAGAGGCCTGAAAGCCTAGTTCATTAACTGAAGACTAAAAATATGGTTGAGGTTTATTTAACAAAGTCTGTCATTAATTTTGGTTAATGTGGTTGCTATAGTAGTAGTAGTAGTAAAGGTTTTATTTCATCTTTCACGGGCACTGCCTCATACGAAGAACTGACAAAACTTCCAAGAGTATCAACCTGTAATGAAAACGTGCTTCTCAACTTTTCCATTCGGAATCGGCCTTAAATTGTAGGCCCCCTCAATTCTTCACACACACCCTTGGCTCTTCAGGAGCTGTCGCTAAACTTTATTTATTTATTTATAAAGCATGTTCAAAGTCTCGTATCGAAGATCCTTTATTTATTCAAAAAGAAAAACGTGCGAAGGCTTTTTTGGTTAAGCATAAAAAAACAATAAACTATTACGCTTGGTTTGGAATGACAAAACTAAAACACTGCACTTAAAATTGAATAAAAATAATATCCAGCACTCAAAACTATATTGCACAACACTTACTAAGGAATAAATGTATCTACCTATAACGTAACGTAAATATATCACTCAACCCTTAAACCTCCTCTCCTGATTACCCTCTTTGTTTGTTCTCAAAGCTAGTTGCTTACTCCACATCATTATATCCAACCCCAAAGCATGCCATATTTATTCTGGAATGTTGTTCAGCTCTCAGCATGATAACCACACAGTAGTTACTCTTGTGGTTGCATAGATATACTGTTTAAAGAGTATTCCCCGCAGAGCACATCTACACAAAACCCACTCATTGTTAATGTATCCAGTTGACTAGAGGCACACCTCTTTACACTGTACTCGTATGAACTAACCTAATTAGAGAGCAGCTACAACAAAAACACTTTTTGCTAATTTAATTAAACAAAAAAAAAATAGAGACCCACAAAACATTCCTCAATAATGTTTATGTTTATGTATGTATATTGTAAAGCCTTTATTAAAAATCTAATTGCAATCTCTTGCTATCTCTCTCTCTCTCTCTCTGTTTTATGTTCTTTTCGGGCTTGGCACAATAACAACGACATACATCCAGCAGGACAATGGATTCATTTGATATATCAAGCGACTCGGAGGAAGGCCTGTTGGACGAGATTGTGGTTGCAGGCAATAACCCCAATTGTTATAAGCATCCCTTTAATCTACATCAGCATCATTCCCACCATCCCCACCATAAGCATCAGGCACATCACCAACAAATCCAGCAACATAAGCCCCATCAGCATGAACCGCATTCCCAATATGATCCACTTACTTTTCCACCACATTTCTGTGCGGAGCATAACCTAAACTCAGATGACAATAGCAGTTCAATCAATGAGACATCCTCTACATCAGCCTCCAACACCGGAGGTGGGGCATGTGTCAGTGGAGAACCCTCAGCAGCCAACACTAACCCAAATGCAGACGGAAGTAGTTCAAGTGAAGCCTCGATAACAACCACATCGCGTGGTGGAGGCTATTGTGCAGGAGCAGCAGACAATTGTTATGATGATGCAGTCGAGCTATCGACATCGGGTCAAGTAACTCTTGGCACTGCAACAACCTCATTCAATCACCAGCTTACGGCTGACATGTGCACCTTTAAGAATTCGAAGAGTCGTCGCCTCGAGTACTCGTTGAAGTGTTTGAAATACGGTCGCAGCAATCCATCACAAGACTCAGCCTTCGGCTCACTAACCGATGGTGACCTCTCAATCGGATCGTCCAGCTTTCGATTGAGTAGTTTCCAGTCGATAACGTCGCCCATCGATGAGGGAGTCGAGGATATCATCATAGCAACCACCACAGCTGGCAGCGAGACTTGTCTTGAATTGGCAACAGTCTCGACTAATGGACAATCTAATGATTCGGCAATTTCGACACCATGTCGAGAGGGTTCACCGAATTTCCTCGCCATCGAAGAGAACTCCTTCACTACCATGACGACCACAACATCAGGCAGCAACAATCACAATCGTCCACAGCAATTTCCCGTCACACTCTCGCCCAAAATCCAAATAACCACCTCAGCGTCCACGTCCAATCTTCAATTTGACCCGCCGAAAATTCTGGTCAACGATCAGAATTCTATATACACAACTTCCCCGTCGAAACGTTCCGGCACCATTGAGGTTTTCTCACAAAAATACAGGGTATGCTCCTTCGAGGATATTTCACCGAATCGCAAACAGTCTAAACATCATCTCAAGAATGCCAATCGTATGGCTTTTCGGTCGCTGGAAGAGGAGCAGCGCATCGATAGCGCATTCATTCCGATTCAAAATCGTACAAATTCCGAAAACAGGGTAAACATTAACAATAGTGAGAAATATAAGAAACTCACGCACTCATCGTTCAGTCGAATCAGCAAGACCACAAGCAGTGTGACGGTAGCTGTTGAGCCGCCACTGAATGCCACCAATGCTGGCAGTGGCAACTCCCAACCCAGAGATAGTAGACACACTCTCTGGCGGGATAGCAAGTTTTACCGGAAGAATCGCATAGCCAAGTCCAATGACTCGCTATTGGAATCGCCGAATCATTCTCCGTCGCCATGTCGCCTTTCGCCTTCTTCTTTTAGAGACAATCACTACGAAGCCTCTTCGCCTCTTTCCTCCTCTTCGTCCTCGTCCTTTACACGACATGGACTCAATCGTGGCAGTTCAGTCAACGAGATCTCCAACAATTGCAGCGGTGGGATATCGCCCCACCGACGCTATTGCAGCTCGAAGAGCGAAGACCTCGGAGATCTGGGAATTCCCACGACAATCGATACTCGTAAGTCACACTCCGAACGTCATCTCTTCGGACTGTCAAAACTACGCCAAACAGCAATCAACAACACTGTCGGTAACGGTGGATTAAGTGGAGGCAACAAGGCAGGTGGTGGCTTCATCATTGGCAGTGAATGTTTCTCCGAAGACGAAGCCTTTCTCCATCAAGAGCAAGACAATAAATCTTTGAGAAGCCTCAGTACATGCTCCATCAATCGTGTCACTCTAACAACAACAACAACGACAACAAGGACCAAAAAAAAGACCACCTCACTGGCTGTTCTGCCATCGGCGCTAGGCTCATCATCAGGGCCAACGATAACATGCAATGTTCGAAATTCGGTATTCAAGAGTGTAGATCATGCACTCAACTACATCGATGCGAATGGAGACGAGCAGGATGTGTCGAGCTCAACGGAAGAATCGCCAAGACGTCATTATAGTGAAATTGCTAGGATATTTGGGTCGACAACAACCAGGGCTGCAGATGATCCGCATAGTAGTAGTTGTAGTGAGGAGAAGACTCCGCTGCTGGACAGCGTTGAAATGTCACCGATAAGTCCAACCGAGCCGGATCTCAATATGTGATATACGCAATTTAGTTAAAAAGGTTTAACTTTTTTTATTTTCATGGTTTTTTCAACTTTTTGCAACTTTCAGTGAATAATTTTCCTTTTGTACGTAAAAATATGTATTTAGCATGCTTAGGAGTAGAAATAATATATTGGGAAGAATAAAATGTTGGAATTTGAAATGCCAAAAGGTTTTGGAGAGTAGGTTGAGAAGAATTTGAGAAGTTAGCATTAGTTATCGATTTATACTTTGTTGACTGTTTTAATTGAAAAACGAAAAGTTCATTGTCAAATTGAAAATGACACCTGCACTTTGACTGATCAGAGTGCTCTGAGATCTCACCCTGAAAGATTTTCTATTCAATTAAGAAGTCATTAATGAAAGAGAGGCGACGCTCTTGCCTGTTCAATTTTACATAATGCCTATGCCATTCAGAGCTCTCATCAGAATAAGGAGATGCCATAAGGCTTTCAGCTGTCAAATAGACGAAAACGTTTGTCAACATCTAATAAATCTAGGTATTCTGTACAAATTTCAATCGAATTACTTTTTAAATGGTTTCATTGGTTATTATTTTGACAGGCCAAACAAAAATTCCTTTTTTCATATTTCATGCTCTAGCAGCTTTCAATTATTTATTACATTGCAAAGTCAAAGTGTTCTAAAACCGTTATTTAATGTGATTCTCGTCTTGTAGTTTTAAGGATTCGAAGGGCCAGTTTCCTGATACTTGATAATATTACAAAGCGTTAACAAACTGGCCCTTATGGACCTTAGTTGGTTCATTACATCAAATCAATGGCGCAAAATTATAGTCCGCTAATGAACAAGTTTAGTGTGAAACTAGCTTAAAATGACATTTCAGACATGACTCAAACGTCATTTTAAGCTAAAAGTTGTTCATTAGCGGACTATAATTTTGCGCGAATGACTTTTACAATTACAAAACAAAACATCAAACTAACAAAAAGACTTAATCCCTTCAGTGTTTTCAAATCAGTGACCCCAAACAACGTAGCATTTACCTCAAATCTTCTTTTCCTACACAAAACGTATGCTTTTTCTTATAAATAAATCAGAAAAATAAAATAATGTTAATCTTCTCAATGGTCCATAACTAATTAAAATTTATTGTAAAAATAAAGAACATTCAAAATTACTAGTCTTATATCAATTCTAGCAATTAATTTTGCGCTTTAATCACACCTCCATCCTTATGATAAAGTTTAGGTAAAATTAACTTAGTTAAGGCTCACATTCTTTCACTTACGTTAAAGAATTTAAAATAGTAATTAAAATATTAAATCGCAATTTTAGAAAAATATTTGCATTACACTAGCGAAATTTTATTATAAGCTTCAAATTGTAAATAAGAAAATTAATTGATTAATTAATTACAACTTGTACTTAAAAAACTGAAATCATGAGCTTTACTTTTCCTAAATTTATAAAATATTTTTTGTTGTACTATTAAAGTTAATACAGGTATGCATAAATAAAAACTTCCATTCCAAAATAAATAGTAAAAACAAAAAATAAATTAATCTTATTTTCATCTTTACTTATATTTTATCTTAGCAATTTTCTATTTTTGATGTTAATCTAATTTTAAACTGAACAGTAATAGATATATGGATTTCTAGAAAAAATTAATGAACAATTTAACTGTCTATAGCAACATAATAAATAAATAAATAACAGTTGTAAAATATTAGCATTCTTTTTATTTGAATTTAATAAAAGTATTCAAATCACATTTAAATTTAAGTTAAGCAATTAAATGCAGAATTTCTTAATTTTCCACTTTTTTCATTAAATGGTAATTTTTCAAATTAATGGAAAATTAATAAATGGCGGCTTATTAGATAAACTAACACACTCCTTCTTTCAAGACATTGCATATTAAAATATTGATAGGTCCATTTATCCTTAAACTCAACCATAAAATTGTAAAAATAAAAATATATATATATACCTGTTCAATTCAATAAAAAAAAATATGGTAATAAGCAAAAATAAAATAGAAACTAATTATTTACACAGCAGCAATAATAAACAATCAGACAGTTACTGAACATGTTTTTCTTTCTGAATTCAAACAAACAGTTATCCAAAATAATAGCAATTCAATTAAAATCTACCTATTACTGTATAAGAGAAAATAAATACACAAAAATATTTTTGTTGTTCCCAAGATAATGAAATACATGATTTGATTTTTTTGTCTTATTTAATTTAGAATAAAATTTAGTTTTATTTTTATTTTTATTTAAAAAAAAATAGAAAAGTATTTGAATTTATTATGTATGTACAAAATGTTGTATAAAAATCTAAATTAACAATAAAAACATCGGTGATATTATTTAAAAGGATCATACATAGATTTTGTTTCTGACCAACGAAAAAAAAGATGAATTAAAAATAAGACAACTCGTCCCGCATGGACTCAAAAATTATCGAGTGGCTTTTCTATTACTACTTTTACTGTTACACATGTCTTTTAAACTACATGTTTTACGAAAAATTTCACATTCATTTTTCACTACTCAGTAGCCAGCACAGTATTCAAGTGGTAATAAAACGCTCCAACTTACTTTATCTGTCAAATTCAACTTGTATGGCAATTGTTACAGGGTTGCGTCTCGGATTAAACGAAAATTTGCAAATACTTCAACCTAAGTGAGTTCATAACTCAGAAAAGTTCAGATCATTAGATTTGCGCAGCAAAATAATTCTTCTTCACGCCATCAGCGCTGTCTTCATTTAAATAATTAAAAGTTCTGTCGCCGATACAGCTTTCATTTTTTTACTGGCCTTTTTATCGACTGCAATCCAAATTGTTGTTGTTTGCCAAGAGAAATTTTGCGGTGCTGGCTACTGAGTAGTGAAAAAACACGGCTTTTATTACAGCTTACTTACTCAGCTTGTCACTGAGCCCACTCGAATATCGGACATTAATGGCCAAGCGGAAAATATTCTTGACTTGTTTCTTACCTCTGGCCCTGATAAATACACTATCAACTCCTCTACGCAGGTCAGACCATACTATTGTAGTATTCGGCTTGGTTCGACAATTAAAACTTATTCACTTTTTAAATAAAACACAAATTCACTTTATTCAAATCACTCACAAACTTATTTATTCAACACTTTCAAATTATAACTTTGCAAACACAGTATCTTTACTTTATCTCAGTTCACAATCAACTGATTCTTCGCCGCTAAACGGGCTATTTATATAACAAAAATACTTGGTTCTAGAAACTACTATATTGGTTCTTAGAGAAGTTTGAATGTTCGAGAAAAGAATACTGGGATTTTTATAAGAGCTGAATCTGAGTGCTAAACAAAAGTTTTCTCTTAATCACTATGTGTTGCCCCTCATTTTAACTATCCTACTTCCTACACAAGTGTTTACTACTACAATTTAACGATATTAAGTAAAGAGAGTATGTACATTAAATAACAAGAGATACAGAGTAAGTAAAGAGAGTGAGAAAAGTGTGTACATTAAATATAGAAAGAAATACAGAGCGTAAGAGATACATTAGACATTACAATAGAAGGAGAAACAGAGCGTATGAGATAAATAAAGTGTATACACATTACACTATTATATCTGCAAATTTCTCGTGTCAAACTAACCCAGTTAGAGAAAGAGCTCCGAAGTGAACCGTATGGCAATACGAGAAAGTCAACTGGGACGGTCCCAATAACTTTTCCGGATCTATAACTGTTCACTATGCTTCCTCGATAGTGACGTAGACTCCAGCGCAGATATGATTACTAATATGATTATTTTGGGAATGAAAACTTTTATCCCGAAAAGGGTTAAAAGCATCAACTCCAAAGAAAAGTCATGGTTTGACTCAAGCTGTAAAGAGGTTATCAGGAAAAATGAAGTAAAGTTCCGGTGTTTTAGAGCCAACCTGAAGAAAACCGAAACAAGTTTAAACAAGCTAGGAAGGCCTGCAATGCTCATATTTGTCGGACAAAATATTAACATGATCAAAAATTAAGACAAAAAATACAGCAATGTCCCAAAGGCAGTAAGAATTTTTGGTCATTTGTAAAAAATATGAAGAATTGTTGTTAACTCTTTCGCGAAAGCTAACCTTTTTGCTAGGTAGTTCGCCGGCAACTCTTCATTGCATTTTTCTAGCATTTTCTCTTTTATCGAAAATGCGTGTTTTCGGTATCGAAGAATCGCTTCTTCGTAGGATTAGAAATAGTCTTTCAAACCGTTCAATACTAGTTGAACTGGACGGATTCAGGTCTGAAACCCACAACATAAATGCTGCTGTGCCCCAGGGCGACCCTCTTTCTCATTTTTATAAATAATCTCTTGTCTGTAACTTCTAATCCAATAAATTGTTTCGCTGACGATAGTATTTACCTACCCTTAGTTTTTCTTATTTGTCAAAATTTATGATAAGCTCATTAAACTCTGATTTGAACAGCATTGTACAATGGGGAATAAAAAGTGCTTCGAAAACCCAATGCTGTCTTTTAGCGTTAATGCCACTGTCCATGAGTAGCATTTGCATCAATGAGACTAAACCGAACATCTCGAGATACTCGGTATGTGCATCACTGACCACCTTTTGTGGAATGAGCACATATGCGATGTCGCCAAAAATGCCGCAAGATGTTTGGGTTTCTTAAGACGGTTCAAGAAATTCTTCTCCCCGTCTGATCTGGCTACTATCTATAAGACCTATATCCATCCAAAACTTGAGTACAACTCTCATCTCTGAGCTGGTGCGCCAGCTACAAACGTAGGCCTCTTGGATGGTATTCAAAAAAGAGCCCTACGAATGATCGGTGATAGAGACATCACTGCGTCATTCCATTCAATAGATCACCGTTGTCGTAACGTTTCATGTATCTCTCTATTCTATCGTTACTTCTACGGTAAGTGCTCTAGACTCTAGAGAAATTGCCGGTTGAATTCCTCCCTTCAATCAATTCACAAGCAATACTTTCTAACCTTTCTTCTCCCTCCTTCCTTTCTCCCTAGTGAACTCCAACTCATTGTGTCTCTGGCATAAGGGAATGAAAAAGTCGGTTGGCAATTCGAAAACGGACTGAGTCCGTATGACGCTGTTCACATTGGACTATTTCCGCCGACTTATTTTGAAGTAAGGCCAATCTGTCGTGTTCAAACACAAAAGTAGTGTGAACGCTCCAGACTCACTTTGACGTCTTATAGTTGTCATAAATTGACAATAGGCCAGTTCCACCTAACAACATTTCACTGATGTGACTTTTCATAGAACAAAGAAGAATTGCTACTGAAATTCAATGTTTTTTGGCATGTAAAAAATGTGCAAAAACGAATCAATCCCTTTTTTGAATGTCTTTGTTGTCTGGTCAGCTGTTAAATCGTTTTGTACAGAAAACTCAGAAATGTCAAACACGTAGTATATATATGTAAAATCCATGTACAATGTGTAAATCCGTCTCCAAAAAGAGATTCAAGAGAAATCAATCCTTCGAGAAAAAAATTGAATTTCTTTGTGAAAGAAATGCGTTTAAGGGAAAAAAAATTACCACTTTAACGTCACGGATCAATTCTTGGGTTGTAAGAAAAGCCAGATGAGATCTCAATGTCATTTTGACTGAGGCAAAATCATTTGGTGGAACATAATTCTCAATTCTCATTAAGATAAAATAGTTACCTTACAAATTGTTATTGTACATATGTCAGTCACGTCGAAATAGCTGAGTGAGAAATCGAATCCAAAATATTTTCATCTTAGAGATCTCAGAAAAAAATCTCATTTCTCATTTTTATTTCACTTAAAAAATCTCTGAGATCTCAGTGAGATGTTGTAAGGTGGAACTGGCCTAATTAATTTGACGCCATGCCATATGCCAAATGTCAAAAAAAATCCATAAATTTTTAGT
Organism: Sphaerophoria taeniata; assembly: GCA_943590905.1. Taxonomy (NCBI): domain Eukaryota; kingdom Metazoa; phylum Arthropoda; class Insecta; order Diptera; family Syrphidae; genus Sphaerophoria; species Sphaerophoria taeniata. Next base: position 95,168,821 of record OX016540.1, read on the forward strand.
TTGGTTTGAAAATCCTGCCTCACTTTGTTGTCTTTTTCTTACTAGCAAGTGCGAAAGAGAAAAAACATATAGACGTCAAGATAAGTCGGAGGAAAGAATCCAATGTGAACATGGTCTATGAAATCAAATGTCCACTTGGCAATGCTCTTTATAAAACGTCTCTTAGATAATCCCAGCGCCACCTGTATATTTTTGGTGCAACGTATGACTGTTTCTATCACATACAACAACCATCAGTTGGAAAATAAATGTGAATACTTGGGAATTAAAAGTTCCCTTTATGAACGAAAGAAAAACCCTACAACCATTTGATGTGTTGTCAATTTAAGTTTTTTAAAGAATTCATATGAAAAGTTTAAGGTATTTGGTCATATTTGAAACGTTCTTTTTGTAATACGTGCCCTCTCTCCATTTTTTTAATGTTTTGTATGCCAGTGTAGGTTATTATTAGAGTGAAAGACCAAATTACATGTGGAAGGTTTCACCAACAATGGTTAACGCCGGTATTTCATAATTTGATGAAAATAATTTCCTACTATTTTAATTTCGCCATCATGCACAATTAATTTCCATAACTTTTGTTTGTGGACTGTGGACGTCCTTCTGACTGTAGTTCTTTAGTTAATTTAACAAACATTCTTTTCCATAGTTGAAAAAGGATAAATGTATAATGAAACATAATAATAAATGGATAATTAATGAAATAAAAACTTTCTTTAAGTTTTTCTCTCACAATTCTATAAAACATGTCAGAAAAGTAATTTTCCCTGCCTGGCAGTACTAAAGCTCATTCAACTTTGTTCAACTACACAATGACATTTCTTTGAAATCGTTCAACCAAATACCAAATTGAACAAATTTCTTCTACTAGTTCGACATTTCTCATGAGAAATTGCACCTATCTGCACGTGAATTTCAAATATTTTTCTACATCCAATTGTTTAATTAATTGTGCGCTATTAAATATTGTGGATTTAAGAAAAACAATCCATTAAAAAAAGTGAATTCACATCGAATCCGTCAACGAAAACCACGAGAGGAAAAGAAAAAAAAAAAACAAATTCTCCCGTCATTCAAGTTCCTTTTTTTGTTTTTTTGTTTTTAATAATTTTGATTCTCTGAACATTGAAAAAAGTGAAACACCCGAATAATATTTTTGATGATCCTTAAATATTTGTTTATTCCCTACGTGAAAAATTAAAACAAGTCCAAATATTTACACAGCGTCCCTTGAAAATTACATAATCCAAAGGAATTGGAAAGCAATTTTGTGAAACACAAATCTTGTAAAATTAATTTTTATAAAGAAAAATCGAAATAAAATAAAAAACTTTGTTGAGGTTTTATTTTGGTGTGGAACAAGTGAACGAAAATTATCTTGGAATTTCTCTAGTGCCCGTCGTCGTCGTACAGTGAGAACGAGAATTATGTAGATTCATCATTTCGTGCCAAAGTGCATCTCTTGTTTGTTCACGGAATTTCTCATTTATGCAAATTCGAACAGAACAAATCTCAAATTGCTTAAGTTAAAATAAAAAAAAAACAATTTAAAAGTTAAAATTTTTAAAGATTAAACTAATCAGTAATCGAACAGTTTACGTCGAAGAGGCGAGACATGACCCAAAGAGAACGCGACACAATCATTCATTTGGTTGCTGGCGGGTAAGTGGAAAGTTTATTATTACATTTTTTTCGTTGCTCCTTTCGTCATTTCAAGTTTTTTTTTTCGATTTTGTTTATTTTTGACAAACATTGTGACTTAGAAACAAGAAAATTAGCATCATGTGTGTTCAAGAAACATATGCAAGAGAAATTCCCAAATTTGATCTGATAACGCCATGGATGCGGATGTCTAATTTTAGATTCATTTTTTGGATACTAGTTTTTGTGTCACTTTTGGAAATATAGAAACAACAACACGCCCTCAAAATTTGCATTTTTAGATATTATCCAAGGAAAGGCTTTGCTGGGTGACGAAATAAAAATGAATACATTTTCTTGCATGAAGAAAGGGAGGTTTGTTTTGATGAAAAATAGAGACTTCCACCTCAGTCACAACTCACAAGTAGATAGTGGCTTTCCCCCTGGTTGTTTTCTTCTTGGAGCGAAAACTCTTGCAGTTCAAGTTCTTGTTAGAGTGCTTATTTTTGTTTTGTTTTTAAGCTGCTTTGTTGCTTTTCTTTACTGTTTTAGTTCCAGTTCCAGTGATGAAAAAGACTTAAGTTCAAACGGACTAACTACTAAGGGACGTTGGACTTTTGATCCAACTTGACAGGCTACCTTACATTGTTAAATCTTGAGACTGGAATTTATCACGCGATCGATAAGCCACCAATGACTTAAAAAAAAAACCTCAAACTTCATATCGTAAATTTTCCATGCTTCCACCTTCAGATACCTATTTAAGTACCAAGTATAGCAGCCCTGAGTGTACTCGTCTTGGGGATTTCAGGTTTTGTTCCTCTTTCGCTTGTTACGTGCATTCAATAACAATAAAACATCAAATAAGACGCAAAACCCACCTCTAGTTTGTTATTTCAAACACATTTTTGCCGGTAAACTGCACCGGTAACTTTTTTTTTATTTTAAATCCGAACCTTGCGGCTGAACTTAATATTGTTTTGTTTTTGTTCACCGTTTCATTCTTATGAATTGTAATTGAATATCGTAAAGCGTAGTTTGTTTGTTTACGTTGACAGGCACTAGGCAGAGACAGCTAAAACCAAAGAAAAACTCTGTAGGCTAGCTAAACCTGGTTGGTTTGATGTGTTTTCTTTTTTTTCTAAACTTGATTCTGCGCTTTGAGTAGAAACGTAATTTAGGTTAAAACAAAAATTCAGTTGAGTGAATAAAAACAAAACAATTGACTCCGATGTCGAATGGGAGACAGAAGAAACATTATCGTTTGTGTTCGAATAATGGATGTAATTTCTTCAAAAAGTGTAGTTAAGATTCTATTTTCTTTTAATTAGCGGAGTGAAAATTGAGTCTAATCAAGTTGGTTATAAAAAAGTAAAATTAATTAACAATAAGTGGATAGGTAAATTAGATTGAATTAAGTAGCAAGTTCGTGTGTTGTAGCAATTACCTATTAGGTATTTATGTACTTTGTTGTTGTTATAATTCAGTGGCGTATGCGACTCAAGTCTGGCGCGAGTAATTTAAAACGACTATTGAGTTAAATAATTGAACAAACAATAATAAAAAAAATAAACACTCAAACTTACAAACCAATTTTTATGTATGGAGGACTAAAAAGACCATTGGATATTAATTTTTAACCAGTTTTCTGAAACGATTGACCTTCAGAACAATATCGTAGTATTTTTTTTTTTTGAAACAACTTGATGACAGGTTGTGGCCACATGTTGGGTTCCCATAAGATTGAAACAAAAATATTTTGTTTGTATGTTTTACCCTCTTCAAAAAATTCTCAATAAAATAATACCAGAGTATATCTAATAATGAGTAGGGAAACTCTTTTTAAAATGTGTTCGACACTACTACAACCACAAATTTTCGAAAAAAAACACAACAAAAATGCCATAAGTGAAAATAGTTTAATCAATTCCTTATGTAAAACTGCCTAAGCAGGAAGAAGTGACTACACGTTCATCACTTGCTTCTTTCTCTTTTTCCCTAATAGATTTTCAAAGGCGGCGATTTGAGTTTATATTTTTTGTTGCTTTCAAATAAAAATCAATTCGTTGTGCCAAACTGCCTGAGCAAGAAGAAATGACTACACATTCATCACTAGTTTCTTTCCCTTTTTCCCTTATAGACTTTCAAAGGCGATGTTACTTGATTGTCATAAGTAAAAATAAAAATTTATTCGATAAAAAAACGTATGTTGTTTCCCTTTCCTTCCTACAAGTTTCTCATTTGGCATCTATTTCCAATATCTGTGTGAAAATATGTGTGAATCAACAGGTGAATTTTTCTGAGTTTCCCTACTCATTATTAGATATACTCTGAATAATACCTCCCATATTTATGTAAAGGGTGTTCCAGTAGGGACTTCCGAACTTGGACACTTGATAGCGGCTGTCTATTTTGCCCAATCGCCAAGGAGACATTCACCTCGTCAGACCACTGTCGTAACATTTCGTGTCACTCCCTGTTCTATTGTTACTTTTACGGTAAGTGCTCTTGTGAAATAGCCAGTTGCCAGTTGCATTCCTCCCCTTAAACAATTATGTAAACAATTCGCCCATAATACTCGCGCTTCTAGGAATGCCTATCGATTTATCCTGCAGTCAAACTTCGGACGTACTCTCAGGTATAGAGAATCGTTCTTTAGCCGTACTACGCGAATGTGAACTCCCTTCTACACTCTGTCTTTACAAATCATTGCAATGTTAGGAATTTAAGATCAATGAACACCAGCACCTCCTTTCCAACCCCTTTCCTCCTTCATAGAGCGCACTCACTGTGTCTCTGGCATAACAAAGGTGTAAAAAACCCCTTGACTGAGTTCTAATCTTACAAAAAAAAAAAAAAAAACACTGCAAATGATAAAATAATCTTCAGCATTAAAGCCCATTTCTAGATGAAGGGGTACCTAATAAATAAATAGAGTGGCGCGACAGCTCTTGAAGACCCAAGACCTAAGTGGTTTACTCTCATTAACAATTCTCTAAGTTCGTGTGAAGAATTGAGGGGCCCTACAATTTAACGCCGATTCCGAACGGCAAAGTTGAGAAGCACTTTTTCATGACAGATTGCTACTCTTGGAAGTTTTGTCAGTTCTTCGCAAGAGGCAGTGCCCGTGAAAGATGAAATAAAAACTTTATGGGCACGAGTAGGACTCGAACCCACGACGATCTGCTTAGAAGACCACGCACCTTACCACTAACCCACGGGCTGCTGAAGGGGTACCTAATAATTGAACAAATAAAATTTTCAAAATTGAGACTGGATTTTGTATTTTGTCCTGGCGTGATCACTTTTGCTTTTGTTTAGATTTTAAACTAAATAGCGCGTAAAGAAAGACCTTTTATAAGCATATTCGAAAGAATTTTGTTTTAAATCAATCTATCAGGTTTCCGAGCAAATTGAATAACAAATAAACGGTTCTAGAAGAAGAAACGTTTTGGACTTTGGAGTCCTACAGAGATTTGCAAATATTTTTTGATTAAAAACCTGTCACAATAAATCATTGCATGAGAGTGATACAAATATTTGAAAACTATGATCATCCTTGATGATGAACAATACAAATTCATTCATACTAACGAATTACGTACCTACCTATTCACTTGCATAATTATTAAAATGATTGGCAATAACTTTGTCTAAAATAATTCGTCACCTTTTTATGCAGTGAAAAATAAATCAAATCTTCTTTCTACTTTGCACATTTTTCATTCGGCTCAGCGCCAGCGATGAAAAACAGACAAAAAATAAACATTTTCATAACAAAAAAACGCCATAATAAAATCAAAACAACAAGACAAGTTCCAAGTGGTTATTGAAGCAGAATTAGTGTTGTTGTTATTGTCCCTTTCTTATTGCGGCTTTTCAGCTGATATTTCAAGCATTTCAAATGACCGGCTTAATGAACCCCCACATAAATAAAAAATAATAAAAACAAAGCCCCCCAAACAAGTCTAAAAATAACTCAACGACCGACGACGACGAGACCAACACAGTTGAATAATTTATCTATTATGAGCATTGTAGCGATAAAGCTGTATTTTGTTTTTCTTTTTTTTATGGTTTTATTTCTATTTGTTTTTCTTTTTCATTTATTGTATGCATTTCCCCGATATAAAGTGTTGCATTTTATTTACAAGTCTATGTTTGTTGTGCCTGCACTTCATGACTTTACTTCAAGACTTGCGAGTTAATACCTTTTCTTTAATCTTCTTAGGATGCAGTTAGTAAAGGAATTAGTTTAATAAACTAACATATTCTACGGCCGTGTGCGAATTCAGTTAAAACTTGACGTTTGGTTAAATTTTGACACTTCGCATTGAATAAAATGTGTTAAAATTAGACTAGCTGCGGAGCAGGTTAAAATATGACAGTAGATAGAGGTTAAAAATTCATCCATTTTTAACCACAATTCATCCACGGCTTTAAAATCATTCTCAAGAGAAATAAAATATTACTGCAGCTGACAAAAAGATGTCAACAGCAAAAATGTGCACTTTTTAATTCTTGTAAATAATTGAACACGCCACCACAAGCCTTTAAATAAATAATAATAATTATTTCGTCAGAAAATTATTCAGCTGGTGTTTTCCCAGATTGAAACAACATGATTAATTTTCAATTTGTTTTCTTTAAATTTTAATTAATTCGACGGAAATAGAATGTTTTTGTTGTTCATTTCAAAAAACATTTTTCAAAAAGGTACCAAAGATTTTTAAAGATGTGCCACTGTTCGTTTTCTTGTTGATTCAACTGGAATCACCTTCTCAAAAAATGTCCAATTCAAACATCTTCAAATTTGAAACAAAACAATTTCAACCAAAGGAACTATCAAACCAACAGCTGATGTTTGTTGTGAAATTCTAAATGTTGTAAACAGTTTTGATAGCGTGTCAACAATCACGTACGCATTTTCTTGTGTTGTTTATATTTTTTCTCTCCCTCTGCAACACCACGCAAGGTGCTATTTCCTTCTTCCAAAAGAAGGAAAAATATTGGGAAAATTCGTTTTTCCAAAAATCACAAGGGTTAATGAGGTTGAGTTTAGGTTAAAGTCCTTTGTCCTATTGAAGTTGAAAAAAGTATGCAGGAATGCATGACAGTTGTCTTCACAACTTGGGAGCAATGGCGCTACTCATCCATTAATCAACAAAAATATAAAAAAAACTCTGCGAATGACCCACAAGTTGTCTATTTTCGTGAAAAAGCAACCTTGTGGATTTTTTCTCACTACAATTTATAATTTTATTTTTGTTTGTCTCCAAATAAAAAAGAATTTAAAAAATTTAAATGATTTTTTAAGAGAATAAAATGCAATTTGTTTATAAATCATTTAAAGGTTAAAAAATTATTTCCCACAAGAAGTGTCTTTTTGACTTCTCAAAATGTATTCTTATCCTCAGGTTCAGGTATTCGACATCAGAATTGTTATGAAATTTTGTGAAGACGCACAACCGAAACGGACGGAAGACGCCATATACGCCAGTGGCCAATGCTTCGACTACGTCAGTTCGGTTGGTTGTTGTTCTTAATTATTTGAAATTGTTTTGTTTTCTGTTTTTTGTCGTTTTCTTTTTTTTTTTATTGATTGACGCCAAGAAGGGAAATTATTTTTGCATTCTTTTTATAAATTGTTTAAATTGAATTCTTCCCAAAATATCCATCTGTTTTTGTTTCCGCTCTTGCTTTTGTTTTAATTTTTAACAAATCTGGGAAAACATTACCAATTTAATTCGAATTTTGCAACAAATTAATTAATCTGGTAACATATCGTTTTGCTTGAGTTCAAAGTATCGTTTCGGATAATTGACAATTAAAGCAAATTTGTTGAAGCTTATGGTTATTATTGCTGTACTTTGCCGGCCAATATTTTTTTTTCCGGAAAATAAAATCAAAAGAATCAAATTATGAGGCGGTATGAACAGTATGATCTGAATTAATTCAGCGCTTCTGAAAAATGGCAAATTTATATTTTGAACCAAAAATATTTCCAGCTGAACAAAAGGAGGGCTTGGCTTTGAACTTGACAAATTAATAATTCATAAATGTGCTAGGCTAATTTTTGTTTGTTTTTTAATATCAAACTGGTTTTCCTTGATTTAGATTTTGTTGGCTCTATGAATGAAATAAAAACGATTAACATTTTCTTTGATTCTGATACATTAAACATATACATACTGGGTATTCCGAAAGTACCTAATGAACCCCAAAAAAACCGCTAACAGCCATGTTAACAAAAAACTATTCCTATTCCCCTCTTATTTCACAGGTTAATTCATAGCTTAAAATTTCTCATCAATAAAAATAATTTGTTCCCGGAATAGTAAAGTGACTTACCTTACTTCTCTGTTGACAATTGATTTGTTGTTGTCTTGGCTATATTTATATACATATACACATATGGTGTTGCGTTAAATTTTACCACGACAAGTTTCATCTTCCCCTTAACTAACTAATCATGTTCTTTTGCGACCCTAAAATTCTCGAAGAGTGCAGTAGATACCTTGGCCATCAGCATTTCAGGACAGCAATTCCAACAGGTTTCCCTAATCGAAGTGTGCGACAAGTTGTCAACACCAACGAGTTGTGCAACGGGCGGTCCACATATGTATGCATGTATGTTGAGCATATATGCCCAACAATGTGTGAACTTTAATCACACCAACCTAAATTTAGTATGGCCGACTGCCCACCATAAAATGTCTTCAACACATAAGAATAATCACCCATTTTTTTTTTATCGTCTCTATTTAACTTAAAATATTTTCATCTTAGTACAAAATGAAATAGTTTCTCCTCTTATTAGACTAATTTTAAAACGGACCCATGTAGAATCCTCGTAATACGCGGATTTCCAAATGATTTTTCGAAGTATCTAATCTTCGAATGGGAGTCAGGATGGGAGCTGAACTCGTTTACTGTGCTGCTGGGTGATGCATAACCTATTTGTTTAGATCGCGTGCGATGAACGATTCATGGCTTCTCGAGAGACCGAGACAGAACGTTCACCACGCAAAAGGTTGGAAGGAGATGCCTGAAGGTCAAGTAGCCGAACAAGCCAAGTTCACCGTCTTAACATCCACTTGGGTGGTTTTTCTTTGTGTTTCGATTTTGATTTGATATTTTTCTTTCCTTGTATTTTTCAATAATTTCCGAGAGTGATCTTTTGTCACTCTCACAAATCCTTTGTTTAATTGCTTTAGAAAAGATTCTGGTTTTTAATCCAGGTTGATTCACGCTTTTCCAGGCAAATGTTTTTTATTAAATATTGTGAAGACTTTTCAGATTTCCTCCGTCGTTGGTTTTGGTGAACTTCAAAAAAAAAAAAGTTTCCTGGCGCCAATTTTTAAAAATAAGTACGCTCCTGTACTCTAATTATAATTAACTAGCAGTTGCCCGCGACTTCGTCCGCCTCTCCCTCGTCCACCACCGGCCAGAGTATCATCTCGACTTGTGCATCATGCGCGCGTGGGAATTTTGTTCGGAAGTTATTGTAAAATTGCATTGCAGTCAACTCTCCCTAGGTCGTAATTCTCTTGAACTTGAAAAATTTGAGCATTTTTTATGATTCCCTTCAGTTGTTCATACTTAAAGCATTCCCTTGGGTGAACTCTCCCTAATTCTAATATCTCTCTTACTTCTGCATCGTTTTTTTTCGTTAAGTAATTTTTTTTTCTTTAAACTGAGCATATTTTTTAGTTAAGAAGTACATAAAATGATATGGTTTAAACACAATAATCTGCACAAATAGTGCAATCAATCACATTCACAAATCAATTGAACTCTCAAAATTCTAATTTGACCAGTTATTAGGCCAGTTCCACCTAACAACATCTCACTGAGATCTCAATGTCACCTTGACTGAGGCAAAATCATTTGGTGCTTTGGTGGAACATAATTCTCAGTTATCATTGAGATTTAATGGTTACCTTACTAATTGTTGCTGCACATATGTCAGCCACGTCAAATAGCTGAGTGAGAAATCGAATCAAAAATAATTTCATCTCAGAGATCTCAGAAAAAAATCTCAGTTCTCACATTTCCACAGATTCTTCGCTGCTATTGGTCGCAGCTTAATTTTAAGTAGAATAAAGCCTAAAGCAGTTGCCCGTAGCTTAGTTGGTAAGTGCGCTGGCTGCTAAGCAGAACGTCGTTGGTTCGAGTCCTACTCAGGCCAAGTTTTTATTTCATCTTTCACGGGTACTGCCTCTTGCGAAGACCTAACAAATCTTCCAAGAGTATCAATCTGTAATGAAAAAATGCTTCTCAACTTTGCCGTTCGGAAGCGGCGTTAAATTGTAGGTCCCCTCAATTCTTCACACGCACTCAGAGAATTGTTGATTAGAGTAAGCCACTTAGGCGTTGGCTCTTCAAGAGCTGTCGCGCCACTCTATTTATTTATTTTATTTTAAAGCCTTCATCGATTAATGGACTATCCAACACAAAAAGAATTTTACAATTCGAAATAGTAGTTCCTGAGATTACCGCGTTCAAACGAACAAACTCCAGCTTTATATTGTATTAAATTGTATTGTTTGCCGTTTTTTCCACATTTTACACAAATTCTTCGCTCCTATTGGTCGCAGCTAAATTTTGTATAGCTTCAAGCCTTCCTTGATAAATGGACCATTCAACATTTAAAAAATTGTTCAATTTCATAAAGCAGTTCTTGAGATAAGCGCGTTAAAACGCAGAAAAATGTATATTTTTTGCCGTTTTTTCCATATTTTCCACTGATTCTTCGCTGCTATTGGTCACAGCTTAATGTTAAGTAGCCTAATGTCTAAGTCGATTAAGGCACCATCCAACACAAAAAGAATTATACCATTCGAACCAGTAGTTCCTGAGATTACCGCGTTCAAACAAACAAACTCTTCAGCTTTATATATTAGTGTAGATTAAATTGTATTGTTTGCCGTTTTTTCCACATTTTACACAAATTCTTCGCTCCTATTGGTCGCAGCTAAATTTTGTATAGCTTCAAGCCTTATTGGATAAATGGACCATTCAACATTTAAAAAATTGTTCAATTTCATAAAGCAGTTCTTGAGATAAGCGCGTTAAAAGTTAGAAAAATGTATATTTTTTGCCGTTTTTTCCATATTTTCCACAGATTCTTCGCTGCTATTGGTCACAGCTTAATGTTAAACAGCCTCAAGTCTTCCTCAATTAATGGACCATCCAACACAAAAAGAATTATATCATTCGAACCAGTACTTCCTGAGATAAGTGCGTTAAAACGCAGAAAAATGTATATTTTTTGCCGTTTTTTTCCCCATTTTAAACAGATTCTTCGCTGCTATTGGCCACAGCTTAATGTTAAGTAGCCTAATGTCTAAGTCGATTAAGGCACCATCCAACACAAAAAGAATTATACCATTCGAACCAGTAGTTCCTGAGATTACCGCGTTCAAACAAACAAACTCTTCAGCTTTATATATTAGTGTAGATTAGTTTCGATATCCATTGATATCAATTTAATTCGTTCACCCCGATCGATGTTGCCGGTGTGGCAGCACTTGTATTGCTGCCTGTTGCAATTTTTTGTTTCGCTAAACACATTTTTCATCATTTTTCAAATTAATTTTTCTATCGCGGCACATCGATTGTGTGCATTTCGTTTTTCTTTTTTATAAATCAATAAAACCAAAAATATCTTTTAATCTTTTTCGATATTGGATGGAAAATCCAAAGTTTAAGTCGTAGTGTCGGTCGTGGAAAAATTGCTACAATGGCAAGGCAATCGATTGTGGTGCTGTCTAATGAACTGACAGAGAACCAGTTTATCAATTCAACAAATCTGACTTTCTCTGTGTATTTCGACAACTCTATCTTTAGATCTTTTTATAGTCTGGCTAGACCATCAGTTGGTTGGGTTCGGAGCATTAATTTAGGGATACTGTGGGAGTTTAGGTGAACAATTTTTCATCAACATATTTTTTTTTTTAATAAACACAAATACTATTTTTGGAAGTTATATAACCAACTTTTACTGCCTTCACTTTATTTTCGGTGAACAAGGCTAGGAGAAAATTTAATAAATTTATATGTACGAGGATTAACTTTAACCCACCGCCACCAGACCAGTTAATCTTGACAAAAAATGTTAAAAACGTTATTGTATGAGTGAAAGGATTGAGGACACATTTTTCAAATACTCTTTTAACATAACTTAATGTTAAAATTTGGTTTCTATACCCACATATTTTATAAAAACCTGTCTTCCTCTATTCGAAAATTCAAAAACAAAATAAAAAAAATTGTATGCAAATATTATTTTGTATTCCCTCTGCAAGCCTCACTTTTTGTAAACTTCTTTTCAGACCAAAACGACTGGTTACGTCCATTGATAATGTGCTCGAACTCTAACGGTATCCAATATCGAAAAATGGTACCTGCACAGATGAATTACGAAAATTGCTTCCAGCCAGCTGGATATGCAGTATTCGCAATGAAAAAAAAGAAGGATTGAAGGAATTTTTTTGGTGAGTCCTTGGATTTTAATTCATTTCTTATTTACTCTTTTCACTGGCAGTGTACTGTATATTTATAAATATGTCAGAAATAAAATTTAAATTTGATGAAAAGTTTCGTTAAATCTAAGTCCAAAAAATTCGCTTCTTATTATTAAATTTCTTCCTAATTATTTTTTAATTTTTTTTGACGAAATCTCAGCAGGGAATCCCATTGCTTAAAAGCGCAGAAATGTTTTTAAAGATTATTTCTTCTATCGACTAAACAAAACCCTGCTTTATTCAGTCATAAAACATGCAAATAATAATAATTACGCTAATTAAATGACAAACTTTATTAAGGCTTCGTGTTCATGGTTCATTTTCATTGCATAATGTTGATAAAGCAGCAAACTAAATTATGATGATACTTCAAATGGACTTTCATAATAAAACAAGCAACTTGCCAAGGACATATACAATATCAAAAGAATCCTTATTCTGTGGTCGGGGTCTACGTTCACAAAGCTGTTGTAAGATTTCTCACTGCCAATAAAAAACAAAAAAATATTTCCATGAAAAGGCATGTCACAAAAACATCCTTGCCAACAAACTGTGACCTTGAGCATGTACAAGGTTTAGGGGAATCGGGTTATCACAAAACCAATTCTCATGAAGAAGCATCATATTCGTGTTTTTGTGTCGTATAAATAGGATCGTAAATTTTATAGATTTATTTCTAAGGGTCTCTGTCAAAAAAATGTTACTTATTATCATCAATTTGTGTTGGGTTCGGTATCTCTGGATTTTACAATTTGAGGTAAATTAATTTTTATTGAAAGCTACTCCATTAAATAAAGAAATATCTCGTTAACACTTCAATAAATGTTGAAGGGTTATCAACTTCCTGCAAATTGCTCTGACAACCGTTAAGGAAAAACACCGCTCATAAAACTTGATTAATGGATTAGCTTTATAGTTCAAAGTTGTTTTTTTATTTAAAGCACAGGTCACACGAATGTCGGACAATTTGAACCAACTAGTGACGAAAACTTTTGTGATAGATATTTGTGTGCGTCGAAATGATTGTTTAACAATTTTCCCCTTTTGTCTTAACCAAAATAGATTTAATTGGCAAAATTTTTTTAACTATGTAACCCAAGCCATTTCATGTTGTTTTCTAAAAATAGGTTCAATCTTCTAACCGAGCTTTATTGTAATTTCCATCAATTTACCCTTCAGACCAATTAAATGTCGTTACACAAGTTCATGAGTATTTTTTGCCACATTATGTGACACGAAATTGTTCTTTTCATCTTAGTGTTTTAAGTGTTTCCGGAACTTGAAACCATTGCTTCTTTCTTATTTTCCTTCTTTTTTCTTAGTTGTCCTTATTATACTATGTAACGGTTTAATTGGAAAAGATCCAAGGGTGTTTTGTGTCCCTAGCGAAAAGAAAAAAGAAGAAAAAAAACAAACACTTTCCTTAATTACACAAAATAATTGAAACTGTCTGATGGCAATTGCTGGAGATATTCGAACCAGTTCGTCTTATTTTTCACAATAACAACAGCGAACAGCTTTTGTAAGTTGAATCAATTTTAATCATCAGCACAAATTACTTATTCAACTTTGGCTAACTACAATGTCCAAGTTCTATTTATAATTTCAGTCACGAACGATAATAAAAAGTCACATTCGAGTCAAATTATAATAAAGTGAAATATCGTTACTCAAATTATGGAATACAGTTGAGTGACCAAACTAACAACTTGTTTTCAATCAAATATAAACCGAAAATCCAGATTTATTTGAATTTTTTGAATTAAAAATAAATCTACGATACTCATTGCTCGTTGACTTGATTAACTTATTAGTAATGCGAATGTCTATCATCTCTAATCATGTTTAACTTTATTAAAAAAGTTCAACCAGATTGTTTGTTTTGAAGGCATCATTCATCTCCGCAGATTCCAGTTTTGAGGTTATCTGTGTTATTCGCAGATTTCTACTTAAAACCGGTTTATTCTTGAGCTCTGTCTTGGACTATTTTTGGTTTGGTTTTTATTTCGTTTTGGAATTATTTTGTTTTTACTTAAAACAGCATGTGAGCTTGCCGGTACGAAAACTCAAAATATATCTATGCTCGACCTACGTGCGAGTCTCAACAAGAATAAACATTTTGGCTTTCGAGTTCTTATTATCAGCACTTCATAAGTTAAATTGGGTACTTAATACGCACTAGGGGTTTGGGAAATACGTTGCTTGCATTTGTTTTACGAATGTGCAATCAAAATACGATAAGAAATATTTGTTTATTATAAATTTATCTCAAAACTACCTCAGTTCCTTCAACAAAAATGAAAACATTTGATTTACTGATTATAAAATTTGTTATGAGAAAAAAGAAGAAATCATGCAAACAAGTTCATTTTATGACATTAAGAATCTCTGGAAAATTTTGCTTCATTTTTGCAATTTTCCTTGTATTTCTTTTTTTTGAGAAAAAAGAAAAGAAAAACATTTTTGTTTACTTTAATTTCTGTCCCGAAACCAATTTAAATAAACCGTGAAAAGTCCGTAGGTTTTAAACTGCATTAAAACTTGAAGAACATTCTTCCATCTTGAGAAGATTGATTTTTTGTTTTCTTCTGTAAAAATGTAAACAATTATATTATTTTCAGCCTTCAACCCCATTAAGCCAAATGAAAATGTCAACAAATGTCCTTACATAAAATAACAAACAAATTTCTAAATGTCTGAGACAGAACGAATTAGTTATTTTTACCCGGCTACACTGTAGGGTAAATGTCCATTAAGAGTCAACGTGAGTGTGAAATCATCTTAATTTTTAAGGCTGCAATTTTGCTCACTCAAGCACGCTAAAGTTAACCAGCTAATACACACGAACCCAATGAGCAAACCATAATGTAGGTAGTTAAGCAACGTTCGTTTTCGTTCAACTTTTACTAGTGCGGTTTCATTAACTCATTGCTTAAGTGAATTTGACAACTTGAAGGAGAAGTCTACTTCCCTTGCTCACTTAAGGAAATTTTCGTCCGGTTTTTTAGCTTAAGTTCACTTACTTTTTCGGGAGTTTTTGTAAAACCTGTTAAAAATCGATGAGTTGGGAAGAAATGTTGTGATGTGATGATGACAGCAAAAATCTCACAAATTCACAAAATTATATCAACCGTCAACAAAATTCAATAGGTCCGTTCTTTTACTTTTTGGGCAGTTTGTGAAAAAAACTGTCAAAAATCATCCCCACTCCTCGAAATTTTGTGATTCACCCAAAAAGTAAACGAACGCTTCACACCAAAAATCTGCCGAATGCACAAAATTATGTCAAACGTCAACAAAATTCAATGTACTTCTTATGGTTTGACAGAACTTACACAAACTGCCACAAGAAATTTTTGTGTCTAAAATCGGCAGAAAGGGGAAATATTTTTCTCCTTCAAAAGTGACAGATTTTAATTTTTGTGGCAGTAAACGAACGCAAAAGTGGGAGAATATGGCAGTTTTGGGCAGTTTTATGAGGTAAACGAACGGACCTAATATATGTACTCTTTATGGTTTGACAGTAATCACAAAAACTCCAGCAAGAAATGTTTGCATCTAAAATCGGGAGATAGGGGTAATATTTTTCTTCTTCAAAAGTGACAGAACTTACGAAAATCGGGAGTAAAAGTACAGAAAAGTGGGAGAATTTGGCAGTTTTGGGCTAAAAACACACCAAATCAAACAAGACGTCTTTCTGTCTTTCGACAAAAAATCGTGTCGGATTCCAACCCACACCGACAAGACAAAATGTCTTGTCTTTGTCCGCTTCGGTGTGTGTTGCTCCTTTACAACCTATAAAACTGACGTTTTTTTTGTCGATTTCTGTTTGTTTGTCTTGTTTACTTTGGTGTAAGTTACTTCATAAGACGGTGTGTAATTTTATGCGTTGACATTTTGTCCCGGACTTTTTGTCTTCTTTGGTGTGTTTTGCTCCTATACAACCTCATGTATTTACTACAACCGACGAGCGGACAAGACTTTTTATCGTGTCCTGTGTTTTTTGGTGTGTGTTGTCTCATAAGAGCAATGGACTTGTGCCCGGCGAATACAGAACAAACGTTTTGTCTGTTTTGGTGTGTTTTTAGCCTTAGTGAGTTTTCAGGAGTTTTAGGGAGTAAAAATACAGACCTATAGTTTGGCCTTTTATGGGGTTTCTTTGTGAACACACCTTGCACACAACGGCTGTTTGACATCACTGTTTTGTTTTAATAACCTCATTTTTTTAGTTTTAATTTATTGTTTTTAATAATTTTGGTACAGAATATTTACATAATGTACAGTCACTGCAGTTGCCCGTAGCTTAGTTGGTAAGTGCGTTGGCTGCTAAGCAGAATGTCGTTGGTTCGAGTCCTACTCAGGCCAAGTTTTTATTTCATCTTTCACGGGTACTACCTCTTGCGAAGACCTGACAAATCTTCCAAGAGTATCAATCTATCATGAAAAAGTGCTTCTCAACTTTGCCGTACGGAATCGGCGTTAAATTGTAGGTCCCCTCAAATCTCCACACGCACTCAGAGAATTGTTGATGAGAGTAAGCCACTTAGGCCTTGGCTCTTCAAGAGCTGTTGCGCCACTCTATTTATTTTTTATTTTTTTTACAGTCACTGCAAATCTCCACAAAAAATACTTTCGTTTGATATAATGTATAATTTATTATCCTTCGGTTTTTGTAGGGCGAGGTAAAGTGTACCAAAAAAATCGTGTAAGCCGTTTTGTTACATATTTCATGATGTTGATGTTGATGAAGAGTTTTTTTTTTCAAACGACTTAAGCTTTGTTACAAAAAAAGTTAGCCGTTTTGCTTTTTTGCGAGGTCACCAACCTTTATTTTGCATCAAAAGCCAAAAATAGGAAACGATAGCGGTTTGGGAATTAAATAATAAATGGGTTCTTAAAAGCATTTTTGGCTGTAATATCCTCAATTTATGAAGTTTTCTGTCGGTACTCCTAATCAATTGTTCTCCGTCTTGTTTTTTTTATGAATTTTGGGTTTCACAGGTTATCTTTCATGATTACACAATGTAAGGTCTCGAAATGGATACGGTTCGGTACATTTCTTCAACATTTTTCTAAGAGCTGGCAATCGCTTGTAGAAAATCAGTGATTTTAGTTATCTTGAATTTCTGAAAAATAAGGCTTTTGACTTGGCTTTAACTTTTTAAATTGAGGTAGTTTCTCAGTATGTCTTTGTTTGCCTTTGCACATTTGTTTACCTCCTAACAAATTGGCACTCAAACCGAATCAAATTAGATTAAAAACAACAAAAACAAAAGCAAAAAACAAGAATTCAATTCTAAATATGTTGAGCTGGTAGAGGCGCACTTTAAGCAATCAAAACAATTTATTTAAACACACAAGCTTGTTGGCTGTGAAAGGTGTTATCGCCATGTGCATTTGGGCTGTTTCTTGTTTTTCTTTTCTATTCTTATTTTTTTCATTTAAAGAGTTGCTAGACGCATTTTATTTACGTTTTTTTTTTCTTTCATTTTAGAACTGCTGGCACAGTTGGAGCTGTATTAACATGTCCCCTTGAAGTTGTTAAAACACGGCTACAAAGTTCATCGTCATTTGTGTCACCACCGCGACTCCCAGAAGCACATCCAGCACATCAAACTGAAGCACTTCTAAGACCTGAACAACGCCGTAAATTATGTACAACGATACTTCGAAAACGACCGCAGCCACAGGTGATTGGGGGTGTCCGGAGGGTAGTACATTTTAATTCCCTTTTTTAGTTTATTTTTTTTTTATTTCTTTAATTCTTGTATTCCCAAATGAAAATTAACATGCTATCAATTTTTAATTCGTTAAAAAAATTTTCATGAATTATTTTTTCTTCTAGATAATGGCCATTTCACACTGTGGCATATCATCAACAGCTAAAAGTATGAGCATCATGCAATGCTTGAAGTAAGTCCTTAAAAACCCTTGAAAGAGTATTGTTCGGTAACGATTTTTTCTTTCGCAGGCACATAGTACAAAATGAAGGACCACGAGCCCTATTCAAAGGACTGGGTCCGAATCTCGTTGGCGTCGCCCCATCACGCGCAATCTACTTCTGCACTTACTCTCAAACAAAATCTCTGTTAAATAGTTTAGGGTAAGTTTCATACTCCCCAAATCTAAAGGGTGATTCACGAGCGTTGTGCCAAAAAGCTAGAGCGTGTAGGTTGAGTTGAGACAAGAAAAAAATCGTATGGGAGGGGGGGGTCTATTCCTCCCCGTTTAGCCGGGAGGGGCAATTTTCTAAAAAATTGGCTTTTTTTGTAAAAAAAAAATTAAAAATCAACAGCTTCGTTTACAACACCGTGATATACCTTTCTGAAAAGCCAAAAACTTCTTCTTTCACTTTAATTTTGAATTTAATTGTTTTAACGAATAGTTTAAAAAAAAATTCAAACTCAAAATTTTCAAAAAAAAAAGCAAAAAAACATTTTTGAACTAATTTTTTTCAAAATTTTATGTAATTAAGTACTAAATTTGTTTTGAAAATTCAATGTGTTTGTTAATTTTTAGTCGAAAACAGAAAACCGGATGCAAAAATGTCTTTTCGTTTTTGAGAAATTAAAAAAAAACCAAAACCACTTTTTTCTAGAAAAATCTTTGTTTTTATTTTTACTTATCTGGACTTTTAGTTTAATTTATTATTTAGAATTAATTCACGAAAGAGAGCGGATGATTTTTAGAAAGAAGGACAGGGATGGAAAAAAATGCCAAGTTTGGTCTTTTTCCTCATTTTCAGATATGAGTTTTGCGTTAAAAATCTTATTTTTTTTCTCATCATCATGTTTCTTCTCTTTCTTTCTTTTGTGTTTTGTTCTCCGACTGCTTCTCTATTGTTGCATGCCCACTTAATTTTTTGTTCTGTGTGTATCCACAAACGTAATTCTTTTTTGCGCTCTTGTAACCAGGCACTTATTTTATAAATTTAATTTTTTGTAATTGGAGTTTTATGAGGGCTCAATAAAGTATAAAAGTATTAAATTATCCCTGGATTAACCATTTATTTCATTGATAACGTCTGAAAACTGACCTGCAATTTTTTCTTACTATACCTGTGGCCGCGGCTACTCGCCGGCGAAGAGTTCTACCTGCAAGGGGTTTAAGATAATTTTTTTTGAATAAAAAAACAATTAACAACCTAAAGGTAAATAAAAGGCATCCCATATTTACTAAACAACCATTTACAATTAAAATATTAACTCATCAACACAACAATAACAAACTCATACGCTCGAGAATAGTTAGCGGACAGGACCTTCTGCTACGGTTTAACTTGTTGTCGAGATCAGGAAGCCGAAAGACTCTACGCCGAAAGATATCCCAATAGATGGCGCCCAAGTCGTAGCATGTTTTCAAGAATCCGCCGACGAGAGCGCGGAGAGCTAGAAGGGAAAGGTCAATGGCAGACGTTATCAATGAACAAAATGATTAATTCAGGGAAAATCCAATGCTTTTCTACTTTATTGAGTCCTCATAAAACTGCAATTACAAAAAATTAAATTCATAAAATAAACCAATAAATTAAACTAAAAGTTCAGATAGTTAAAAATAAAAACAAAGATTTTTTTAGAAAAAAGTGGTTTTGGTTTTTTTTTAATTTCTCAAAAACGAAAAGACATTTTTGCATCCGGTTTTCTGTTCTCGACTAAAAATTAACAAACACATTGATTTTTTAAAACAAAATTAGTACTTAATTACATAAAATTTTGAAAAAAATTAGTTGAAAAATGTTTTTTTTGCTTTTTTTTTGAAAATTTTGAGTTTGAGAATTTATTTTTTTTAAACTATTCGTTAAAACAATTAAATTCGAAATTAAAGTGAAAGAAGAAGTTTTTGGCTTTTCAGAAAGGTATATCACGGTGTTGAAAACGAATCTGTTGATTTTTAATATTTGTTTTTACAAAAAAAGTCAATTTTTCAGAAAATTGCCCCTCCCGGCTAAACGGGGAAGAATAGACCCCCCCCCTCCCATACGATTTTTTTCTTGTCTCAACTCAACCTACACGCTCTAGCTTTTTGACACAACGCTCGTGAATCACCCTGTATAAGTATAAAGGTCAATTCCTAATCTTGTTATTTGCAGTGTGGTTCGAAAAGACTCACCAGTGGTACACATACTAAGCGCATCATGCGCCGGCTTTGCAGCTTCCTCAGCTACAAATCCAATCTGGTTTGTCAAAACCCGCCTTCAATTGGACTACAATTCCAAGGTCCAAATGACAGTAAGAGAATGCATCGCACGAATATACGCACAGGGTGGAGTGAGAGCCTTCTACAAGGGTATCACAGCTAGCTATGTCGGAATCTCGGAGACAGTCATTCATTTTGTCATCTACGAGGCCATCAAATCGAAATTGGTTAGTTTTATCCTCGAACCATGGAGAAAATTTGTGGATAAATGCATTTTTTTCATACTCTATTTTGTTAGATTGAATATCATGGGTCACATCATCGAGGGGATTTAAAGACATCGAAAGATTTTCTTGAATTTATGTTAGCTGGAGCGACATCGAAGACAATTGCTTCGTGTATCGCTTATCCACACGAAGTTGCGAGGACAAGACTGAGAGAAGAAGGTAACAAGTACAATAAATTTTGGCAGACATTGCATACCGTTTGGAAGGAGGAAGGTCGAGCTGGACTCTATAGGTAAATTACTATTTTTCTTTCAGCACTTTCGATCAGTGCTTGTCAGATGATTAAAAAATGTAGGCTCTTGAATTTTTGAAGATTTGTTTTAATCATCGCTTACCTATTTTTTAAATACTTGAATCCAAATAGAAATCTCTTCCGTTATCATTGAAAAAGTGGAATTACCTAAACTTATCTTCCTCAAAAGTAAATTTCGTGTTTATCTTATCTTAATCAAAAAAAGTCACAGTAGTTGCCAACTGATAAAACGCTTGAGTAGAAAAATACTGCTTGAAGCTTCAAAATAAAATAGACTTCATTGTTTATCGTTTAAATCAAAAACATCTGATTGCACATCAAAACACAGCGAAAGTGATTGTTTATGCGAAATAATCTACAAGGTTTTGTGTACTTGAATCAATATTGCCCCATGTCTAGTCACGAATGTCTTCCACTGTGTAATGCTTTATAGAGATTTTTTGTTGAACTTTAGATACGTTTTGACAAGTTAACGTAATTGGGTTTGTTTTGCTTTCAAAATGCACTTAAAAAATTGGTTTAGTTTCATAAAAGCACACTTTTGCGCATTGGTTTTTGAGTATTTTTAGAATAATTTTTATTTAATGTTTGACGTTCGCGTCATTGGAAAAAAATATTTTATCTTTACGGCCATAATAATATGAAATGCGTTGATCACGATGCGTCGTGTTTATGATGGATGATTCTGCCAACCCACTTTTAAGTGTAGTGAGAGAATCGAATCGTCGGACTTTGAAATGCTCACACAAGTTATTTGCAGTTAAGTTTACGACTTTTGTAGGAAATGGGGAAATACAGTAAGCCCGCTTAGTTCTTTACTGGCACTCAAGTAAAATTTTTGGAGGGTGTAACTGTACTAGGAGCTAACGCCCCACTTCTGTTCTCCAAAGCATGCAGTCGTACCATTTACAAACTAACTTACTTATGGTGGCTCTACAATCCGGGTCGGACCAGGGCCTCATCCAAGCTTGCTGTCTCCAGTTTCTTAAAAATAAATAAATAGGGTGGCGCGACAGCTCTTGAAGAGCCAAGGCCTAAGTGGCTTACTCTCATCAACAATTCTCTGAGTGCGTGTGAAGAATTGAGGGGACCTACAATTTAACGCCGATTCCGAACGGCAGAGTTGAGAAGCACTTTTTCATGACAGATTGATACTCTTGGAAGATTTGTCAGGTTTCTCCAGTTTCTTATTGAAAGATTATTGACCAATTTGAAGTTATTGTTGAATGGAAGACGAGTTATTGTCAACTGAAGACGAGTTATTGTCAACCGTTGACAATAACTCGTCTTTGCTTAACGAAGTGCAATTCGCATTTTATATTTAATTATTTTTTAACTCTGTAAAATTGCCCTGAGGAAGGCAACATCCCTTGCCGAAACGTCGGGAAAAACCAAAGTTTCATCTTTTTGTTTCTTTGAAAAAACTACAGCGAACAAAACAGCCGACGGAATACCTAATTTCCATTCAACAATGTCTCCAGTTTCGCACACCAAGTTGGTTCAGGTCCTTTACCACTTGTGTGCTCCACCTGAGTCGCGGTCTTCCTTTTCTGCGACGTCGTTCCGGGCTGAATTCGAAGACTCTACGGGCCGGAGCTTTGTTTTCCATTCGCTCTACGTGACACCCAGCCATCTAAGTTGTTGGACCTTAACTTTTCTGGCTAGGTCAGTGTCGCTGAACAGCTCGTAAAGTTCTTGATGGAATCTTCGTCTCCATTCTCCATTTATGCAGACTGGATCAAAAATCACTCGAAGAATTTTTCTCTCGAAGCAGCCCAAAGCGTTTTCATCGGATGTTGTCATGGTCCATGTCTCTGCACCATAATTAGGTCCGGGATGATGAGGCTTCTGTATACTTTAGTTGCTCGAGAGAGGATCTTACTACTCAATTTTCTTCGAAGTCCAAATAAGCAGCGATTGGCAAGACTGATTCTTTGTTTGATTTCAGCGCTGGTGTTGTTATCTGAGTTTATAGCGGATCCTAGGTAGACAAAGTCCTTTACTACATCGAAGTTAAATCTGTCTATATTGACGTTAGCTACGAGACGTCGATGTTGCTTGTCCTTTTTTGTTGACAACATTAACTTGGTCTTGTCCTCGTTAACCGCTGGACCCATCTTCCTGGCCTCCGTCTCAAGGCTCACGAACGCTCCACTGACATCACGCTGTGTTCTTCCAATTATTTCAATATCGTCTGTGTGTCTTCTCCAAGTTCTGCCCTAGAGTGAATACCATTTACAAATAGTTCTTACAGAAAAATAAAATAAAAATGAAACATTTCTTATCAAATAATTTTCTTTTCGTATTTACAGAGGTCTAGCGACGCAACTAGTCCGACAAATACCAAATACAGCAATTATGATGGCCACATACGAAGCTGTCGTTTATGTCCTAACCCGGCGATTCAACAGTGGCTTTTTGGATGCTGGTTGGTAAAATTAACATCGCATCGGTTATCTCAACCCTCCACAAAACCATCCACCTTAACTTAATAATTTCTCTTAACATACGTAACTCAAAACCGCTAAATATATTATAAATGTTGTAAATCGTAAAGCTAGAAGCGCAACAATTTTTTTTATTTTATTTTATTCCCTATGCTCTTTTTGTTTTTTTTTCTTTAACCCGCACTATACACCAATCTTATTGCTCCTACAACAAACAAACAAAATATTCCCTGTTTCAAACCGTATTCTGTTCTCAATGCTTTCAGAGGATCAACCGATAATTTGTGATCTTGTAGATCTATAGGATGCTTATGGATCTTACAAAAAAAAACCTTTTTTTTTTTTGTTATTTAAGTTAATTTTTAAGTTTTTACATACAAGAAAATATATTTATACCGATTTATTATATTATTTACATTTTCTTGTTTCCAATAAACAAAAGAAGAAAGTTTCATTTTATTTTTCATCATAAATGTAAATGTAAGACAAGTTTGTGAATAATATTTTTAATTTTGCAATTTGATTCCAAATTCCCTGCAACCAACATAGCACTGCAGAGTTGGTTAAAACCCTTTCTATGTTTTTTTTTTTGGGTTCTCCTTGAAGTTAAAAATTATAAAACGAAATTATTGAATTTGTTTTGTTTTAGAAATAAATAAAACAACAAAAAATATATAAGTTTTGAAAACGAAAACGAAAAAGGCTGCTATTCTTATTACTTGTGTGTAACTTGAAAAATATTAAATATGTTACATTTTAAATTTAGTGAACAAATAAGAATATTTAGAATTGCTTACATAAAATAAAAAAAAAAACATAAATTGTTACTGTGAACTTTGTTTTAATCGTTTGTAAATAGATAGAGTCTTAATTTTTATTTTAACTTTAATATTAATTTTCTTAGTTACGAGTAAAATGGCTTAACTTAACAATTTTTTTTTCTTTTTTTAGAACCAAGAGAAAACAGTGAGAAAATAAACTGTTTGATTTTGAGTAAGCCATTCATTATTATAAAAACAAAATAACGAAACATAAGATGTACTAACTATTACCATCAAATATTTTAAAGCGAACAATTGAAATAAAACTCCATATACATAATTATAAATACTGGTTTTTTGTTGAACTTTAAATTAAAGGGTCCGCCATCTAACATTTTTTCAACTAGTGCTTATTTCGTAAGAAGTACAGGAAGGGGTCTTATGAAAAAGAAGTGAAGCATTTTTCTAAGTAGTGTGAGTTTCACAAACACAAACGCATTACAACAGGGCTGGTCTGCAGTTGAATGGTCAATCTCAGGGGCACCAAGCGTAATATGATTGAATCAAGATTATATCGATTGTGCATCAATTTTATTTTTCAATTTCAATTCTTTTTGTGGACAACATGGTGTTTTAACGTTCAAGGTGTACATGCACGATTTTTACTCTTTTTTTTTCGTTACATTTTTTCATTTTTCATCCTTAATTCATCATATTTATTGTCCTTTTTTTACAACTTGATCAAGTGTTAAAAAGCACAAGAAATTCTGTAGCGCCTAACGATCACCAACAACTCGAGTTTTTGTTTTTTTGACAGATGAAACTACAAAACAACATTTGACCAATCACAGCTCAGCAAAATGACAGCACATGCCCAGTTTGACAGATGAGGTCCCAGTATTTTACATCATCAGAAATTTTTGTTGCTTCACTCCATTGAATAAGAAGTACAGGAAGGGGTCTTATGAAAAAGAAGTGAAGCATTTTTCTAAGTAGTGTGAGTTTCACAAACACAAACGCATTACAACAGGGTTGGTCTGCAGTTGAATGGTTAATCTCAGGGGCGCCAAGCGAAATATGATTGAATCAAGATTATATCGATTGTGCATCAATTTTATTTTTCAATTTCAATTCTTTTTTGGACCACATGGTGTTTTAACGTTCAAGGTGTACATGCACGATTATTATTATTATTTTTTTTTATTTTTCGTTACATTTTCTTCATTTTTCATCCTTAATTTATCATATTTATTGTCCTTTTTCGAGTCGTATTCCAAAGCGCATTCTATGAACAAACTGATCAAGTGTTAAAAGCACAAGAAATTGTGTAGCGCCTTACGATCACCAACAAAAATAAATGCGCCCCTGAACTCGAGTTTTTGTTTTTTTGACAGATGAAAATACAAAACAACATTTGACCAATTACAGCTCAGCAAAATGACCGCACATGCCCAGTTTGACAGATGAGTGCCCCGTATTTTGACAGATGAATGCCCCCTATTTAACACCATCAGAAATGTTTGTTGCTTCACCCACGTACACTGTGCGTGTAGCTTACACCGCTTCCTGTACTTCTTATTCAATGCTTCACTCGCGTACACTGTACGCAAGATATACAGACATTAAGGTAAATATATTTCGCATGTGTCATCCTATCTCTTTCTTTAATGTGACGTCACTCGTATCGTATTTTCTATCAAATTGGTGCAAATTTCTATGGAAAAGTATTTACTTACCCGACTCAGCCTACATAAAAATGAAAAATAAACTCAAATATTGTGTGAAGGATTTAAATATATCTCGGTGTGTAATAATATAAAAATCTTGGCGCAAAATTATAGTCCGCTAATGAACAACTTTAGTGTGATACTAGCTTAAAATGACGTTTCAGACATGACTCAAACGTCATTTTAAGCTTAGTATCACACTAAAGTTGTTCATTAGCGACTATAATTTTGCGCCCTTGATGTGTAAAAATGCTAATTGTAATAATTAGAAACCTCTTTATCCCTCTGGGATATTGTACGTTTTTGAAACTCAGATACTTTTTATAAAAAAAAAAATTTGCTATAATTTTAAGAACAGGTTTTATTTATTTTTCTTTTAAGCTTTTCGTTTTTCTTCCAAATATTATTAGTAAGATTTTTATTTTGAATTCTCATTCTAAAATACATTTTGCATCGAAAGAAATTGTTTATGATATGAGGCTCCAAAGTGCAGTCGGTATCCAACGAAAAAAGATGTTGTATGTAGTACTCTTCAGATGGCTTGAGGGCAGATTCTTCCTTTTCACCATTAACTGCATTAAAAATAGAATCTAACTTCTTCAGTTCCATTATAAATAGTTCATTCGGCTTCTGAAGACCCCCTTCATTGAAGACATTTGTCCATGTTAAGCCGGTACTATCCTCTTTATCATCATAATTTTGAATGGGTATCTTTGATTTAGACTTCTTCAAAATGTATCCACCCAGGTACTCTTAGGCATCATATTTAACATCGGACATCTCTTCATCTTCATTCGTGGAAACATGGTTGTTGTTGTTGGCTGCATTTGTTGTTACTTCATCAGAAAAATGGAAAAGAAGCTCCGAAGTGAGAAGTGTGGTTTCCTTATTTATTTATTTTCTTATATTTTGTCTTTATTGTTTAAATTGGTCTTGACACTTCAACTATTGTTTTCAATTTTAAAATGAACTAGAAATTCTTCTTTTCCTTTTTTAAGTAGAAATAATAGGCAGCTGTCAAACGACAACGATACGGATGACGTAGATGCGCAGAAGATATACAAAATGTTGCGCCGGAATATATTACCTTTCTATTCTGTATATATTGCACTGTACGTGTAGCTTACACCGCTTCCTGTACTTCTTATTCAATGCTTCACTCACGTACACTGTACGTGTAGCTTACACCGCTTCCTGTACTCTTTATTCAATAGGCGTTTTTCTTTTTTAGCTCTAAGCAGGGTGCGGAGTAGAGCCTGAGCTCATCGAGCTCGGTCTGAGCAGAGTAAGCTCAGACCTTTCCGAGTTAATAAAGAAACAAACCTGAGCACGAAACTGTCACACATAAAAAAAATTGACAAATAATTTTTTATTTACCTTCATTCGAAGAACAACTTGCTTCGCCCGCCATTTCCACCGTTTTAATTTTTTTCACGTCATCTCACTCATGATATGAATAAAATAAATGAAGTTGGCCGCGCGTAAGTTTTTACTCCATGTACTCCATCAATCTTAACCGAGCTCGTAGATCGCGCTCTGACCACGGTCTGATCGAAAAAATAAACAAAAAATGAGCGCTCAGATATATCCATTGAATAAGAAGTACAGGAAGCGGTGTAAGCTACACGCACAGTGTACGTGAGTGAAGCAACAAAAATTTCTGATGGTGTTAAATAGGGGGCATTCATCTGTCAAAATACGGGGCACTCATCTGTCAAACTGGGCATGTGCTGTCATTTTGCAGAGCTGTAATTGGTCAAATGTTGTTTTGTATTTTCATCTGTCAAAAAAACAAAAACTCGAGTTCAGGGGCGCATTTATTTTTGTTGGTGATCGTAAGGCGCTACACAATTTCTTGTGCTTTTTAACACTTGATCAGTTTGTTCATAGAATGTGCTTTCGAATACGACTCGAAAAAGGACAATAAATATGATAAATTAAGGATGAAAAATGAAGAAAATGTAAAGAAAAATAAAAAAAATAATAATAATAATCGTGCATGTACTACTTGAACGTTAAAACACCATGTGGTCCAAAAAAGAATTGAAATTGAAAAATAAAATTGATGCACAATCGATATAATCTTGATTCAATCATATTTCGCTTGGCGCCCCTGAGAATAAACCATTCAAGTGCAAACCAACCCTGTTGTAATGCGTTTGTGTTTGTGAAACTCACACTACTTAGAAAAATGCTTCACTTCTTTTTCATAAGACCCCTTCCTGTACTTCTTATTCAATGGATATATCTGAGCTAAAAAAGAAATACGGTTTTTTTTTTTTGACAGCTCCGTACCCTGCCAGCGCTGCCACTTTACTCCTATAGCAGTAGATCTACTGCGTTTTGACCCAAACGAAAATATACTGCGCAGCAAAACCAATCTACTCCTTTTTTAGAATTTTGAAAAAGAGTATATTTTCTACACAACTTAACGAATCTTTGATTCAAAATAAATCTATACTAATATATAAAGTTGAAGAGTTTGTTTGTTTGAACACGCTAATCTCAGGAACTACTAGTTCTAATTTTAAAATTCTTTTTGTGTTGAATAGTCCATTAATCGAGGAAGGCTTTAGGCTACTGTACAATAGGCTGTGACCAATAGGATCGAAGAATCAGTTGAAAATGTTGAAAAAACGGCAAAAGATATTAATGTTTTAACGCTTTCTTCTCAGGAAGTGCTTTGTCAAATCGAACAATTCTTTTTGTGTTGAATTGTCCATTTTTCGAGGAAAGCTTGAAGCGATATAATATTACGCTGCGACCAATAGGAGCGAAGCGTCAGAGAAAAATGTTGCAAAAACGGCAAAAAATATTCATTTTTGAAGGCTGGTATTGTTTGCTTGAACGTGCTGTTCTCAGGAACTGCTAAATCAAATTGAAAAATTCTTTTTGTGTTGGAATGTATCAATTTTTAAACTATACAACGGTACGGTGCAATAATAAGAGCAAAGCATGTATGAAAAGCGTTGCTAGAACGTGGAAATTTATAAATTTGTAGGCTTTGAGTTAAGGAGAATTTCGACTTAGGAAGAGTCGACTGTTATACAATTTTAAAATAACTTCAAAACAAAATTCCGACGGGCGCATGATGCACAACTCAAGACGCACATCTGGCCGGTGGACGAAGTACAGGCGGACGAAGTCGCGGCAACTGCTAATTCAAAAAAAACTCTTAACTCTGAATACATCCATCGAAAAATTCAAACTATATTCGCTATTGGCTATCAGTTCAAGAACATCAAACTGAAAGCTGGCTGACACTAGATGTCGTACAATTGTGTTTATTTTTATCGAATTGTTTCTTGTTTTTGATTTGTTCTGCTTTTTTTTGGAAATGGACAAATTTGTAACTAGGTCTGCAACGCCAAGGTAATATAGTCGTATCCATAGGTATTGCATATTTTAAAATCTACTGCGCTTTATTTCAATCTACTGCGCTTTTTTGTCGAATATACTGCGCTCAATTGTTCGAAGGGTGACAGCGCTGTACCCTGCTCAGAGCTTAAAAAGAAAAACGCCTAATGATGGTAACACTTAGCTCATGTCTGATTTAACAGATAATTAGTTTTATCCCTCCGCTAAACGAATATGGTTGGGTATACGCTTGAACAACGCTGCGACATTACTTTGAAAATCATGGTAATGTTGCAGAATGTGTGCGAAAATCAGTGATCACATATACCAAGATTGGAAACCTTGCTGTCAAAGTGACATTTGCCTACAAGCTAAGGGAGCAGGTTAGCTGAAACAGTATGCGTGTAATACAAACTAAAGGAGCAGGTTATCTGTAAGAGTATGCGTGTTTTTGTAATAAAGATACAGTTGCCTACATAATAAAAAGCAAGAGTATGTGTGCATGAAAAAAATAACTTTTGCGGTATTTGGAGGGTAAAACGTAGGTAGGTTTCCAATCTTGTTATAAAGTGATCACTGGCGAAAATTGCGTACGGATTTTAGAAGAGCAGCACCGTCAGCTCCGTATGTTCGTTATCTTGTGAAAAAAAGTGAAAGAAACTGGCCTGGCATCCTCATCGATAAACCAAAGCGTGAAGAGCCATAAACAGTGCGTACACCCGAGAACATTGCTACTGTGGCAGAAAGCGTGCGTGAAGCGCCATCAACATCAATTACCGTCGTTCTCAACAATTGAACATTTCGGAGACATCATTGAGACGAATTTTGCATATAAACTTTGGTATGAATAGTGACCATACGTCCCGGATTGTGCGGGACTGTCCCGCATTTCACATAGTTGTCCCGCACCATAAATTGTCCTGCAAAATGTCCTGCATTGATTAATTTGTCCCGCAAAGTCCCGCAAAACCAAAATATTCAAGAATATCTAATGAAAAAGTGTTCATATGCACATCTACACATCTCAACTCTTCGTTACAAATAGATACTTTTGTAACCGTGCACATGTAAACATTGCGTTCAAAATAATAAATGTCAAATGTCATTTTTGTCTGGAATTTTCTCAAATCTGAAGTGGTTGGTTTGGAACTGTGCAAGAAAGTAATTCTAATTATTTAAATAAATCATTTGTGGATGCAAGAATAAACCCGAATGAAAGTTGAAACAGTTAAGTCTATTGTTTTGCTTAAATTATTTTATGAAAATTACTGTAGTTTTTTTTATGATTCTACTAGCTGTACCCTGCCACGCTTCGCAGTGCCTGGTTCTAGCTATTAAAAATAGTCGACGGCGTCACACATGCCACTTTCCGCGCTGCGTGTCAAGCTCTGAATTTATTACAAAATGACTAACAGTGGAACATATGCATCAATGACGTGTGCAACACTGCAGAATTCGTACTGCCTTAATCGATAAAAAAAAGACTTAACTACCACACTACCCACTACCCGCTTCTCGGTACTTCAACACACTAACCTCTACCCCTATACCACGCTGCCTGCTATTCACTCCTACTTCCCGTCACCACGCTTTGCGCTATCCGCTACCTACTTCCCCATTACTCCACTACCCGCTTCCCACGCCATATCTCAAAAGCAACAAATCTTTTTTAAATTTGAAAAAAAGGAAAAAATATCGACAGCAAAAAATGTCAAGTGTACGTTTTTTTCTTCAATAATTTTTTTTTTTTTTTTAATGAAAATACAAATATTTGTCGAAATTTTCAAAAGTCGGTGTGATATATTTTACTGTTGTGATTTGAAAAGTATAAATTTTGTTTGTCATTTATGACCGCGACCGCG
The DNA here is from genome assembly GCA_943590905.1 of Sphaerophoria taeniata. Taxonomy (NCBI): domain Eukaryota; kingdom Metazoa; phylum Arthropoda; class Insecta; order Diptera; family Syrphidae; genus Sphaerophoria; species Sphaerophoria taeniata. The sequence goes on from OX016540.1 coordinate 95,199,821, forward strand.
TAATCGAGTTTTCATTGTTTTTAAGATGTATTCTGCTATTCGGGGCGGAGACAAATCCAACGAATCAAAATTTATGAAAATTGGTCCAGCAGATCTCGAGTTATAAGTGTTGTAACAAACACGACTTTGTTTTATACAGGGTGATTCACGAGCGTTGTGCGTTTTGGTTTTTTTTTTAATTTCTCAAAAACGAAAAGACATTTTTGCATCCGGTTTTCTGTTTTCGACTAAAATTAACAAAGACATTGAAAATTTAAAACAAAATTAGTACTTAATTACATAAAATTTTGAAAAAAAATTAGTTCAAAAAATTTTTTTTGGCTTTTTTTTTGAAAATTTTGAGTTTGAAAATTTATTTTTTTAAAACTATTCGTTAAAACAATTTATTTTAAAAACAAAGTGAAAGAAGAAGTTTTTAGCTTTTCAGAAAGGTATAGCACGGTGTTGTAAACTAAGCCGTTGATTTTTAATATTTTTTTTTTACAAAATAAGTCAATTTTTCAGAAAATTGCCCCTCCTGGCTAAACGGGGGGGAATAGACCCCCCCACCCCTCCCATACGATTTTTTTCTTGTCTCAACTCAACCTACACGCTCTAGCTTTTTGGCACAACGCTCGTGAATCGCCCTGTATAGTATATAGATATAGATTAAGAATAATGGTGAAGTTTTAGAAAAAATTCACACCAATGAAAAATGTAACTAACGACCTGGACAAAGAATATTTTTTTACAGAATATTAAGTATATTTATGTTTATGTTTTTATTTTATTTTATAAAGAAGAAATTTGTTTAAGTTTTGTGATTTTTTGTATCTGATTAGTTATATCAACCTATGAAATACACTCCTCGTCAACTGAATACGCACAAACATTTTTGAATATATTTTATCCATTTTTTCCAAACAGTGATGGTTATTATGCCATCTGTTGATGGTAAAAATTTTCGTAACATATAAATAACAGAATTTCAAAGTTTTATCCAAAAACAACCATGAGTTTTTCCTTCAACCACTTCCAAAGTGTAACTTATGCAAAGTAGAAGTTTTTTTGAGTCAACTGAATAGGTACAACAATTAAAATTGGTATTGGAATGGAATGAAACAAGTTTTTGTTTAAGTTTAGTAGTGGGTACTTCCACCTTTATTTTTAATTACTTCGTAAATTCGATCCGGCATGGAATCGTATAGCTTTTTAATATAATTTAACGAAATTTCGCTCCACGCTAATTTGATTGCAGAAATTAAGGTTTCTTTGTCTTCGAACTGACGACCACCCATATAAACTTTTGCGTACTAACCATCCCCAGACATTTTCTATGATGTTTAGATCAGGTGAGTACGGCGGCCATTGAAGCAACTGCACTTGTTGCTCCTCTATCCATGTTTTTATTATGCGCGCTGAGTGAATAGGCGCATTATCATGTTGGTAGGTCCAGTTTATGGGTCCAAAGATGTTAGAAAATTTAGGAAAATTTCTTTCCAAAATTACTTTATCCCCAGCTGCTGTCATTTTTGATGTTACAACCTCGAGCTCAACTGTTCCATAATAACTGACTGCTCCCCATATCATGACACCTCCTTCACGACTATGATGGCGCTTTAAAAATGTTTTTTCTTTTCTTAAGTCGTGAAAATAGAAGTTGAACCCATCAGGGCCATCGAAATTAAACTTTTTTTCATCTGAAAAAATCACGTGATACCATTCTTTTTTCCAACTCATGTGAAGTCTTGAAAAATCTAATCGCAACATTTTCCGTCTCTCGTCAAGTGGTGGTTTTTTCTTAAGTTTCATTCGTTTAAGATGGCTTGAGTTGTTGATTACTCTTAAAACTGTTGAGCAACTTGCGTTTACGCCGACTTTTTGTTATATTTTTGCCACAGAATCAGAAGAATTTGATGCACATCTTAAAATTCTTCGTCTCTCAGCTGCTGTTGTTGCTGTTTTCTTACCTCTCTTCATGTTTTTGCCGTATGCATCTTTATTTTTCAAGTAAGAATAAACTACATTAAAACTTCGGCCAACTTTATCAGCTATTGCACGTCCAGTTAGGCCTTGGTCTCTAAGTAAATCGATTTTAGCTTTTTCAACACTGTTAAGACACGTAGATCTACTCATTTTTCTTAAAATTTAAAATCAAGAATTAAATTTTACTGAAAACACTAAAATCGTTAATTTAAACTGTCAAGCACTTCAAAAAACTTATAAACAACGAAGAAAATGGCGTTGTACCTATTCAGTTGACTAAAAAAAAAACTCCTACTTTGCATATCAGACACTTTGCAAGTGGTTGAAGAAAAACTCACGGTTGTTTTTGGATAATTCTTCCGGAATTATCTGCTTAACATCTTAAGGGAATAGTTAGCATCAACAGATGGCATAATAACCAACACTGTTTGGAAAAAATGGATAAAGTATATTAAAAAATGTTTGTGCGTATTCAGTTGACGAGGAGTGTAGGTTGTACATGTTGATGTATTTTTTATTATTTATTTATTGTAGTACTTAAAAATAAAATAAAATACTTTCATCTATTAAAAAAAATTGTGTCCCGCGTTGTCTTAAAAAATATCTGGTCACTATAATGACGCCATACAGAGTTCAATTGGTTCAGGAGTTGAAGCCAACTGATCATCCAATGCGTTTTCGCTGAACGAATTTTTGTTCACAAAAATTGAAGAGGTGGATATTAGCAACATTTGGTTTCAACAGTACGGCGCGGCGCTACGTGCCACACAACCGAAGCTACACTCGATGTTTTGCGCCCTGTTTTTGAAGATCGCATTATCAGCCGCAGAGCTAATGTCGTTTGTTCACCTCGGAGCTGCGATTTGACACCGTTGGACTATTATTTGCGGGGTGCCGTAAAAGATAAGTCTTACGACGACAAGCCAGAGACAATTGACGCTTTAAAGTACAATATTCGTGAAGCCATTGGTGAAATACAGCTGCACACAATCGATAATGTGCTTAAAAATTGGACCCATCGTGTAGGCTACTGCATGGCCAGCCGAGGCAGCCATTTGAATGAAATTATTTTCCTATTAACCGGAAGGATTGTACTTTCAAATTAAAAAAGAAATTTGAGAAAATATTCAGTAGTTTTTTTATAGCATTTTCAAAAAAAGAAAAAGTTATTGGGTCCGCCAAATATAACTGTTAATACTGTCTTCTCTGACAGTTGGGTAGTAGTTCAAAGCTTCATCGGTTTGGAACAGCAATGGATAAGCTGAAATTAGAGAAACCACTCATAGATCTTATAAGTCTCATGCTCAAAAGCAGGACTATAACTTCTAGTATGAGAAGTTTTACCACCACCAGATCGGTGAATCGGGGTACCCCCCAAGATGGGGTCCTTTCGCCTCTTTTATGGAACATGGTAGTAAACGACCTACTAACATCATTGGAAGCAGAGGGTTTCAGGGTGATTGCCTATGTTGACGACGTTGCAATATCTGTATCTGGGAAACATCCCCAAGTTCTCTCGGAACTCCTACAAAATGCCTTAAATAGGCTAACAAATTGGGCTAAGCAATGTGGCTTGGACGTCAATCCACACAAAACAGAACTTGTACTCTTTTCGAGAAGATACAAAATTCCTCAAATTAGCCCACCCAAGATTAAAGGAATACCATTAAGCTTTTCCGACCAAGCTGAATATTTAGGCCTCATTTTAGACAAAAAACTAAATTGGAAGGCAAATATTGAAGAAAGAGTAAAAAAGGCTACCGTAGCGCTTTTTACTTGTAAGGCTAGGCGCATGTTGGGACGCGTCTACGGTGTGTGACGTGACCTGACAACTGTCGCACGACATGATTATAGAAACATGTCATGTCGTTCTCCGCAAATTGATTCGCGTGTCTCGTGTCAAAATACATATCTATATTAATTAAATCACAAATTGTACAGCAGGGCAAGAATTTGTCAAAAGTTAACTATTTTTTGAATTTTTTGAGTTCTGAGTCTGAGGAAGAATAGGAGGAGGAAAAACTTTTGCTGATTTCCTTGAAGACAAAAAAATTCAAATCCCAGAATGCAAAATATCTTTCAAAAAGAAAAAGCCACGGACAGTTCAAAATGACATTGGAGTTACCAGATGAGACATTCATCAACTTCTATAGAATGACTCGAGAGCAGTTTAAGGAAATCCATGAGATTATTAAAGAATCTATTTACTCAGATGGATGTAATGCCCAACTTTGAAAACAAACAATTAATTACAAAAAAAAGGAAACTGTTTTTAATTTTCAAACCCAACGACAATTTATTATTTTATTTTTGACATAAAAAAACAAACTCATGCCAGTCTCGCAAGAAAAACTGTGTTTCGATCACTGTGTCACGCGATTTCCGGAAAACTCTCGTCAAGTCATGTCGTGTCGTTCTATCAATTTGCGTTGTCCTGTTTGTTTATATTTTTTACAAAAACAAGTGCTGTGCTGTGTAGCGTCACTCGTGTCGAACGCGGATCAATATGCGACTAGCCTAAAAAGGCCATAGGATCAAAATGGGGCTTCTCCCCAAAAATAACCCACTGGCTATACATTTCGGTAATCAGACCGATACTCATTTATGGAGTTGTCGTATGGTGGACCGCACTGGACAAGATGGTAAATCTAAATAAGCTCATCAAAGTTCAGCGGTCAGCAGGTATGTGCATCACAGGAGCACTTCGCTCAACACCAACCGCAGCCCTGGAAGTGCTTTTAAACCTAACACCTCTCGACATTTTCTCCAAAATGGTGGCAGCCAACTCATGTGTGAGGCTTAGAGCCACCTCTCAATGGAACAGTAACAATACACTGGTCATACTACTATTCTAGACAATTTCAGATCTATCCCAGATCGCTTAGACTATACCACCACAAAAATGGTATTCGGTAAAAGCTTCCATGTTTCCATCCCTTCAAGATCCTCCTGGGAAGAAGGGAGACCCCTGGAAGACAATGCGGTACACTTCTATACAGACGGTTCAAAGACCGATTACGGAGTTGGAAGTGGTATCTATTCAGAACAACTGAATCTCAGTCTATCATACAGACTTCCCAATCAATGTAGTGTATTCCAGGCAGAAGTAATGGCGATCAAAGAGGCACTATCTTGGCTCAAAGAAAACGTTATATCTTGCAAGGATATACGAATCTTCTCGGACAGCCAAGCCGCTCTCAAATCTCTCGCGTCTGTCTCCACAAACTCTCACACGACTGTCGATCGTCTCTGAATGAGATGACGGAACAGTTTTATATTCACCTCATTTGGGTGCCGGGCCACAGAGACATTCCGGGAAATTGTAAAGCCGATGAGCTCGCCAAAAACGGAACACTTCTGCCTAATGTTAGACAAAAACATAACATAGGAACACCACTTGCTACATGCAAATATCTTCTCAAACAATATGCTCTAGAATCAACCAATGCTAGATGGTCACAGACAGGGTACCACCTGCCTTGCAACCAAGCAAATATGGCCAAGCATAGACTTAAAACGGTCAAAAGGCTTGATATCCCTGAGCAGACAGAATATAAGCTCTACAATTGGAGTAATAACAGGACAATGCCTCATAGGTAGACATGCTCTGAGGCTAGGGGTCTACACAAATGACTTCTGTAGAAGCTGCATGGACGAGGAGGAAGAGGAAACAGTCCAACACCTTCTATGTACATGTCCAGCACTCTCCATTAGAAGGAATAACTTTCTCGGTAATCCCTTCTTCGATAATACCAGCGAACTGGCAACGATCGACACAAAATGTCTCTCTAACTTCATTAAAAGCACGAATTGGTTTGTTTAAGTTCATTACTCTCCCATGAGTATTTTGTGGTATCACAACGGATCCTTGAGGTCTAAGTGTGTCAACAACAACTAGACAGCCACTACAACTTAACTCCTAACCTAACCTAACTTTCATCGGTTTGCGGAGGATGACATGACCGAACAAACCAAGCAGTAGCTCATCGAAGTTTACTTCATACATTTTTGTAATGATTTGACGGAAATGACTATCGTTACTTACTTAACCGGCTCCCATTCCATGAAGAATCTCAGCCTGAGACACTGCAGCTTTCCATCGAGTACGGTCTCTCGCATGCATTCTCCCGTCGCCAAAACCAAGCGCTCTGGACCCGCAGTCACTTGGTCCTTGTACCGTAGGTTTGTGGACTATATCCACATCTTGGTACAGTTCGCGGTTGAAATTTCTACTCCATTCGCTATCGTCGCATACGGGACCGAAAATCCGTCGAAGAATTTTGCTTTCGAAAGTTCCCAGTATTAATTTCCCTTTTTTACATATCGTCCAACACTCGGCGCCGTAGAGTAGGACTGGTAAAATCCATTGAATAAGAAGTACAGGAAGGGGTCTTATGAAAAAGAATTGAAGCATTTTTCTAAGTAGTGTGAGTTTCACAAATACAAACGCATTACAACAGGGCTGGTCTGCAGTTGAATGGTTAATCTCAGGGGCACCAAGCGTAATATGATTGAATCAAGATTATATCGATTGTGCATCAATTTTATTTTTCAATTTCAATTCTTTTTTTGGACTACATGGTGTTTTAACGTTCAAGGTGAACCCAGTTGCCAAACCGAAGTAGCAGCGGTTGGCTAGGGTATTTCTACGTCAGATTTCCACTAAGGTGTCGTTAGTGGGATTTATGTTTGTTCCAAGGTAGTTGAACTCCTTAACTACCTCGAAATTGCCGCTATCAACAGTGACGTTTTGTCCTAGGCGGTGGACAGATGTTGTTTCTTTTTTTGTTTTTAGTATATACTTTGTTTTGTCCTCATTCACTTCAAGACCAATGAGTTTCGCGTGTTCTTCAATCTCTGTGAAGGCCTCAAGCACAGCTCTCTTGGATAGACCGATGATGTCTATGTCGTCCGCATAGCCCAGGAGCTGGGTTGATTTGTTTTCCGTGTTCACACCTTCCTTGCGCACTATCTGCTCCAGGACTGCTGAAAACACATGACAGCGCATCTTCTTGTCTAAGCCTTGCGCATGTTTGAAACAACTCGGATGAGCTGTTACCCATTTGCACACTGCAGTGCGTATTGTTTAGTGTCATGCGGCACAGCTGTATCAGTTTGTTCGGGAACCCGAATTCAGACATCGCCATCAAAAGCTCTTGGCGGTGGATGCTATCATAAGCAGCTTTGAAGTCGATGAAAACGATGGTGGGTTTCGACTTGAAATTCGTTGGTCTTTTAAAGGATTTGCATCAGGGTGAATATTTGGTATATCGTTCTTCTGCCTGGCCTAAGGCCACACTGGTTGCAGAACGGTTTAAGACGCTCACACAGTACGTTGGATAGGATTTTGTATGCAATATTAAGCAGGGATATGCCTCTGGGTTTTTGCTTGCCATAGGATCGCCTTTTTTTGTTGGTGACCTGGTGCATGTGGTTCATCAAAACACCTCCTCCATATTTAAAAAGATCTGCAGGTAAGCTATCCGACCCGGCGGACTTGTTTTTTTTACTTTTGGATGCCTCTTTGTCTTTCTCGCTGGGACTAAGTCTTCCTTGAATGGCTACATTTTTAATTATTTCGTGATATTGGTTCCACAAGGTGTTGACATCTGTGGTACTTGGGAGGACGGCGGAGAGTCGTTCACTCCGGCGCACACTGTAGTCTCTGACATTCTCCGGAGTGCTAAGGCAACCGACGTTGAACTTCTTTCTTTGGGCCGCACGTGTTTTTTTTTTGTCATTTGATAATTTGAGCTCTAAACTTAGCCAGAACCAGAAAGTGGTCAGAGTCGACATTTGCTTTTCGGAAAGTGCGCACGTTCAAGTTGTTGAATGCGTGCCTTGCGCCGATTAGCACATGGTCGAATTGATTGCTGGTGCTACTTTTCACCGTATTACGAGCTGCAGCAAAGTCGATTAGTCGAAAGCCGTTATCTGTTGTAATTCGTGGAGGCTGTGCTTTTTAACTAATCCACCAAATATGTCTTCCTTCCCGATTTTGGCATTGAAGTCTCCGAGTACGATTTTGCCGTCGTACTCTGGACAGGCTCCATAGGCTCTATCCTGGAGGTCGTAAAAATCCTCCTTGCTTAACTCCTCATCATCATCCGTAGGGGCGTGTGTACATATTAGACTGATGTTTTGTAGCGGATTACAGCCAGGAGATGACTAATTGGCTTGAAATCCATGAGCACAACTTGGAGGACTTATCCACCTTAATTTTGAAACTTAAAGAAAACTGCATAAGAAAAAACAAAAACCGTAGATATTCTTTAACCCAACTATTTGTTTGATAAAATCTATTTCCACTTCAAGAAATCGCTGAAAATATCATGAGTCCAATGGTTTTAAAATCTGAAACCGTTAAGAACCTGCTTCCGGTTGGGTTTTGAGAATCCAAAATCAACTTCTTTACACCAGTCTCCATCATCCACGATCCACTTTTTATTTGACAGTTCCCCTAACCACCAGCAGCGCCCCATTTTCTCACGCCACGATCACGAAACTCTGACAGAATGTCATAATTGTTATTATTTTCGTTTTTGTTTCGTGTCAACATAATTTTATGATTTAATTAGGTGTTTTAACTGTATTTTTATGAATTAATTTTAAGTTATGTTCCTAATCGTTCACATCGCAACCCACAACTGATCGTGCAATAAAAAAAGTCTTCCAAACTGTCCCCATTTCCCTAAAAAAAACATGCTAACCCTCTTAAGTGAATGCCATTTCTGGACAAATCGAGATGAAATTCACATCAAAGACACAGACTATGGAGCCTTCAAGTACCTCCGAAATCGTAACATTGATCCCGATAATATCCTCCAATTGGCCAAACGGGAATACGCTGAAAGTCGTGACTGTCAAGTTCTCCTAAAGAATCAAAAAACTTCGCGCCTCAAAGACAACATCAAGAAACTGGATGAATTCTTTCAGACACAAAAGATCATCCATTCAGAATGGCGAACAGGATCAGTGCTGCTCATACTCTTCGCCAACGGGGTTATTTGTCATATTTCGGTGGATATTTATGTTGGTGACATCCTTTGCTTGGCCTTTGATAAGTACCTAATTGGGAAACTAGCTGCTGACGTGATCACTGATGGTGGGTAAAAAAATAACAAAAACGAATAGACAATGCATTTTTTTCATGTCTCCTTTGCCACCTAATTCGTTGACTATTATTCTCGCAGCAATTTTCACACCTCAGCATATTGTTTTGGCCTACAATACGAATCAAGTGACGGTGGTGCATCTTCAGAAGCCAAATGTGCAGCCAGCTGTGCCCGAGAAAATTGTCAATATGGACCCAAAGATATTTCATGTTCTCATTCCGGGTACGGCAGAGAGAAAGCTCGCTCGACGGCTGGCTGTAAATGCGAGCTGCGATTTAATTGCCATCTGGACAAAGAGTTCACAGAATGAAGTGTTTCCATGGCGGCCGACAGTCAGGGATCAGGATCGAGCCAATATTCATGTGTTCAAATTGAAAAAGTAAGCTTTGGTTCATTGAAATGAATGATTTGATTGAATTTTGGTTTTCAGTGCTCTTTTGGAGGCGATAGCATATTGCTGGTCAGAGAATGATCCTCTGCGAGTGGATTTCCTTCGCTCAACTGGCAACCAGATCTTCATTATTGAAGAAAAAGTCTCGCGGAAGGGTGAGGTCAGTGCAGAAGTTTGTTCCTACGAACTTGGCGAAGGCAAAATGCAACGAGCGATCATCACAACAATTCCAATGGGCACACAGATCTGTTGTTTCGAGTTTAGTCCCGACCAGGAGAAGCTATTTCTCGGAACAATCGATCGTTATGTGTGTATTCACGATCTTGTCAAACAAACCAGTCGGTTCCTTCCAAAGATTGAAATCGTAAGAAATTGTTTCAATCAGAGTTCCTTTGCTGACAAATCCTCTCTTTCTAGATTCCCACGAAATGTAGTTGGCATGCCGATTCCAGCCTCATCATGGTCGGCAACGACACCGCCCTATTTCAGTGTTTCGATATCGCTCTCCAGCCAATAGCCAATCAACTCATCAGCGAAGTTGTGACGCCAGTGAATCTGCTCGATCTTTCGCACTATTTTGCTGCCAAGCCAGCACTCATCGATATGAGCTTCAGTCGGAAGCCTGAAGTTCATAATTTTCCATTCCCCTTTGCCCAGAGCGATTGTTTTTTGTTGCTGGTGTTCGACAATGGACCGGTTGCTTGTTTGAGATTCGTGTGCGGTGCTGGAATGGCCGGAGATATTCACAATTCTGGTCTCACGGCCGATGTCATTCTGGATCGCTACTTGTCAATGAATCACCTCGAGAAGGCTGTAAATCTACTGCAGGCACTCAATTGGGAGACCTACGGAGCGATGTGTCTGCTGTCGTTGCATAAAATTGCGAATTTTGTGTTTATCCAGAAGGAGTTGAAACGAAACCGTCTGGAGTCTCTGACCAGAGCTCTGAAGACATTCACCGAAGGCCTTAGTGAAGAGACAAAAGACGAATTCAGCGATCAGGTGTACGACATCAAGAGACGCTTCTTCTTTTTTCTTCTGAGGAACAATCTATATCACGAGTCTTTCGACGTGGCCATGGATATTGAGGACTATGATCTCTTCATGGACTTGTTCCATGCCACACGCACAAACCCCGAACTCGTTGAACTCTCTCATGAAGCTTATGCTCAGGCTGAACAATTGTTCGACGAGAGCTGCTCGGGAAGCAGTGATTCGGACTCGTCTTGCTCGGAGTCGTCATCCTACTCGGATAATTATCAGAGTAACCAAAAATCAGTCGTAGTCGGCAGTCATCGAGTGATGGGCCAGTGGAAGCACGAAAAAGCCGTCAGTACTCTTAAAAACTACGTGCCGCCGCTTCCGTCGTTCAAATCGAAGATCTACAATGCTGAGAATATAAAAATCAACATTCCAAAGCCCGAATTGCGAATATCAACGTCGGCAGACTTTAGTTCATCAAGTGGTCGAACGGCAACGTTAGCTAGAACAAAGAGAGTCTCCACGAGTCAGCAACAGCTTGAATTAAGGCACGACGAGCAGCCAAATAACTCCCGGAATCTGCCAATTCGTAGCTCGGACTACGGCTGGCCAACGTCGATTCCAAAAGGCGAATTAACGATGGTGGAGCCTGATATTCCATCCACTAGCAAGGCGGCCACCTTATTGAGAAATCCTCATAGTTCGGAGAGCCACCTTGCTGCAGAATATCAAAGAAACGAATCACCTCAGGACTATCTGATCGAAGAAACCTTCATGCCGAGGGCGAACCTCCGAATTCCACCCCCATTGCCAGATTTACGACATTTACAAATTTCATCACAGTCCCCCAATGAAATGATCGCTTCATCATCGTCCACACCCACGCTACAGTGGTCTCAAGTGCCAGATCAAACGCTGGGCATCCCTATGATACCCAACGCTCCCACCCACCCCTACATGCCATCAACGTCCCATAATATTCTTCCTCGTGCCTCAACACATCTAACCAGCAGCAGCGGTGAATCGTCAAATTCAACACGAATTCCCGATACAAACAACGGTGCAAATGTCTTCCAACCGAAATTCTATCAACATCCATTGGTCTCGGTTACGATACCTCCAACAACTATGTTTACTCCGATAGACGAATTGCCTGCGCGATTGCCAATAAGAAAGCCACCGGCGTCGATTTTATCCAATGGATCTAGTTTGGTGTCTAACAATGCGCTGGCGTCAAGTTTGAGTCCTTCAAATGGAACAATGACAACAAAGAAGGATCCGAGCGAGAAAAATAAAGTCAAATTCTCGGATACGGTTCAAGTTGCTGTGGTCCCAGTGAGTTGGTTTGTAAAATCTCTTTAGTTCCGTTGGTAATACTTTTTACTCTTCAGGAAATTCCCCGCAAAGAGAAACCCCTACCGCCAAAGCGAAATGGTCATATTCGTCCAAGGAATCTTACAAATCCCAAGAAAGAACTAGCCGATAGCTTGCCCCTGTGTCATCCGCACGATGACTATTTGAAAGATTTTGATCCATTACCAGGTAAGGTTCCCAGACTTTGTTTTAAGGCAGAATTTTTAAACTTCCGACTTCCTCTTTTAGAAGAATCTTTGCCGAGAACCTCGAAGTCGTCCTCTAAGGAGAGCAAATCACAAAGCGAATCGAAGAGCAATCCGTCCATAAAAGTCGTCCACTTTGGAGTGGTTTAACTATTTTTTTAGTTATTCAAATTCCGCCCCATTTAGCCGATACAGAAAGCTTTAAATTAATTACTTTTTACTTTGAAGAAAGTCCAACCGAATCCGTCCCTGTACAGAGTAAATTATTTCTTTTTAAAATAAATAATTTTCTAAGCACAAACCATACTCTGGACTTCTTTTTTCAAAATTTATTTACCTCTGACAATTTTTTTTTACTTTTTCTTTGAAGATTGCATTTCTTCGAGTTGTGCCTTAAGTTCTAGCAAGTCCTTGTCCGGAACGTATCTGCGTTCCTCACAATCGTCATCATGCTCTTGAACTGACAAATTCACACCTTCCGGCAGAGCCGACTGGGCTATTCGCAGAAACACTGGATAGATTGGTGCATCAACATCATTGATTTGGAGGTTTCTCTCGTACATGGTTAGTTTGTACTCAGAGTCGATAACCGTCGAATTGGGTCGGAATCTTTGGACCTTAGATTGTTGAGGTGGCAGGGCATAACTTGGGATTTAAGTTTTATATTGGAACAGTGTTTAGCTAGTAGTTGTTCGATTAGACTTACCAATCGGAAACATCCATTTCTAGGTACTCTGCAACGCTGTGAAGGAATCTTTGGTAGGATTCCAGAATTGGATAGTCATAGCCTTTGATGGAGACATTCAAACTTTCATATTGAGGGTATTTGGGTTTAAGAGACTGAAATTCAATTGGAAATGTAAATTAACAGTCAGAAAGGTGAATTTATCCATGAAATTCTCATACATCCAAGTAATCGGGCTCGAAGATGCTGAATTTTTTGGTGGAGCTTAATCGGCAGGGAGCCGATGGCATGTGTGTAGTTAGTAGCCTGCTGGCCAATGGAACTATCTAGGAGTGCGTAATGATTTGTTGAATCCATTATTCTCATTTAAATGAAAGAAATTACCTTTTTGAACATTTTAAAAGATTTCGTTGGAACATTTATTGAAAATATAAAAAGGTTATGCAAGTGTCAAAATTTGGGAGACTACAAATGTCACTTTTTTAGTTTGGTCTTACTCTAATCTAAAGTGCTGCCAGAATAATTTTCATCAAATATTTTTTGTTTTTTTAATTGTTGGAAATGTTCGTAAGGCCGTGTGCTGGGTTAAAAAGTATGTTAAAACTTGACGTTTGGTTAAATTTTGACACTTGGTGTTGAATAAAATGTGTAAAAATTACAAAACTGCGGAGCAGGCTAAAATATAACTGTAGTGTTTAATTTTAACCAGTATTTTTAACATAATTCACCCAATTCGCACACAGGCTAAGAATAAATGGTATGACAATAAAGTAATGAGACTGATTATATTGCCGCGATTCTAGTAACCCTGCGACTTTGAAATTCCCTTTCCCTTCTCCCGGCATCTTTCCCCTCACCATTGATATATTTGCCATCTAGCTTGTTTAGTTCGCCTGCTCTGTCGTGTTGAGTAAACGTGTGTTCGTGGTGCTCGTCATGAAAATGGAAAAACGAAATCAAGAGCAACGCGTCGCGATAAAATTTTGCGTCAAATTGGGCGAAACAGTTTCGGAAATGTACGCTAAAATTGTAAGAGTGCATGGTGATAGTGCTCTTACAGCCCTATTCTCGCAACCTCTCAAAAAATAAAGACCTCTCAACTCGGGGTGAATTTGATTTTGAGACTTTTTTGGTATTCTGGCGAAAACCTCTCAACTTGTTAGCATCTCAAAATCTTTAAAATTGAGATTTGCTCTTTGGCACATCACAACTGCGTTTGTTTTTTTTTATACAAAAAAGGCCGTGTGCGAATTAAGTTAAAAATGGGTTAAAACTTGACGTTTTGTTAAATTTTGACACTTCGCATTATTTGACTAGCTGCTGAGCAGGTTAAAATATGACAGTAGTGGTTAAAAATTCATCCATTTTTATTTTTTAACCACAATTCATCCAATTCGCACACGGCCTAAGAAGGCAAAATATGGACATGTTAATTTTAATACATCTCTTGGAAGAGAATGAAAAGTAAGAATTTTATTATTTTATAGTAAATTATTATTTTTTATTTTTTTATTAAGGCCGTGTCCGAATTGGATGAATTGTGGTTAAAAAATAAAAATGGATGAATTTTTAACCACTACTGTCATATTTTAACCTGCTCAGCAGCTAGTCAAATAATGCGAAGTGTCAAAATTTAACCAAACGTCAAATTTTAACCCATTTTTAACTGAATTCGGACACGGCCTAACTAATTTTTAAGATTGGAAGCGGAGGAGAATGCTCAAACAATTGAGAGAAATTAATGATCCATTTTCTCTTCAAGAGGAAACATTCTTTCCATTTTATTTTTATTGTTGGTCTAACGGGACCATTTATGGAGTTCAATCCATCCGCCAGTTGACTCCAAAGATCCATTACCCGATGAGGACTCGTTGGATCGTTTTTATTCGCAAGGAGGTTTGGATTTTTCTTCGCAAACTCGATGAAATAACTGAGTTGCTCCCTTGTTGTTAGTTTACTTTTTTGAGTGCCTAATACAATTTATAAAAATATTAATAGAAATACAAATTATTGAACGTTTTATTTTAATTTCTTACCGATCGACTTCATAGTTTTCTTTATTTTGTTTTAAAACTGGGGTGGAATCGGCTAAGGTGATTTGTGATAAATGATAATCATATATCACAAATTATGTCTGTGTAAGGTGATTATCACATGTGACAGTCACATTTTGTGATTTTTTTCTGTGACAAGCTTTTAGTAGTCACTTTCATACAAAATTTGTTGCAATGTTTTTTTGAAAACAAGAAAAAATGAATATTTTTGTGCCCATATGAATGTTTATTTTTTGTATTTTATTGAAATTTTTTTATTGCAATAAGCAATGCATTCGGATATGATACACAATATTTTTTGTGTCGGATGGTTAACCAATACGTTATATGACTACCTTCGCAGTAGAAACTAGTTAACTTTGATGCAAAGCGATTTAATCATTTTTATGAACAGTTTCTGCTGCAACGCTAGCCATATAACGTGTTGGTTAACCATCCGACCATACACAACCAAAATATTGTTGATCAAAAACGTATTGCTTATTGCAATTTCGAAAGCGAAAATACATCACTGGAATCCATTGTCCTTAAGGAACCAACCAAAACCAAATTGTTATTAATTTTGGCACCGAAAGAAAAAAAACCAAGACCTTTCAACTTTATAAAATAATATTCTCGTTATTTAATAAGAAGCATAGGTATATTCTTCACCACAATGTTTACATTTGAATTGAATTGGCTAGTTTCGGTATAGGTCAACATCAACACCCACGTTCGAAATGTTCTCCTTCAGAGCGGCCCAATCGCAGAGGTCGGTTGTGGTTTTATTCCACATTTCGTATTGCAGGATTCCCTTGCGTTCAAAGCAATCGACACCAAGTTGTAGACAGCTATTTTATCTGGAGCTGAATACTCGACAATTTCTGTGCACAGATTACTGCATTTGATTGTTCCGATATTTTGTTGATTCGATTTGCGATTGTAGGCGTCCTTGTAGAGCATGTAGTGTTTCGGTCTCGATCTGAGATTCGATAATTGCAAACCAGTGGGCTTGAGATTAGATTGTTCGATTGGCGGAACCCTCCTTCTTGGAAGATACATGAGCGACCAATCTCTTTCGGCCTCGACACGTTTCACAAACAAATCAGGAAGCCACAGAGCATAGAAGAGATCACGTGCGCAAGTTTCCTCCTTTCCGCCGTTCTTCTTCAAGTCAAGGAACTCAAAAACGGCGAATGCTCCTGGTCGCTTGCCAAATTATCCAGCTCCTGGGTTGTTACTCCAGGATAGAGTTACATTGAAGGTAATTGCTACAGGATCAACGAAATCCATGGTCAAGTTGTAGCATAGCTTTTGGATGCGAGCTGTGATTTTGTCAAAGATGGATTTCTTCTTTGCGGCCATTCCGCTTGAAAACGTACATTTTTTCGGCCTTTATCTTAAAATACTAAAGGAAATTTTGATATTTTTCTAATAAAGTTTAAATTTGCTGATTAATTACCTTTTAAAAATCAATTCAACAAGTTCTTCTCAACAGATGTGCAAAATTTGGTTTTAAATTGAAATTTAATTTTCCAAATAAAAAAAACTGTCAACAATTTCAAATGTCAGTTTGGCCAAGTGATTCCAAAAATAATAATTTTTTTGTGATAATTTTAGGCAGACGGAAAATTTCATTTCATCACATGTGACTATCAGAAATGTGATAATCATTTTTGAATTTAGCCGATTCCACCCCTGTATTTCCCACTTATCTATTGCTGTTTGGAATTCTTTTTCATTTTAATTAGAAAACAGTCCTGCCAAAACAAAAAAAATTACCTTCCTGTGGTGAATTTTTTTGAGAGGTTTCTTAATAGCCTTTTCACATCAGACGCAAAACACGGTTTTGCAAAACTTTTCAAAAACTTGAAGGAAATCAAGTGTTTTCCCATACAAATTTGTTGACAGCCCTGTTTTGCAAAACAACAAGTTTTTGTGAAAACCAGTCAAAACCAAAAAAGTGAAAGCATTCAGCAGTCTATAATTCATTATATCGTATATATCGTATGTATGGATCGTATATATTTCTCCCTCCCTCCAATAGCAAGAGTAGATTGATATAGGGTTGCCATTTGAGAACATATAAAAATACAAATGAACAAATTCTTAGCAGCGTCAAACAAATATTTTTTTCTTTTGAAAAATCGATGAGGAAAACTTTTTCATCCAGTGGTTTTCAATTTTTAATATCTTACACTAACGTGAATCAAACTTGCAACGAAAAACAAAGAGCGAATGTGTGTGAAAAAAGTGTGAATCTTCTAAAAAGAAAACATATGGCATCCCTTACTTGACATCAAAGATTTTTAATGTCAAACAAAAACCTGAATAGGGCTGTTAGTCGTGCCCAGGTGTTTCGATGGCATAAAGAGTTTAAGGAGGGGCGTGAAAGCGTGGAAGACCAGGTGCGGAGCGGGAGACCAGTCAATGTGCGGACTGACACGAATGCGCAGCGTGTGCGCGCCCTGATCCGTGACGATCGGCGTTTAATAGTTCGAATGTTGGCGTCGGAACTGGGTATGAACCGTGAAACAGTCAGACAAATTTTAACTGACGATTTTGGAATGAGAACGTTGTGCGCGAAGATGGTTCCAAGGAACCTTTCCGAGGAGCCCTCAGCATGTCCCAGTATTTGGCCTCTAAAGGGATCGCCGTGTTGCAACAACCACCTTATTCGCCCGATATGTCACCCTGTGACTTTTTTTTTCTTCCCTAGAACAAAATCGGTGGTCAAAGGAACCCATTTTGAGTCGATTGAGGATATTCAGGCGGCCGTGACGACGCGCTGGAATCGTTGTATAGCTGCCCAAGGGGACTACTTTGAAGGGGATGGCAGAGTTGTAGAATAATTTTGAAATAAACGGCTTTTATGGAATCAGTCTCATTAGGTACTTAATTGTCACACCTCGTAGAAAAGCAACAAAAAAGAGGGAAAGCACAAATATCTTCAAGAAATAAAATAAAAATACCATGGAGTATAATTTTGTCTCTTTTGGCTTACAGTTTTGACAGTTTTTCTGAAATGAAGACTGTTTTCTTTCGGCAAAAATACCTAACCTTGTGCTTTGTATATGGATTTACCAGGTAATATCAAGAATGGTTTTCTGCTTGGTTTGACAGTTTTTTGACAGTTTTTTACATTAGTTTGTAATGTGTGTTCTCTGCTTGCTTGCTTGAAAACCATTCTTGATAGTACTAGGTAAATCCATATACAAAGACCTTGTGCTTGTATAGAAAAAAGAAATTTGTTAGTCGTTCTTTGTTAACGCTATTACAAAATACTGAACAGCAACAGCCTTTAAAAATTTATTCTGGCAGCACTTACTACCATCGCTGGTTATCTCTTTCACTCAGAACTGTCAAAAATTTTGTATAGAAGTTAAGTTGTAGAAGTGCCATCGAAACGAAAAAATCACCGAAAATAATCCAAAGTAAATTTTCATCTTTTACAAAAATGCCCAAGTGGAAAATCATCCAATTCCTAATAATTTCATCGTTTCTTTGCTATGCAAATGGCAAATCCGAACAAGGAAAATCCGATATTATCCTATCACCTGTAAGTTGATTAATCACAAGTTGCATTAACCCAATAATTTGCGCAGCTCACCAAAAGCCAATCACAAAAAAAAAGAATTTCCACCGAATTTAGCATTCTTATCGATTCCAAGTCATCAAATTCTTATCAAAACTCAGATAAATTTATCATTTGCAATATTGAATTTCTGTTTCCCCGATTTCAGCAATCCAATACCGCCAAGATCGAGAAGACACTTTTCGCCGGCTCGAAAATTTTCTTACAGAGTAATGTTATTTCATGTTTGTCGACAAATTAAGTTAATTTTCCTTTTGCTTCAGTTACCTGTGACTCGAAAGATCCCGAAGCTGAGGTGACTATTTATTGGACACTCGCCGAACATTTGTGTCTGCTTGAAGAATTGAATTCTGTGAGTTAAGCTTAGATTTTGGTCATTTCGTTAAAAATCAACTAACTTCTCGGTTTATTGCAGTATGAACAAAGACAATATCGCTTGGCCCTGCAAAATGAAACGATGCAAATTCGATCCGAGCCAACGACTCATTCGTGCCAGTCGGGCGGACACATTATTTTGCCAGAGTTTCGTTTCGCAGAAACAACATCGATAGGGAGTGCAAGTGCAGTTGCACCGCAAGAAGAGAAAACCACAGCTGCCAGTGTGAAGAAAACCAAACAACCACAAATTGGAGCGGTGAGTTGAACGTATCGGTAACAGATCTAACAGTCTGCAACGTGTTAATTTTGTATGCAAGCAACATATGGTATTCAGTTTGTTTGCTGATAACAAAACATTAGTCACCTGCAAGTGTGTCTGAACGTCATTATGCGATAACAAAGCGATTATCTCTAGCATCCTGTTTACATTATCAAACTTTCTTTTCTATTTCTTTTAGAAAACCGACAACCCAGTGTTTACAATAACAAAAGACGGCATCTACGAATTCGCCCTAATGATCGAACCAGTGAAGAATGTTGACTTCGCAGCGACTGTCCACATCGAGCTTCCAGGTCCAAAAGGCTATCTTTCAGCCATTGAATGGCCTCTTTTACCAGTAATTTAAAGACATTCTAGAGTGTTCATTTAACAATGATTTTTTGCTCAACAGTTTTATGGAACGATGTGCCTAGTGTATGTTGTTTATGGAATTAGCTGGCTTATTGTTTCCTTCCTGCAATGGCGTGATCTTCTTCGTATTCAATTCTGGATTGGTGGGGTCATTCTGCTGGGAATGATGGAGAAGGCCGTCTTCTATGCTGAATACCAGTCTGTAAATTCGACAGGTGTCTCAGTGCAAGGCGCCGAATTGGCTGCAGAAATCGTTTCGTGTGCAAAGCGAACACTAGCTAGAATGCTGGTCATCATAATGTCACTTGGTTTTGGAATTGTTAAGTGAGTTTCAATTGCATTTGAAGAACAAACAGAAGTTAATGTTTATTCCTTGGTTTAGACCACGATTAGGACCAATGCTGCATCGTGTTGTTGGCACTGGAGCTCTCTACTTCATTTTGGCCTGTGTGGAGAGTTACCTTCGAGTGATGCGCACAAAGAACGATCAAAGACACGAACTCTTAGTCGCAAGTATACCACTTGCAGTGTTGGATTCTGGAATTTGCTGGTGGATATTTACGTCGCTGGTACAGACGACAAGGACTTTGCGGTTGAGAAGGTTTGATATTGGATTTTCAATTCTTTCAGACTAACAGTGTTGCTTTTTTTTAGAAATATGGTCAAGCTCTCGCTGTATCGTCATTTTACCAACACTTTGATTTTCTCAGTGATAGCCTCAGTGGTCTTCATGTGGTATTCTATTCGGATACGCAGGGGACAGAACTGCTCTCCAGTAAGTTAAAAAAGACATTTCTGCTCACTTTGTGTTACGATTTTGTCTCCTTTAGGGATGGCGAGAGATTTGGGTGGATTTCGCCTTTTGGCATGTCCTCTTCTCGGTTCTTCTTCTGGTGATTATGATTTTGTGGAGGCCCACAAATAATAATCAACGATATGCCTTCACTCCGCTGTTGGACAATCCAGAAGATGAAGACGACGATGGTGAGTGCTTGAATTTCCTTTCTTTTCATGAAAACTGAAACAACATAAATTTCCCCTGCAGATGAAGAGGACCAATTTGTTGCCGATGCGTATGGTGTCAAAATGCGTGGCGCTCATGCCAATGGACCAAAACAAACAACCCCAAAAGCAACAACGACCGAAGAGGACGATCTGCGATGGGTCGAAGAGAATATCCCATCGTCAATGTCCGAACCAGCGCTGCCTGTTCTTGATTCTGATGAAGAAATTATCAATACTAAATTTGAAGTCTCCAAAATGCAATAAATTAACAAAAAAAAAACACCAAACCCAGTGGACAATTTTGAGTATTTTCAAATCTGAGCCAGAGACTTGCTTTCCTCTTACTTTAATTTAATCTAGTTATCAAGCGACAATTTATTTTTTACATAAGAATAAGGACGTAGACATAAGAAGAAACAAAAACAAAAAATTACTTAAATGAATATTTAATCTAGTTAGCAATCAAGCGTTGATAGTAGAAATAGCATTGGCAGCTAAACAAATAGTATTACATGATTTTGTTTCAACACCTTGAATGCACACACGTTCGTATTTTGTTGTATAATTTTTCGTATGTTCCTACTCCGTGTTGTTGTTTTTGAAAATGAAAATCAAACAAAATTTGTTTTCTGGAAGCAACATAAGCAAAATTTTAAATAACTTCAAGGTCTTGTAGATAAAACATTATTTGACACACACTTTAAACCAAGACCAGAAATGGCTATGTCAACGGAAAATAAAAATATTTATGTAAATGTAAATACTAAATATAACGTATTTAGGTATTAAAAATAATATAACCATTTAATAAACAATACAGTCATTTCCGAGTGATTTTTCTCAATGATGTAGGTTTTATTTTTTACTACGAAAAATTTAGATTGTATGAAAAAAGCTGGAAGGCTTAAATCTTGAAAAAAAGAACAATTTAATGTTTGTGTAAAGAATTGAATGATTATTTTTTGTTTGTGAATAAAAATTACATACTTATAATAAATTTGGTATTTTTGTTTAATAGAGAGAGAGAGAGAGAGAGACATTTTGTGGCAATCTTACCTGGGGTTTGGTAAAAGTGGAAATGTAATTATTAATTAAAATATGGTTACATTAATCACCCAATTAGCTTGACAAGTTCATTGAAGCTGGTAATGCTCATTCGATAATAGGTGAAAAAAATTTTCAGGTAATCAAGTAATTTGGAATGCATAGTGTAAAATTTTCCACTAACTAATCTATCACTGAGAATGGGATGCACCCTATACTCTCGGAATCTCTTCTTGATTTTCCTCCTCCGGAGTATGATGAGAGCAATAATTTTTCTGGACAATATTTTCATTGTGCGACCGCTTCAACAGTCAGTTACAAACTAGTTCGAGAATAGTCGGCCGGCTGTTGGATAGTCTGCGCCCTGTTCACCAACCAAACTGTTTAGTTGGCTCGGTGTGCGCACTTTCAACCCAACCCGACTAAACTATCGGCCGATAAAAAGTCTGCAGTCTGCGAGAGCCCTTAATGTTTGATAAAGACTTGAATTTCCATTCCCACTTCGACCAAATTATTAATAAAGCTAACAGGTCTCTCGGTTTTATCAAGCGATGGTCTAAGGAATTTCCGAATCCCTATGTAACGAAATCCCTTTACGTTTCCTTAGTCCGCCCTCATCTTGAATACGCATGCCAAGTTTGGTCCCCTTTTTATATAAACTCCATTCACTTCGAATTGAAAGCGTTCAAAAACCTTTCATTCGATTTGCCCTCCGAGGCCTCCAATGGGAAGATTCTTCCAACTTGCCTTCTTACACCGACCGGCTAAAGCTGATAGGCTTGCAACCCTTAAGTACAAGACGGAAAATCGCCGATTTATTGTTTGCTTACCAATTGTTATTGGACAATATAGATTCTCCGACACTCCTGAGTAAAATCCAACTCAACACTAACCCTCGGAACGTGCGATCTGTCCCTCTTTTTAATATTCCTCATCACCGCACAAACTATGGGTACTTTGAACCAATGTCCAGAATTCTTCGTCACTGTAATGCTGCAATTTCAGTGTTTGGTTTCAACATCTCTAAGTCCCAACTAAAAAATACCCTTTACTTCTACCCGCTTCCTTGAGACCCTACCCCTCGACCCCTTTTACTATACACCAATACCTCGCTTTGCGTCGTTTCGTTTTGCGTTTTTTCGAAGTTGCGTCGATGCTGAATTAGAACTAATTTTCACTGCGCGTCGTTAGATTTTCGAAGTTGCGTTGTTTTGGGTTGGAGTAATGGAGTCTTTAATTTTGTTTGAATTTAAAAAACAAAAAAATATTTTTTTAAAAGATGGCCATGATTTTTGATTCTAATTTCACCATGGTATCAAAACTCGGGGATTCCCTTTCTAATAGGTTTTTTTTTCTTTTGTAATCCGGAATTGGTACACAGAACTGTTCGATTCCAGATACCAAACACAAACCAAACAAATTTTTTTGCTTTTAATGATGAATTTGTGAAACCTCATATGCAGAATTTCAGATGACATGACGTTGTTTTTATTTTCCTTATTTGTAAACATGGGGTCGAGTACCTACGTTTGTGTAAGTGGGACTTCAAATTCGGAATCGTTTTTCTGTCCTTTTCATAACAAGAACTGTCATCTTGTGCCAAGTGAACACATTCAGAATCGTTCGGAACGGTTCCGGACGACCAAAAAAAAAAAACGCATTAACTAAAAATCAACGCAATTTCCATATGATTTTTTTTTTTTAATAAATTGATTGAATATTTTATTTGGTTTTAATAGGATTTATTATTTTGTTTTGTTGTTCTTATGAATGTTATAAAACCTAGTATTATTTTCGTTTTAAATATCTTTACTTAGTTCAATTTTCTTTTTAAAAAGAAATATTTTCATAACCCTGGAACCTATCTTCAATCTTTACATGGCTTTCTATACAAAATCATAATTCACTTTGCGTCGTTTCAATTTGCGTCGTGTTTTTTTGGAACGTAACCACGACGCAAAGTGAGGTATTGGTGTAGTTAGTTACAAGAAAAAAAATTGTTTAGGTTCTTGTTCAATAAAGAACTTTTAAGTGGGCCTAAGGGCCCACACGATTTAACTTTTAAAAACGATAACAAGAACAAAAAAAAAACATACCGTGAGTTCATAAATGCAGCCTAGTTGCCCATGCTCTGCCGAAAAAAATCGTTTAATGCATTTATGAACAGAAAAACTGCTGCAAGAATGCGGCAGCTATACAATATCAAAAAACTGTTCATAAATAAAGAAGACGACTATGAAAAAAATAGAAGTTTTTTTTTTGGGTCTTAGCAATTTTTTTTTTAAATGTCCAATAAAAATGTTGTATAAGGACTAGTTTTAAATGTTTTCAATGGAATAAATTTTGGAAGCGTCCAAGACAAACTTTATTTTTAATTCTGATGAATGTGGTCTTTGTTTGTTTTTTTGAACGTCCTCTTGACTGTGGGCAAACAATGGCAAAACGGTTTTTATTTCCGTTAAACATTTTCCCCACAAAACTGATGCAAATTGCATTCCATCGCCAGACGAACTGTTATCAGCTTAACGTCTGCATCTGACCAGAATTTTTGGCCACCACAGTCATATCTATGAAGTTAAAGTATTATATCTCAAAGTTTCTTCGTAGAGTATTACAGTGTGTGACGAAAGAATCTCCCCACTCAGTCAGAAATTCGTTAGAGTTCAAGTGCAAAGCAAAAGATCTAATAATCGACAAAAATGAAGTTTTTGTTTCTTACGACGCTGTTTCTCTGTTTACCAATGTTCCTGTTCAACTAGCAATCAACATTATTAAAAAGAAATGGGAAATTATAAGCGAAAATACAAAGTTGAGCCAAAGCAAATTTCTGGAATTGTTTAATTTTTGCATAAAGGACAACAACTACTTACAGTTTAAAGACAATTTGTACAAACAAATACATGGAATGCCAATGGGAAATCCTCTTTCCCCGTCGATTGCTGACTTGGTTTTAGACTTTTTGCTTGAAGAATGTTTTAAACTAAGCTACAGACCTAAGTTTATAGCAAAATACTTTGACGATATTTTCGCGATTGTGAACAGAGAAGAAATTGATAATGTGCTACGACGTTAAGATCTATCGCGAAAACGACCGTCTATCTTTCGACTGGTACCAGAAGGATACGGCATCTGGAAGACTTGTCAATTTCCGATCTAATCAAGCCAAACACATACGTATGGACACAGCATCCAATCTCATAAGCAAAGTCTTTGCGTTGAGTGACCCAAAATACCACTCCGCCAATGAGAAAAAAGTGACACAAATACTCATTGACAATAGCTTTCCAATAGAAATCATAAGAAACTTGATACTTCGTCAAAAACATCAAGTTTCTTCCGGAAATAAGTTGGAAGAGAAGAAAGGTGTTTACAAAAGTGTTGTGTATGTTCCCAAACTCTCCGAAAATTTCAAAGAAGTTGTCGCCAAAAACAACCCAGACGTGAACTTAGCATATAGGTCAAACCAGACAGTTGCATCTCTATTTACATGCCTAAAGACGAAAACGGACAAGGATCGCCGCTCAGACGGAGTTTACAAAATAAACTGCAAAAGAAAACCGGACCAACCATGCAATCTCTGCTACATTGGCACAACCAAACAACTCCTTCGACAAAGAATAGCTAACCACAAATCTGACATTCGCCAAAAAAGCTCTGAAAAGACAGCACTAGCATGCCACGCTATAGGAACAGGACATCAACCAGAAATTCTTGCAACGGAGAAACACACATCTAAACGCTACACATTAGAAACACTTCACATAATAATTTTTTTTTGTCATTTTTGTGAATAAAGACATCCCCTAAAGAAGACGGCAATCACCGTCGAAACGTTGGGAAAAATCAGATGAAAACTGTTTTCATTTAACCATCAAAAAGACCAACAAAGCCGATGAGAATCACCACTTCAATTGTTCTCAAATCAACATAAAAGTATTATATCTTAAATTATCAACAACAAAAATATTTTATTTTTGCCAAAAATTTAATTATTTTGCTTATTCATTTTGTTCCGACAATTTTCTGCAGAGTGGCAACAGAAATAAAACGACTGCAGACTTGATCGCAGTTTAGCTGTAAGTTTGTTTTAAGAACACACTGCCTGACTGCTATACTGCAAACATAATACAATTTATCTTCATTTATGAACGCAAATCTTGCAGTACTGCTGCATGTTGACATTTATGAACCTACCCATAGTTTTAAGTTAGTGTTAATTTTAAGTTAAGTCAAAGCTTGGATTAAGCTAAATAAAAATTAAAAAAAATAATAAAATAAGTGTTAAGTGTTTCTACAGCTTTGGTACTCTGGTAAGAACTATCGAATACTCCCTAGAGCAAAAGGAATCCACTATGGTTGGGGTTGCCCTCCTGGGGCCTGATTATGGGGTTCGCGGCGGATCGTTTTCAATTCGACCTTTCAAATTCGACTCGCGTCGTATTTCCTTATTAATGAATTCGCGGCTAGGCGAAAAAATGTCTTCCAATATTCCAGTGATTTGACACTTAATATTCCAGTTTATAATGATAACAGTGTTACCGCATGTTAAAATTTAATTGAGTCCCCGCAGTTGAAAAAATGAGTCATTTTGAAAATAAATGAGTCCCTCAAAGGAACGAAGTAAAAGAACGTTCGATATATTTTATTTTTCAAACAAAGGTTCTTCTAATAGAAGATTCTGAATTTTTGCAGTTGATAGCGGCCTTTTTGAAGCTACATCTGTTGGTTACCCTTATAATTATCATTATTTCAGTCTGTTTTGCAAGGGTATTGTTTACATGTTATAATTTGCATGAGAAGAAGAATGGTAATAAACATGCAGAAATGAAAATAAACTCTTTTTTTCATGCACTAATTATACAATACTTAAAAATGTGAGTCAAATTAAATAATATGAGTCCCTTAGCCTTTAGCCAGCTTAACAACAATCACACTATTAGAAAATGCCGAACAGATCCTATACCAAGCTAAATCTTACAACAAATGTCTCATCACTTAGTGCAGTGTTAGTTGTTAGTAGACTTAACTAAAACAAACAAACACTTACGCAATAACAAACTTAACAAACATAAACAAAAATGAGTCCCTTTTGACTCAAATGAGTCCCAGTGGTAACTCTGAATAAACATTTTTTCGCCTGTGAATCCGCCAATAAAAAGCTGTCGTATTCAACTCGCCAGCAAAAATTGTGACATTTCAAATACGCCTTCGAATTCGTTAATTGGTTGAATTCAAAACGAAGAAGACGAAAGCGAACGCAATAATTGAAAAATGTCAAACTCGCTAGCAAAACGATTCGCCACGAATCCCATAATCAGGCCCCTGGACATTGGGGGCGCTTTCATAAAATCAAATGTTTTTCTAAAAATTGTTTCTTTGTTGGCAAAAAAATAATGAAATTAAATTCGTGTCGTCATAATCCCTTCAATAATATTAACAGCCATTTTGAACCGTTTCCGATGTCTTTTCCGATTAGCTTGTTGTGCGGTTTGTGTATTTGCTAAACTTATCCTGTTTCATGTAGTCGTTATGAGAAGTTTAAATTCAAAAATCAAAGTTATTGTGTCGTGTTGGTAAAAGTGTTTTTTTTTGTTCTCTTTAGAATGTCTCGCCAACGCTTTTTGCTCTGTTTGTCAATTTCTTTGTTTTCACCTTTAAAATTCTAGTGTTTATTGTTCTTTAATTTAAAATGTTTGTTATGAAATGTGTTGTTAGTTCATTTTTGTTTGATAAGTCGTCTGTCTTTAAGTCTGAATTTATTGCAAGTAAGTGTGTCATTTCTCTCCTTTAGTTTTCTTTACGCGTTTTTTATCAAGTGTTACCTTCTTCTCCTTTCCAGTGTTAATGTTGTTGTTTTTTTTAGTGGTCAGCACTCTGACTGTTTCCTGTTCCGGTTATAGACACGGTAAGTCTTTTTTTGGCATCATGTAATTTATTTCATTTAATTTTTTTTGTTAAATTGGGAATGAAACATTAAGACCTTTAATGAGATTTTTTCAACAAAAAGCGATTTTCTAGCAAGGAATCGTTAGTTCCTAAAACTTTCATAGGACAATGCACACCCCTCCAGAAATACCAATTTGTTTTGGCTAGTTTACCTCTTTCAATCGTCCAAAACCTTCATCCAATCGAATTTTAATACCCAATTTGTAGGGCACGTTGTACAATCAACACATTGTAGTAGCATGGTGTATATTCATCATTGTATTGCCACCACTGTATGTTCACTATTGTATTGCCACCATTGTATGTTCAATGACAGCTGTCATCAGATAATAGCCATTTTGCACATTCTCATTCTTACCTTGTCATCTGTTGAGATAACATACAAAAAAGACCTCAAAAGAAAAACCAAAATCGAAATAAATAAAATCTTTAAAAATTAAAAGCACCGGTTCTTAATATTTTATATATTATTTATAAAACTGCTGTCTACAACGCTGCGGACAGGATCCCGAAAAATTTTTTTCTCATCGCTTCAAGACTTTTGTGTATTTTGCCAAAAATAAGAAAACCGCGTGTGTAAGTGCCCCGGAGACAAAAAAAAGCGATTCCTTTTGAGCTAAATAACTTAGCAAAGCGGTCAATAACAACTAAATTAGTGAAAACAGCTGAAAATAATTTTAAAATACATATATACTTCTTCCGTTTTATTTTCTTTTGTCTTATGAACAATGGCAAATCGCATGACGAAAGCTGACATGCTAAACGCTTTGGAGATGAACGGTGTCGACGTTCCAGTAACAGCGACGATTACCCAAATTCGCGAAATGTATAACGGCCTAAGTCAGAACAGTGAACAAGATGAAAATCCCCCAGCTACTACAAATACACAAAACATAACAAATAAATCGGACAAAAATGTGCCCGCTGACACAGCTATGCCAGACGATACAACAACTGCTGCCAATGCAAGTGCTCCGAAACCTGCTGCCTCTGCTGTTGATGAAATTATACCAAGCGTTGATAAAACTGCATCGATTGAGGAACAAATAAATCAATTGAAACGTGAACGTGAATTACTAATGCTACAACAAGAAGTAGCCAACTTGCGACAAACCATTGGTTCTGCTGTACCCGTTATGCCTGCTGCACCTGCTGTGCCTGCTCCACCCGCTGTACCTGCTGTACCCACTACACCTATCATGCGATTGGATATCAATGTTCTTGAATCAATGGTGCCAAGATTTACTGGCGATGATACGTATGACGTTAACAAGTGGATCGAGGACATGCAAGATGCATTTGATATATTACAACTCGACGAACGTGCTCGCTTTGTTGGGCTTCGACGCCTTACTGATGGTACCGCCAAAGTATTTCTACGAACAACTAGCGCCCACACTTATGAAACTTTACGTGATGCTATGATATTAGAATTTGGTCGTAAATACTCAATAAATGAAATCTACTATCAACTGCAGTCACGACGCTTAAAGCCAACAGAAAGTGTTCATCGTTATGTAATCGAGATGCAAGAAATCGCATCACGGGGCAACATTGCCGAATGCGAATTGATTGACATGATTATTGCTGGAATTGGTGACACATCAAACAGTGCTGCAGTGTTGTTCGGTGCAACCACTCTTAGCGAATTGAAGACATTGATTATCCGTTATGAACGACTGCGTAACCGTAACAAACAGCCTACTCAACCGATTCGTCGTGCCATGCCGAGTACATCGAGTGCCACAGCTCAACCTACAAGTGGAACACCTGCTGTCTATATGAACCGATCAACTGCTGCACATTCGGCAAATACTCCGACCATTGATGAACAAATCCGCTGCTTTAATTGTTCACGTTATGGACACTTCCAAAGTGCTTGCCCGAAACCAAAACGACCAGATGGCTCATGTTTCCGTTGCGGACAACTTGATCATGTTTATCGGAATTGTCCAAATCGTCCTACGGTTCAACAACAACAAAACCAAGCTGCTGTCCAACGTGCTGCCGGATTCATTGAACATGAAGATAATGTCATTGTTGAGCAATTAGAAGCCCTCCAACTGGTAAGTGTTTCCTTCGACCCTGAGTATGCCAAGTTTAAGAGTGTTTTTTCCCTTTTTGATTCCGGTAGCCCTAAATGTTTCGTACAACGATCAACTGTACCAAAGTTCAATGCCAAACAACTTATGAGGACGAAATTTCGATTAGGAAATAAACAACTGATGTCACTCGGTGAAATCTTTGGTTACATTAAACTAAATGATAAAATTATCAAACACAAACTTATTGTAGTGCCCGATGTCTCATTATTTGTACCTTTAATACTTGGCCGTGATTTCTTTAAGGCAGCAAATATAGCATTAGTTAGCTTAAAGCGACGTTATTCAAAAAATAAACTTATTGAACTTAACACTTTGAATAGTATTAAATCTGATGTATGGAAGACACTTAATTTATTTGGCATACTTAGGTCCTCAAACAACTCTGTTGGTAAGTCTGACTCCTTGGTAACAAAAAAATGTGATGATCTGGGTACACTGACAGTCGATGCCCCACCTGTCTATATACCGATTGAAAATATTTCTGACTATTTTACGACGCTATGTGCTATTGATATTACTGCAGACACTGATAAACTTTTTAATATAAATAATTTGCTAACTTCCGATCAATTACATTCATTTCACACTGCCATTCACGACGCTTACTATAACACGAAACCTGACGCTAATGCTAACGACAATTATTGTATGAGAATTGAAGTAACTAGTCAAACCCCCATTTACCGTAGACCCCGTCGTCTCTCACATCAAGAACGTATTGAAATTAGAGAAATAATTGATGAATTACTAAAAAAAAACATCATTCGACCTAGTAACTCCCCTTACGCCTCTGCCATAGTACCAGTACGGAAACCATCGGGTGAATTAAGAATGTGTATTGACTACAGACCACTAAACAAAATTACAATACGTGACAACCACCCACTTCCATTACCCGATGATTGTATTGAACACTTAGGAAATAAAAAATGGTTCACACTAATAGACCTTAAGAGTGGCTTTAACCAGATAAAGTTGCATGAAGACTCAATCAAATACACATCATTTGTAATACCTGACGGACAATATGAATATTTATACGTACCCTTTGGATTAAGAAATGGACCAGCAGTGTTCCAACGTTTTATTAATATGATTTTACAAGATTTCATACATGCCGGACTACTTGTGGTTTATATGGACGACATTCTTATAGCTTCTATTGATTTTGACACACACTTAAGGACTGTTGTAGATGTCTTACGAAAACTGCGGTCATACGATCTCGAATTGAACCTTAAAAAATGTAAATTCGCACAAAATGAACTAGAATACTTAGGTTTTCATGCAAATGCTTCTGGCATTAGACCTAGTGATCGACATATTGAAGCCATTAAAAATTACCCTATACCCAAAAACCTTAAACAACTGCAGTCTTGTCACGGATTATTTTCTGTCTTCCGTCGATTTGTACCAAACTTTTCAAGAATAGCACGCCCATTATCACAACTTATGCAGAAAGACAAACCTTATGAATTCACGGAAGATTGCCATCAAGCATTTCAGAACTTAAGACAAAAACTCATTGAACCCCCAATACTTGCCATTTTTGACCCAAAACGTGATACTGAGTTACATTGTGATGTAAGTTCAAAGGGTTTTGGAGCCGTGCTTCTGCAAAAACAAGATGATTTAAAATTGCATCCCGTAGCCTATTACTCAAAAGCTACTTCACCCGCTGAGTCCAATTTGCACAGTTATGAATTGGAAACACATGCGGTGGTTTATGCATTACGACGCACACAGGGGCCAAATGCATGAAAACCTGGCAAAAACCTAAAAAACAAATTCTGCAAATCCTAATAAAAAGTACGGGATTATATAGTTAAATATCCAAATATTAAGACCACGTGCAAATTTTTATCATGTTGTTTGTATTTTGACCATGTCATTCGTTTGAACTTGTGCTTTCTATGCAGTGGTTTAGCAGTTGTTGGTAAGGTGAAAAAACGAGAAAGTGTTCAAGTCAATTTTTTTGCAGTGAATTAATTTATTTAAACAATTTTTTGATGTGAATTCAGTACGCACAGGTTTGTCATCAATTTTTATGTACAATTGTAGCTGTGTGTCATTAAATAAAATTTTGGTCAATTTTAGAAAATCGTTAAATGTTTTTTATCAAAATCGTATTTTCAGTGTTTTCCTTTGAAGTTTTAATTATGAATATGTCTGAATATGTCTTCGAATTATATCTTATTTGATTGTGTGTAATGTGTTTTTGTTGGATCTGCAATAAAATCCTGCGCCTTTTTGCGCTTTTAGAAAATATCGCCTCTTTAAGAGGTTAGGTTTACGACCTTTTTCTTCTTATTTTACCCATTTATTTTAATTTATTTGTAGGATCAGGTTCAAATATTTTAATTATTTGAACAAATGAAGCAATCAGGCGTTTTAATTTCTTGCTCATAACAAGTTTGAGGATGCTGCTTATAACGTAACAATAAATATTTGTTTTTTTTTTATTGAATTTCGATGAATTAAGTGCCTTAAATAGTTTTTGCCAAGAATTCAGGAATTTGGCCCTTGTGTGCGACGTTTTGAAACATACTTTGATCGACGACCCTTTAAGATAGTAACTGATTGCGATGCCTTAGCTAGAACTTTGAACAATGAGCATGGATCTGCAAAAATCACTCGTTGGGCACTCTACTTAGAAAAATTTAATTATACAATACAACATCGGCCGGGCAAATCAATGGCTCAATTCGACGCACTAAGTAGAATAGAGTATGTGGGGGTAGTAAGTGATCTTGACATAGAATTCCAATTAAGAGTTGCCCAAAGCTGTGACCCAGAAATCTGCCGCCTTAGAACACATTTAGAAACCGCTGACAGCAATATCGTATATCAAATATCGCCTTCTGGTAAACGTAGACTATTTGTCCCTGAAGAAATGGTCAATAATATTATTAGACACACACATGAGAAAATTGGGCACTTAGGAATAGACAAATGCTGCTGGGAAATAAAAAAACATTATTGGTTTCCCCTTATGAAAACCCGCGTACATAATTTTATTCGTAATTGCCTCAAATGCATAGTTTATTCAGCCCCTGCTCGATCAAACAAACGGAATATGTTCAGCATACCTAAAATTCATCTGCCCTTTGACACAATACATATTGATCACTTAGGTCCCCTTCCGTCTATCATTTCTAAAAAGAAGTATATCTTAGTTGTTATTGATGCCTTCACGAAATATACAAAGCTGTACGCTACAACAACCACAAATTCAAAAGAAGCCTGTACGGCCCTTCAGAGTTACTTCGATTATTATAGCCGCCCCCGACGAGCTATAAGTGACCGTGGTACCGCCTTTTCATCGGGAAAGTGCCAACAATTTCTCAAAGAAAGGAATGTTGAGCATATTATGAACGCAACTGCTTCGCCTCAGGCAAACGGTCAAGTGGAGCGTGTCAATCGTGTCCTTACGCCATTAATTAGTAAATCATGTGAGAAAAGTGGACATGTGGATTGGTCACACACACTACGAAAAGCCGAATACATTCTAAACAATACGATTCACTCAACAACTAGAGAAACACCATCGATTCTTTTATATGGTGTGGCCCAACGGGGTAAAGACATTGATGAACTGACGGAATACTTAGACGAACAAAACAGTGCAATTGATCGCGATTTACCTGAAATAAGGAAATTAGCGTCAAAAAATATACTTAAGTCACAAGAAGCAAATCTTTATCAGTTTCTGAAGCACAATAGACCTGCGGAAACTTATGAGAAAGGGGATTATGTAGCCATAAAACACACAAGTACTACCCCTGGTGTTAATAAAAAATTAGAACCAAAATACCGTGGACCTTATGTCATTGAAAAGATACTACCACATGATAGATATGTGGTGCGAGACATTGATGGTTGCCAGATCACACAAATTCCATATGATGGAGTACTTGAAGCTAACAAACTTAAAAAATGGGTGTCAGCAAATGCAGACTTGGTTGATGATACGGGTTCCAAGGAGACACTTATTGGATTAGAAATCGAACCAAATCAAACAAAAATTTGTTAATTAACGATCATTATTATTGTAAGCCATAGTTTAAGTTAATTATTAAACCCTAGCAAATTGGGGACAATTTGATCATCAGAATGGCCGAGCTGTAGTAGCATGGTGTATATTCATCATTGTATTGCCACCACTGTATGTTCACTATTGTATTGCCACCATTGTATGTTCAATGACAGCTGTCATCAGATAATAGCTATTTTGTACATTCTCATTCTTACCTTGTCATCTGTTGAGATAACATACAAAAAAGACCTCAAAAGAAAAACCAAAATCGAAATAAATAAAATCTTTAAAAATTAAAAGCATCGGTTCTTAATATTTTATATATTATTTATAAAACTGCTGTCTACAACATATTTATAAATACC